>CM053622.1:97596702-97651702 GCA_028646595.1 Phalanger gymnotis
TTTTAAATTCTCTCTCCTGGATCTATTTTTCAGGTCAGTGGTTTTTCCAATGAGATATTTCACATTGTCTTCCACTTTTTCATTCCTTTGGTTCTGTTTGATAATATCTTGATTTCTCATCAAGTCACTAGCTTCCAATCTAATTTTTAAGGTAGTATTTTCTTCAGTGGTCTTTTGGACCTCCTTTTCCATTTGTGTAATTCTGCCTTTCAAGACATTCTTCTCCTTATTGGCTTTTTGGAGCTCTTTTGCCATTTGAGTTAGTCTAGTTTTTAAGGTGTTGTTTTCTTCAATATTTTTTTCAGTATTTTTTTGGTTCTCCTTTAGCAAGTCATTGACTTGTTTTTCATGGTTTTCTCGCATCATTCTCATTTCTCTTCCCAATTTTTCCTCTACTTCTCTAACTTGCTTTACCAAATCCTTTTTGAGCTGAGACCAGTTCATGTTTTTATTGAAGGGTTTTGTTGTAGGCTCTTTGACTTCGTTGACTTCCTGCTATATGTTTTGGTCTTCTTTGTCACCAAAGAAAGATTCCAAAGTCTGAGACTGAATCTGAGTGCATTTGCAATGCCGGGCCATATTCCCAGCCAATTTACTTGACTCTTGAGTTTTTCAGCAGGGTATGACCGCTTGTAGAGTAAAGAGTACTTTGTTCCAAGTTTGAGGGGATGCACCGTTAATTTCAGAGCTATTTCTATACAGCCAGCTCTGCCACACCAACACTCCTCCTTCCTCAAGAACCGCCAACCTGGCCCTGACAAAAATCTTAAGCAGGCTCTGCACTTCTGCTCTGATCTGCCACTTAATTCTTCCCACCAGGTGGGCATGGGGCCAGAAGCAACTGCTGCTCTAGTTCTGTAGCTGCACCTCCCCCTGCTGACCCCCGGGCCGTGGCCAAACTGCAAACTCTTTTCATTGTGTCCCCTGCAGCTTTTCCCACTAACCTTCTCTGTTGTCTTTGGTGTTTGTGGGTTGCAAAGTCTGGTAACTGCCATAGCTCACTGATTCAGTGCACTAAGGCTTGTTCCGCCCGGCTCCTGGTCTAGTTGGTCCTGACGCCGCTGGCACTGGGCTTGGCTCCCCTCTGCTACCTGCTCGACAGACCTCATCTAGTGACCATCCAGGCTGTCCTGGCCTGGATCCCTGCTTCCCTATGCTATTTTGTGGGTTCTGAAGTTCTAGAATTTGTTCAGAGCCATTTTTATAGGTTTTTGGAGGGACCTGTCAGGGAGCTCATGCAAGTCCCTGCTTTCCAGATGCCATCTTGGCTCCACCCCTGCAATTAATCTCTGTGGTATAATTCGACCTGACAGGGACTAACATACAGACATCATCCATGAACTGCTGAATTCCTGACTCTCCAGGAGGCTCTGCACCCATGGCCACACAGAGAAAGTACAGAAGGCAATGCAAAGAAATAATAAATCACTGTGCCCAAGCTGCTGCAAGTTTTCCAAGGATTTCCTTGGCTATTCCCCCACACATTGCATAAGGAAGAAAATAAATTCTCTAGTTTGATGCCTGTCCTGCCTAGTATTTACCTGCCAAGTATTCACCTTGCTTAGGTGCTTTTTCCTTACTAACTCAATTCAAGGTAGATCTGCTGAAATAAAGAAACAATTTAATAAGTACCTACTATGTGCCAGGCACTATATTAAGCACTTTAAAAATATTACCTCGTTGGATCCTTGAAACAACCCTGGAAGAAAGGCACTATTATTATCCTATCCCCATTTTTACAGTAGGCAGAAAGTATTAAGTGTGTTGCCCAGGTCCACGCAGCTATTAAGAGTCTAAAACTAAATTTGAGCTCAGGTGTTCCTGCCCCCAGGCCTAATGCTCTGCCTGTTGTGTCACCAATGTGTAAAGCTCCCATCTGTGTCTCTCCTCTTACCTATTGCTAACACATATTAAGGTGGGGTAACTGGTGTGGACAGAGAGTTGTATGCTGGAAAAATATACTACATGGAGAAAAACAAAAAGTTATAATGGTAATCAAAGGTAAAGTTTTAAGTTGGTAATACAAATTGCCCATCTCCAAGTCAATCAATAAACCCTTATTAAATGCCTGCTCTGCAAGACACCATGTTAAGTGATGGGGATACAAATATAAAAGGGAAATAATTCATGTACTCAAGGAGATTACTGGGGGAGACAACATAGAAAGGTAGAGAGAGATAGATAGATAGATAGATATAGATAGATAGATACACACATATAAACATGCATGAATATACAGATGTATTGTGCAAATATGCATGTATACATAGATGTATGTGTGCATTATGTATGTGCGTGTGAACATGCATTGTGTGAACATACATACATGTACATGTATTTGCATATTTTGTGTGAATATATGCAAGAGAGATACAAAATAATTTGGGAGAAGGGCAAGATTCTTAAATCAAATTAAAACAACAAATCTTCATTAAGAAACTACTATATGTAAAGCATTGGATAAGGTGCTATAAGACATTCAAAGAAGCATAATACAGCTGCCCTCAAGGAGCTTTCAGTCTATTTAGGGAGATACATCAAGAACATAGGAAAAGTAGAAATAACAGATACAAATGATACTTCAATAGAACTTTAATTAGAAAATTCCATATTTAACTGCCAAATGAATGGAACAGACATTAAGTGTGATAAAAGTTCAGAAAGGGAAAGATCAAGATGGAATAGTAAAGTAAGGCTTTATGGAAGATGTGGAGTTTGTGCGAGACTCTAAAGAATGAGGAGGGTTTAGATAAGTGGAAAGCAGCGAAGGTGGCAGTAGGAAAGGGAGAAAGTTATGAGCAAAGGTACCAAGGTAAGAAAAGTCACAGAATTGAATTGAATCATAGAATTGAAGAATTTCTAATTTGGAAGGATCTCTGAGGTAATCAGGCCACACATGGACAAGATTCTCCATTGCTACATGCATGCATACCAAGAAATCACACAGATTTCATTTAGACGTCTCCAAGACAGCCCATTCCAGTTCAGGATAGTTCTATTAGAAAGTTCTCCTCACATCAGTAAGCCTCCAGCTTTTCTATCCCTTCCTCCTAGTAATGTCCTCAGCTCTAAGCAGAACCTGATCCTTCCTCTTCATAACAGCTTAAATTTTATACATATGCCTATTTAATTTCATCTTATTTAGGTTAGGCTCTATGTTCTAACTTATCAAGATCTTTTGGGGTCCTAACTCTGGCATCCAGCATGTTAGCTATCCTTCTCAGCTTTGTGTTTGTGTTTACTAAATATACATATGTATATGTACATGTACATATACATACATGTACATATGTATTTTGGTATGTAGAAATGAATACAACTCAGCGTAATGGTAATTTAGATTTGAAGATCTTTCCCATCCATTAATAGGCCATGTGACCCGCTTACATCACAGGAAGCCTAAGTCACATATGGTGGAAGGAGCTTGCTGAGAGGAAAAGGAAAATGTGCCATGGGAAATGCTCAGAGAGCAGTTAGAGCTGAGGGAAAGTGCAGATGTGTTCTAGCTGTGCTGTGAGTGATTGTTGGTGGCAAGACTCCAGCACAGGGCAGGGAAGTTATGGAATGGAATAGTTCTCTGCTGTGATGTTGTGTATTGATTTCTCTGATGCTATGATGGATTGGGCTTATCAGTTTGGGGATCTGGTTCTCTGGTGTCTGAATAAATGGTTTACTTCTACCTTCTATATGGAGAGCCTTCTATTTTGCAATACAGAACATTGGCATACCAACAATTATCATCTATATTGTGATTATTGCCTTGCTAATACATTCAGCTATCATTAAACAATTTGTATTTTGACTATTACAAATATCTCTTGAAACCTGCACCAAATTGAATGGCATAATGGAAAGAGTCCTAGATTTGAAGTCAGAGGACCTGGGTTCAAATTTCAACTATCCCATCTAAGGAAATCACTTTGCCTTTCTTTCTAGCTACTCTTTTGTAAATTGAGGGGATTCGACTAAGGTGCTTCCATTGTCCCTCCCAGATCTAAATCTATGATTTTATAATCTCAGAATCATCCTATTCAGAATGAGTATAAAACCAGTATTACATTGAAATCTGTAATATTCTATGAAGATAAGCTTTGGAGAAGAAATGTATTGATTCGTCATTGGCTTAGTACAGTGCCTAGCACATAGTAGGTATTTAATAAGTGATTGATCCTTTCCTCCTCCCTCACCCACCTTCATCTAATAGCCTGCTGCATATGTTGGTGTTCTTTCCTACCTTCCTTCTCTTTTTCCTTTTTTTCCATAGGCCTACAGGATTCTCCCACCTTCCATGACACCTTCACCCTACTCACTGCTGACTTATCAATACCTCATCACCAGGAACAAGTGCAAATGTATCTCTTTGCTTTCCTCTACCAAGTACCAACATTTTGTGGGGATTCAAGCTCTAGAATGGCCCTAAGCTAAGGGTGAAAGTTTTTTCTTCCCATATTGAGTAGTGAAGAGGTTACCATTCATACCAAACTATCTAGTTCAACTCCTCCAATTTACAAATGAGGAAAATTAGACAGGAGACTCTGACTTTATCTAATCAACAGGATTTTTTTTCCTAGTTAAGGGGAAGGCTAATATAGCTTGGTCTCTCATCCCCTTCCTGTCCTCTACCCTGATACCCTTCCTTCTTAGTGAAGTTCCTCCTTCAGCTAAATGAGATAGTTAGAGTTGAATGGAAAGAACATTAGTTTTGATTTTAGAGGATGTGGGTTCAAATCCTTCCTCTGGCAATCCCCTGAATTTTTCTTAACCTCAGTTTTCTGTTCTGTACAATGAGTGGTTTGGTTTAGTTCACCTCCAAGGTACCCTCCAGCCCTAAATTATAATTCTGTGAGTTTTGGAAGCCCCACCACCCCATAGCATGCACAGCTCCATCCCCCTGCCACCTTTCCCATTTCCTCTCCTATGAAACGAAAAAACAAACAACCAAACAAACATGCAGCTGCCTGCCACCTATGAGAGGAAAGCAGAGGCTGAAAGAAAGAGGAAAGTAAAAATTCCTTGTGGAGGGGAATTCCTAGAGATCCCCCTCCTACTATATACTCCCTCAGCCTCAGGAACGTAGAGAAAGAGATGGAGAGGGCTTGGCCATTGATCTCCTTCTCTAAAACATTCAAGGGACATCATACCTTACTTATCCTCTCTGAATGAGGACATAGGAAGGAATCTATGGTTCACCAGCAGCATCTAAAACATCCAGCTCAAGTTTCTTCAGTATGTAGGTTCAGATGGGTAGAGAAGCTACTTGGAGTATTTTAAATTGAAAAGGACCTCTGAGGTCATCAAAGGGGGAAAATAAATACCATATTATTTTACAGAAAACTAAGATCCTATTGTGAGCCAAACTTGACTCAGGCAGGCCCTGTAGTGGCTCAGGTTCAATATCGGAATGACACTAATAAGTCATTCAAGAGTTAACCCATGTCATTTTACTTAACTGTATCATGAAAAGGATAAGCAGAAAGGATAGAGCACTTCCTTGCCTCCATATGGAAATCCCTCTGCTCAGCAAGGCAAGGTGTGATGACTCCCTAAGCCCTGTGAAATCTTCCACATGTGAAGGGCCAGGACTCGATGTGGGCTGGCCTTTTTATGCTCTTAGGTGACCAGGAAGCTGCATCAAAAATGAATCCCTTGAGTGTCAGCCCTCTGGGCCAATCAATTCTTATGTGATAACTTCCTTGCTTTTTAGGGAAATAACTAGCAAGGGGAGGGGGTAGAATCATGGTATATATTGATCTGATCATAGGTCCAAAATGAGGACGTGACTTATCCCAGGTCGCATAGATAGTAAGTAGCAGAGACAAGATTAGAAACCACCTCATCCCACACTAAGGCCCATGTGTTTCTCACGATGCCAAAATTACCATATGGGGTTAACTAAAACACAATTATTATTCCTATCATATGTAGATATAATACAAATATCATTCACTGGCAAACCATCACATATTTCTATTACAGTGTTTCATAAACTGTAGTAATCTATTTTGAAATAGATTAGATATTAATAATAGCTATACTTCTATATCTTTCAGAGAACATTTAAATAGCAGTTAGATAATTATAGAAAATCAAAGTTGGAAAAGATAACACAGTCCATTTAGTCCAACCATCTCCTGAATAGGAATTCATTGCAAATTCTTTGCAATAAGTAGCTAATTTATCCAACATTCACTTGAAGATTTTCATTGAATGGAAACCCACAGTCTCCCTAGGCAGCCTATTTGATTTGTTGGATAGCTCTAATTGTTAGGATTTTTTTTTTCTTACATCAAGCCTAAGTCTACTTCTCTGAAAATTTTATCCACTGCTCTTAGTTTTGCCTCCTAGAAGGAAGCAAAAGAAATCTAATCTCAATTCTGTATTACTGTCTTTCAAAGGCCTGAAGACAGTTAACATACTCTCTCTTCTCCTAAGTTTTTGCTTCTCCAAGGTTAATATTCCAAGATTCTTCAAACAAATTTCACATAGCATAGTCTTCAGTCCCCTTACTATCCTAGTTGTTCTCCTCTAGACATGATACAGCTTGTCAAAGTCCTTCCTAAGTGGTAGCCACAGTATTTTATATTTGTGCTGAACTAGGTAAAATTTCATCAGGGCTGGTGTCCCACTTGTTCTAGAATGATATCTCTCAATCCAGTCAATCATGATAAGTTTTTTGGTTATTTTTTCTCACTGTCATCTTGCCCTGAATCTCACAGTAAGCTTACAGTCCTCTAAAGCCCCAGATCTTTTCCATAAAAACTGTTGTCTCACTGTACCTTTCCCTGTATGTCTTTGCACTGTTGCAGTTGACTTTCGGAGGTCAAGTGTTCATCATTATGCCCAGTGTTTTATCTGGGCAAGTTCTTTTTGCTGTTGTTTTGTTTCATTTTGAAAAAAAATAAAGCAAGTTCAATCAATTAGTTATCCCTTCCAACTTCTTGTCATTTACAAATTCAATAAGCATGCCATAGGGACAGTCAAGATTCTGTCCTTTCTCCCAAAGTGGAAGAAGGGAAAAGCAGGGACACATTAATGTAAAGAGGCAGAGTGAAGAATAGTTCTATAGACCAAAGAAGTTGTCCTGACCAAATTGTTTCTTCTTATCTGACTTATTTCTGATTTCTTATATTCATAGATACGAGAGTTTTTCCTAGACTAGATTGGTGAATTTGTAAAAAATACCTGAGTATTTTGCTTACTCTCTAGTTTAAAGGCATCTCTGAGAGGGCACTGACTTACTTACAGTCAGATCCAATCCTTATAGAGTTCACAAGTTCCTCTGAACTTCACATGTTCCATAGCATATCCTGGAATTTGGGCAAAAGAGACCTAAGGTGACTATGCCACAGACTAGCATATGACTTTGGAATATAGTTCCATTGAGATCATGGACATAAACTGCATATCTTTCCCTTGACTTAAGAAAGGAATTATAACATTGCCCTTAATCCAAGTCATTAATAAACATATTGAGCACTACAGGGCTAAGTTCAGATCTCTAAAATGAGGCTCTGTTAGAGGTCTTCTTCCAATTTGACATTGGCCCTCTAATGAGGACACTTTGGCTCCAGCCATTCAATCTGTTCTGAATCTATCTAACAGTACAGTTGTTTAGCCCACATCTCTTCATCTTCTCCACAAAGATAAAATGAGAGGCTTTGTCAAATGTCTTGTTAAAACCTAATGCTATGTATAGTACAGCTCTCATGTAACTCTGGAACTCCTCATTACTTCAGGTTCAGTATTGCTGCTCTGAGTTATAAATTATTCAGCTCTCATTCTGGGCTCCTATCCAGTATGATTCTCTATTACCATACAATACACCAGGTACATAAATCAAATAGCAAAAGCATTTAATTAAGATAACAATAATTAATCCTATAATAGAGTCACTCTCTGATTGATGTAAAAATGCATGCAATATTCTATACTTTCCCAGGTTGGAAAGGAGTGGTACAATGTAGATCACACATAGAAAACTTATAAAGATGTGGAAACAATGACCTTTATTAAATGGGCAAATGGGGCAAAGAATCCATTAACTTCTACCATTCCCCAACTTTTCTCATGATTATCTCAGAACCTAGCATGAAGATCAGTTTATAAGTCAAGAAAGACTAGAGATCTGTGATACTTTTAGGTTTGCCTCCAAGATCATTAAGATTCTTCCAGGGTGTCTCTCTGTCTCTATTTACTTCTACAGATTTGGTAGTTCCACATTTCTAATTTGTATCTCTATGGTGAGCTCTCTACTTTCAACTGTTCAGAAATATCCCAATAAGCTCAATTGCTATTCCACCTCCCTACCTGCATCTAAATATATAGAACCTAAGAGTTTCATGCCATGGAACTTTCTCTAGTCAGCAATGACTCCTTTATCTCACAACTGTATAGCAATTGAAGATGCTGCATCAGTGAGGCAAGATTTATGACCTCGAGGATGACCATGAACATGCCTGTGTGGTTCAGAATCACAAAGTATGAAAAACTCTTTAGGTAGAAGGCAGATAATATTTATTTAGACACCAGAATATCAAACCCAAAACCAATAATTCCAATTCAATGTAGCAGCAATTATATTCCAAAACCAGTAAGCCCACCTCAATGTAGCAACAAAGAAATTAGAATATAGTATTATAGCAAGGAACCAAGTCATCCTGTAACCTTCCTCCCTACTGGGACCTCCCCTTAAACACTCAGGAATCCTGTCTGCTTACTTGTGTTCTCTCCACCCCCCCTCCCCAGTTCTCTGGTCTCTGCAGCTTTCTGGTTTCCACTCTCTACTCTGTATTCTTTCTGCAGCTCTGTTATCTCCCAGTTCTCACTTCTCCTTCTTGGGCTGGATTCTGAATTCTCACTTCTGACTTCTGAATTCTCAGTTCTCAATGGCTACCTTCTGGGTATATATACTCATTTTAGGGCCTGAGGGCTTCACACCCAATCAGCAAAAGGATGTGGGCCTGAGGCTTAGTGCCTAGCATGGAAAGGCCTGCCTACAAACAGACTTCAATCAAACTTCCCTTAAGTGGCCCCACCTGAAGTTTATTGAGTGGGTGGGTAAGGTCTTTAATCACTGATTGGCATGACAAAGTTGTAGGCCTGCCTCTAATCAAGCTTCTCTTTGTGGGTCCCACCTGGAGTCTATTAAATGGGCAAGAAAGATCTTTTATCACTGATCGGCATCACAAATGCATTAGAGAGCTTCCATTAAAGGCAACTTGCTTCTATTATATATGTTTTTGGTATTTCCTTGACCTGCCAGTAACGCAAGGCATGACCTAAATTTGATGAACCACTGCTTGCTGCTAGTGACCAACACCTTCTTTTCTAAATGTTCATGAATCATCGAATTAATAATACTGCGCAATACAATCTTTCCAGGGATAAAAATAAAACTCATTGTCCTATAATTTACAGACTAAATTCTATCTTGTCTTGAAAATCATGACAATATTTGCTCTTTTCCAATCTGGTGGCAACTTTCTTGTTCTCTGTAACTTTGTCTACGACCACTAGTAGCAGTTTAGGAGTTGTATGTACCAGTTTTGTGTGTCTTTGTGTTTGGGGGAGGGAGAGGATTGGTGCTCTTGATTGTATTCTATATAGGTTTGGTGACTTGAACTCACTGTGTGTAGGGAGGTGCTTTGTGGTTTGTTTTTAATATTAATTTATTAATTTATTTTTAGTTTTCAACATTCATTTACCTCCATTAGATTCTGAGTTCCAAATTTTCTCCAACTGCTTCCCCTTCCTCCACCCCAAGATGTCATGCAATCTGATATAGGCCCTATATATACATTCATATTAAACATACTTTCATATTAGTCACGTCATAAAGAAGAATTAGAACTAATGAAAGGAAAAAGAAAGAAAAAGCAAACAAAAAAAGAGAGAGAAAATAATATGCCTCGCTCTGCATTCATACTCCATAGTTCTTTTTCTGGATGTGGATAGCATTTTCCATCATGAGCCTTTTGGAGTTGTCTTAGATCCTTGATTGCTAAGAAGAGGTAAGGCTATCAAAGTTAGTCATTGCACAATGTTGCCGTTACTATGTACAATGTTCTCCAGGTTCTGCTTACTTCACTCAGCATCAGTTCATGTAAGTCCTTCCAGGTTTTTCTGAAGTCTACCTGCTCATCATTTCTCATGGAACAACAGTATTCTATTTCATTCATATACCACAACTTGTTCAGCGATTCCCCAAATGATGGGCATCCCTTCAATTTCCAATTCTTGGCCACCACAAAAAAAGAGCTGTTATAAATATTTTGTACATGTGGGTACTTTCCCCATTTTTATGATCTCTTTGGGATACAGCCCTAGAAGTGGCATTACTAGGTCAAAGGGTACGCACCATTTTATAGCCCTTTGGCATAGTTGCAAATTGCTCTCCAGAATGGTTAGATCAGTTCACAGCTCAATCAACAAAGCATTAGTATTCCAATTTTCCCACATCTCCAACATTTATCATTTTCTTATTTTGTCATGTTAGCCAATTTGATAAGTGTGATGTGGTACCTCAGGGTTGTTTTGATTTGCATTTCTCTAATTAATAGTGATTTAGAATATTTTTTCATATGACTATAGATAGCTTTGATTTCTTCATCTGAAAACTGCTTGTTCATATCCTTTGACCATTTATCAATTGGGGAAGGGTTTGTATTCTTATTTATTTGACTAAGTTTTCTATATATTTTAGAAATGAGCCTTTTATCAGAGATTGGTTGTAAAAATTATTTCCCAGTTTTTTGCTTCCCTTGGTTGCACTGGATTTTTTTTTTTGCAAAAAACTTTTCAATTTAATATAATCAAAATTATGCATTTTGCATTTTGTAATATTCTATATCTCTTGTTTGGTCATAAATTCTTCTACTGTCCAAAAATCTGACAGGTAAACTATTCTTTGCTCTCCTAATTCGCTTATAGAATAAGTTTTTATATCTAAATTGTGTACTCATTTTGACTTTACCTTGGCATATGGTATAAGATGTTGGTCTATGCCTAGTTTCAGCCATACTATTTTCCAGTTTTCCCAACAGTTTTTGTTAAATAGTGTCTTATCCCAGAAGCTACAGTCTTTGAGTTCCTCAAACAGTAGATTACTATACTCATTGACAACTGTGTCTTGTATACCTAACCTATTTCACTGATCTACCACTCTATTTCTTAGCCAGTACCAAGTAGTTTCAGTGATTGCTGCTTCATAATGCAATTTAAGATCTGGTGTGGCTAGGCCACCTTCCCTTGCATTTCTTTTTATTAATAGAGAGGTGCTTTGTTATTATCTCTCATTTATCTTGAACTTCACTTTTATCCAAACTTTTCTAAAGACAATAGAATATGTACATAAAATTTGGCATAAAGATACATTCAATTCAACACATATACATAAGAATACATACACATAAGAATAAGAAAAGGGGAAAGGAGAGGCTAAGAAGAAAGTAAGGGGGTGGTGTGATGAGTCATAAGCAAAACAAACCTCGTGCTCACAGAGATGATAAATTGAGGAGAGAAAACACCCAACAAGTAACAACCTGAAATAAACAGTAAATGAGGACCAAGTGAATGAGGGAGAAAATGTATAAGTAAATAGAATGGCTGGAAATAAACAATTAACTTTCATAACTGAATGTGAATGGAATGAAATCACCCATAAAATGAAAGAGGATAGTAAAATGGATTAAAAACCAAAATCCAACAATATGTTGTTTACAAGAAACACACTAGAGACATAACAACTCAGAAATAAAACAAGTTAAATAAAACACCAAAATATATCATATCTCAGTTGAATACCAAAAAAGCGGGAGTAGTTATTATGATTTAAGACAATGCAACAGCAAAAATAAACTTGATTGAAAGAGATGGACAAAGAAAATGTATTTTTGCTGAAAGCTAACATATACAAATAATTTTAATACTTAACATATATGCCCAAATGGAATAGCATCTAAATATTTTTTTAAAAAAGTTAAAAGAATTACAAGGAAAATAGACCAAAAACAAAACTATAATAATGGGGAAACTCACTTTACTTTATGAGTCATAAATAAGTCTAATTTTAAAAAGAAACAGGGCAGAAGTTAAAGACTTAAGTAGAATTTGAGAAAAATTAGATATGATAGACTGTTGCCAATTATTTAGTGGAAAAAAGTATACATATTTCTCAACCATATATGGCATATTTACAAAAATTGACAATGTCTTATACCATAAAACATTCAAAGAATAATTTATTCCAATATTATAAAAAGTGTTCGTTCTTTGAATGTTTGGTAGAATTTACTTATGAATCCATATGGCCCTGGAATTTTTTCCTTTGGAAGCTCATTTATGACTTGTTTACTTCCTTACTTTGAAATTAAATTGCTTAAATTTCATTAGATCTTCTGAGTCCGAGTCTGTTTTTCCCCCAATAAACTGAGCTGGCCGTGTTAAGATAAATGAATCATAGAATTTTAGACATTTAATGAATAGAAAATAATTTGTTAAATTATTACTATGTGCCAAAAACTATACTAGGGGTACAAATATAAGCAAGCAAGACAATCTCTGCTCTCAAGGAAATCACATTCAAATGAAGAAGACAACATATCCACCTAAAGTTGGAAGGGAGAAGGAGGTACCAGATGTTGAAAATGTGTTAGATGGCTAAAAAGAGACTCGTTGGACCTGGGACCAGGACTAAATAAAGTGAAAGCTCACCAGGCATAGCTCAGGGACACAGAGGGAAGAGTCCAAGTAAAGGAGAGAAGAGGAAGGGAACAAGCATTTATTGAATGGTTACTATATGCCAGGCACTGTGCTAAGCACTTTACAAATATTATCTCATTTAAGATTCACAACAGCCTTGTGAGGTAGATGTTATTATCACCATTTTATGAAAACTGAGATAGATAGTAAGTGACTCGCCTAAAGTCATAACTACTAAGTGTCTGATTTTAAATTATGAATTCAGATTTTTCCCTATTCTAGACCTAACACTCTGCTAATTGTGCCCTCTAGGTGCCTCTAATGAAAATGATGTTGAGTCTGGAGCTTCAGGAAGCATTTGTTGAAATGTTGGAAGGAGGCTGATTATTTAGTACAAGCTCTTTAATTCATAGATAAGAAAACTGAGACTCAGAAACTAGTATAGATTTAAATACCACAGCCAAGCCTGGAAGCAGACCTCTTCATCTCAATCTATTCTGCTTTTCAGTATGCCCTATTTTTCTTTCCTATTTAAATTATGTTTTGATACAGATTCAAATTCAGTAAACATTTATTAAGTACCTACTATATACCAGATATTGTGCTAGGCACAGAGATTACAATAACAAACACGAAATAGTCCCTACCCTCATCAATCTTCCAGGAACATGATCTCTCTGGCACTTATTGATTATTTGACCATGGACATATTTCTTAACTTCTTTGAGTGGCTTGGCCAAGTTTACTCAGTAAGTAACTTAGATAGGGTTCAAACTCAAGTCTCATGGCTCCATTTCCACTATTTTCCCACTATACCACACTGTCTCCTTTTCTAAATTATTCCTTTCCTTATCCATTTCTGGGGAGTATGGTTTTCTTCCCAGCCTATGTTGTTCTCCAAAAGAAAATGAATTCCTCTGTTGAATTGTGTTAGAAAGAGCCATAGCTATGTTGAAAATTCCCTAAGCATTCCACTGAAAAGATGCATCATGTTAATGCTTAATTTAGAGCTATCTTTTAAAGAAATAGTTCCCTTTATATTGAATACTTGATGGGAAATAGATATAGTTTCTCTCAAAACCACTTCAGCCCCTGAGAGAATAGATAAGGCTTGCCATAGCCAGCAGCCACTTAAGTGGGTGGATTCCCATTGGCAAAGTTCTTCAACTCTATCAATGTATCATACAGTATTATCCCCATCCAGTCTGAAACCTATCGGCAAGCTATTGCCAGTGCTGCTACACTGAAATTTAAAAACCAACCTTGAAACAACAAACAAATCTTATTATTTCTTCTTTACAATCCCGTCTGCTCCCTCCTTCTCACTCCCCACCTCTCTTTCTTTTCATATACATATATCTTCAGGTGGTAGTTCTCAGACAAGTCCCAGAGCTAGTAAATGAGAACTGCAATCCATTGACTCAAAATGGGATAATGCTGCCCTGTTTGCTAGGTGTTTTTGTTTCCCATTAATCCAGCCCCCAGCTTCACTTGAATACCAGCCACAGCCAAGTGGATTAGGAAGCTAACTGATCCCTTCTTCCCAGGTAGACCTCTTCTTCAGTAAATCAATTGATCACCACTAATGTCAGAGTACAAAGTACCCATAGCCCTTAACTGCATGGAAAGCTATCTCTTCCTTCCAAAAGTCTGCCACCTGGGCAGACTTTTGGTTATAGTCTCAGAGTAGAAGGGATGGTATAGGATCAGAGATCAGTCCTATGGTAAGTGAATAGAAAAAGTATGGTGGAATGAATGAATTAATGAATACCTATTATGTGCCAAGCAGGGACCATGCCGGAAACCAGCAATACAAATATGAAAGTGAGGCGGTCTCTGCACTCATAGAATTGCATTTAAATAAGAGGGACAATAGATACAGGACAGTGGCATCCAGGTAAAGGAAGGTGGTTTTTTTTTGGGGGGGTGGAGTTCATAGGGATGGCAAATAGAGCCACAAGATAATCAATTATCACACCCTTTGTAGAACCAAAGATTGTATTAATTTGATTACTTTTCCCTGGGAAAGCAGGGTATTAAGAATCATATAAAGTAGTAGGACCAGTGGAAAGATTCAGGGGTGTGCTGGAGTAATTTGAATGTCAATGTAAGCATTTACAGAAATAGGCAAATGCTACATATTGGGCCTTGATTTATTATTTTGTTTATTTTCTAGACTTAAGAAAATAATGGATAGAATGTTAATATGCAAATTACACTTAAAAGCATGTCAGATATTTTTCTTTGGTGGTGGGGAGCAAGTTGTTAAGCATTTGCAGTTCACCCCTCACAAGACATCTAAGTAGGCCCTAGTTTCCTCATGGATAACTGGGTGGGATGCAGAGAGTGGTGTGGGGCTGAAGAGTAAAATGAGTTTTTTCTCCCTCACTCGCCAGTTGGGATGCATCAGATCCATCTACCTCCACTCTATAGGGTGGAGTTACAAATGTAAGCGGATTCTCTTTTAAATGAATGTAAAGAACATTGTCTCCAGAGTCAGAGAACCTGGGTTTAAATCTTGGATCTCCTCAGTGGTGTACAGTATAGGTATTAAATATCTAGCAACCAGTTTTCCACAAACTGTACACATGACACACTTCCAAATCTAACTTTTATTATGAACATCTTAACCCTCATTTTCTTCAGTCTAGACATTCAACAAAACAATAAATCAACCCTTGATTTATAGTTTGTCAATTTCCAAAGTGTAAATATTCACACATGAAAATTGAACAGTTGTCTCTTGCAAGTAAGTTTGAGCTGGCTTCAGCACACCCTTGACTCTATTACTTACCTCTGTGACTCTAAGCAAATGCATTCTCTGAGCCTCAGTTTCCTCATCTATAAACAGTGGGTTAGATGAGGTGGTATCTAAGGTCCTTTCTTTCTCTATACTTTGATAGTGCAAAACAAAGCTGTGCTGTTGAAAGGGACACATAAAAAAAGTGGCAGCCTAGTATACTAATCTGAGCATCGGGAGATCTAGAAGCTACCTAGTGCACTGGACAGAACACTGGCCCTGAAACCAGGAAGACCTGAGCTAAAATCCAACATCAGACACTGACTAGCTGTGTGACCTTGGGCAAGTCACTTAACCTCTGTCTGTCTCAGTTTTCTCCACTGTGAAATAGGGATCATAATAGTACCTATGTCATAGCGTCATTGTGAGGATCAAATGAAATAATATCTATAAAATGCTTAGCATAGTGTCTAGCATATAGTAAGCATTATATAATATTACTACTTTTCTGAGACACCCTCCTTGAAAAGTGATGAGGTTGGATGAGATCAGAATCAGCAACTTCTTTAGAGGTGAACAATCTTATAAAATTCTGGTCATTTTCTTAGAATTTCTTTTTAGATGCATTATAACAAACACACATACATTAAGTTCTTTTACATTTCACCTTGGTTCTGCACTGTCCCTCAAATTCCATGTCTTCTAACAAGCCAGGTCAGAGTTTGAGTTCCTTCTCTTGTTGGTGGCATCTTCTCTGATGCAGCAATTTCTCCTGCCAGTCAGCTAGCCCCCATGAATCCAGGACCTCCATACCTCTAGAGGTATGGGGGGTTCCAAGTCCAGACATATCTACCTCTATAGTAATGTTTTGTCACCTCCTCAGGAAAGGAAACACATACCAAATGTAGCAGCCAGAAGCTCAGGAACAAGCTTACCTAATTAAGTCCCCTGCTTTAGCTGCCCCATGAAAGTATCTACCATGGGACTAGGGTAAAGAAGTGCCAGCCTTCCAACACCCCTCTCTGGAAATCTCAGGGTGTCATCTGGAAGAAAGTTATAGGGGTGGAATCACTTTCTTTTTTAAAAGTCTATTTAGTCCTAGTCTTTTCCTGCTTGGTGGCTAATAAGGGGGTTGCTTCATCCTCTCAAAGCAGAAGCCCTTCAGCGCAGACTTACTCATGACCAAAAGTAGCAGACCTCATCATCTTGAAGCATCAACTATTCTCTGCATTGAATCACACAAACGGTTGTTCAGAAACACGCAGAGATTTTCTGCACATGCCTTGTGTGACCACCATTATAGTGAAATAACCTTTGCCCTCAAGGAGCTTACCTTGAGGTGGAGAATGGGAATACTAGTTCACAGTTAGAAAATACCAAGTAAATCAAAGTCATTTAAGGGAAAGAATGCTAAGTGTGATGGAGACAATTTATGTGCAGGAGTTAAAGTGAAGCCTAGAAAGAAAGTAGAGATTTTGAGAGGCAAGGGTGAAGAAGAAATGCATTTCAGTCACAGAGGACTCCCTTGAAAAAGTACTTTATGGTTTGCAAAACACTTTACATATATTACCTCATTTGATCCTCACAATAAACCAGGTGAAGCAGTTGGTACTATTATACTATTTAACAAATAAGGAAACTAAAAATAAGGGGCTTGCCCAAGTTCACACAGCTAAGTGTCTAAGGCAAGATTTGAAGGTAGGTCTTCCTCAATCAATAAACATTGATTTAGTGCCTACTATGAGGTAGGCAATGTATTAAGCACTGGAGATACAAAAAGAAGCAAAAGACAATCCCTGCCCTTAAGGAGCTCACAATCTAATGGGAAAAGATAACATGCAAATATATATATACATATACATAAATATGCATATATATATGTATGCGCACACATGTATGTGCATGTATGTATACACATATATGTATGCATGTGTATAGTATGTGTATACACAGAGCAACATACATACAGGATAAATAGGAAATAATTAACAGAGGGAAGGCATTAAAATTAAGAAGTAAATAAAAAAATAACTTAAAGGAAGCCAGAGAGGTCGGTAGTCAGAGCGGAAGAGGGAGAGTACTCTAAACGTGGAAGAAAGAAAGAGAAAATGCCCAGAGCTAAGAGATAGAGTATCTTGTTTATGGAATAACAGGAGGCCAGTATAACTGCGCTGAAGAGTAGATACTAGGGAATAAGGTGTAAGAATATTGGGAAGGCAGGAGGGGCTAGGGCATGAAGGACTTTTATATTTGATCTTGGAAGCAATAAGACCCACTGGGGTTTATTGAATAGGGGAATGGCATAGTTGGACCTGTGCTTAGGCAAATCACTTTAATGAATAAATGGAGGATAGATTGAAATGGGGAGAGATTTGAGGCAGGCAGAGCCATCAGCAGCCTATTGCAATATTCAAGGCATGAGGTGATAAAGGTCTGTAATAGAGTGGTGGTAGTGTAAGAGAAGAGAAGGGGCCATATTTGAGAGATGTTACAAAGGTGAAATCAACAAGCTTTGGCAACAGCTTGGTTATGGGAGGTGAGAGGTAGTGAAAAATCCAGGATAAGGCCTAGGTTGTGAACCTGAGGACTGGGAGGATGGTGTTTCCTCTACAATAATGGAGAAGGTAGGAGGAGGAGAAGGTTTAGAGGGAAAGGTAATGCGTTCCATTTTGGACATACTGAGCTTAAAATGTCTACTTGCTATCCAGGTCAAGATATCTGAAAGGCAGTTGGAGATGCAGTATTGGAGGTCAAAAGAGTTTCAGGCAGGATAGGTAAATTTGAGAATCTTCAGCATAGAGATGGTAACAAAATCCATGGGAGCTGATGAGATCACCAAGTGAGTAATAGAGGAAAAAGAGAAGAGGACCCAGGAGCATAATAACCTGGAAAGACCTACATGATCTGATGCTGAGTGAGAGAAACAGTACCAGGAGAATATTATACACAACCACAGACATATTGATTCTGTGATGACTAACTTTGATAAACTTGGCTCTCCTCAGCAATACAAGGCTCAAAGACAGCTCCAAAGGACTCATGATGGAAAAAGCCAGCTACATCCAGAGAAAGAACTGTGGAGTCTGAACGCAGATTGAGGCAAACTATTTGCTTTCTTTTTTTTTTTCTCTTTTTTGGAGTTCTGTTTCTTCTCTCCTATGATTCATTCCCTTGGTCATAATTCTTCTTTGCAACTTGACTATTATGTAAATAAGTTTAATGCAAAGGTCTATATAGAATCTGTATCAGAATGCATGCTGTCTTGGGGGGGAGGGGAGGAAGGGGAAGAAAATTTGAAACTCAAGAACATGTAAAACTAAGTGTTGTAAACTAAAAATAAAAAATATAATTAATAAAAATAAAAAAGAGATAACACCCAAAAAAGAAGTCTGGCTAGAATGCAGTGTGTCTGAAGTGAAGCAATGTGAGGTTGATGTGGAAAGTTCAGATGGCACCTTATTGTGGTGTTATTTGTATGCCAACAAAGGGATTGGAGCTTGACTTCTTAGGCAGCAGAGAAGGAGGCGCTGAAGAGTTTCAAGAAGTCACATGACCAGATAAATTCATAATGATCTTTTCCACAGAATGACAGTACTCGGAAAGTGACAGAATTTTGCTGTGGATAATAAAAGATTGCCCTTTACCAAAACACTACAAGACCCTAACTAGTTTACTAATGATCTTAGGCTCACAGATTTTAAGTTGAAAGGAACCTAATAGCTTATCTAATCCAACCGCCTCATTTTACATACAGGAAAACTAAGGCTCAAAGAAGTGCATGAACATTTCCATGGTCATGTGGGTAGGAAGAGGACAATCCAGGATTTGAACTCAAATCCAGAATATTTTGCACCATACTATCTTGCCTATCCCTATGTTTTCTGTTTACAGAAATTAACTCAAGTTTAGAACACAGCATATGTTGATAGAATCTGTCATCAGCTTAATTCAAAACAAACAAAAATCTATTAAATACCACCTATTTTCAAGGAAATTTACTCAGTTTCAGGGATAGAGACACGAAACAAGACATAGTCCTTCCCCTCAAGGAATTTGTCATCTTTGGGGATTGGTAGAGAAGGAGAAAGATAAGATACACATAGAGATGGATTCAAGAAAGGTATTCTGAAGTTTTCTTTTGAGCTGAGCTTTGAAGCCAGCTAGGGGTTCTAAGAGGCTAAAGAGAGAAGGGAATCCATTCGAGATATAGCAGATAGTATTAAAGTACAAATGGTAAGGTTAAAGAGATCCTTTCCAAGGGGGGAAAAGATGGGAAATAATTTCTAGCATTTATAAACTTAAATTTTCAAGTGATTTCTTGCCATACATTATCTGATCCCCACACATAATCTGTTTGTAAATTCTGACAGCATTATTATCCCCATTTTACAGATGAGTAAACCGAAGCTCAGAGAAGTTAATTGACTTTTCCATGATCCTGTAGTTGGTAAGGCAAGATTAAAATTCATTGTACTCCTGTCTCTAAGTCTAGTGTTTTTTCTTTTTTTCCCCTTGTGTCTTAAGGATCAGAGGAAAGTTGGCCACAGAAGTGGTCTGTGAAAAGAAAGATTACAGGTAAAGGAAAGGCAGCATGGTATCTTAATCTTTCATCTATGCCTTTTTACTGATTATTCTTTCAGTTCAGGATCACAGACACAGAAGATTAGGGATGGCACAGACATGAGAGATCACTTAGTCCAAACCCCTCAATTTAGTGATGGTGTTGAATAGAAGGGACTCATTGGAGGTGACACGACCAGCCATCTCCTGCCATTGAGATTTCTTTTAAAATTGAGACTTCTTTATCTGAAATCTGCCGTTACCTGATTCCAGATCAGAAATCCCTCCCTGATTTGGCCAATTTCATTATTTTCAATAGATGCAAGATATCTCCCATTTGCTCATTATTATTTTGGTTCCACTCTGAAAAGGTGAATTTCAGGTCACCTTCGCAGAGATACAATGGAGCCTAGACCTACCTGATGTGTTCTGAAATGACAGACCATAATGACAAGCATCAGGGGATATGAGAAGAGAAGAATGGACAGCTGGATACACTGTTCTGTCATTAATTAGTATTCTGTTAATGTACCACATTACTTAAGAGTTTGGATACCAGAGGGTGACAGAAAGCAATGGAAATAAGTAGCAGAATCTGATAGGAGGGAGGTTTTTGTAGCCACTTCAATCAAAAACTTGGAAATGCAGGCTTGCTCAACACTGTGCTTTGACTGATAAGAGGCTGAGTTTTAATAAGAAGACTAAGAGGTCTATCTGGTCCTGCTTCATAATTACAAAACCACCCACTGCCACTTTAAACTGGAGGCTGTCTGATAGGATTATCATTCGATTGGCTGCACTTCCAAAGAAATTCTTGTCAGGAGCCCATTCTAAATAAAGCAGGGACAAAGTATTTATTTGTTCATTCATTCAACAAACATTATTAAGCATTATTAATATAATTATTAAGCATTTCCTAGACAAAGATCCTTTGTTAAGTGTTGGGACACAGAAAAAGTTTGCTAAGGGATTTATATACATTGTCTTTTTTTAGCTTTAAAACAACCCTATGAGAGGGTGGCATCGCTGGCAGTTTTTAAATCCATCTTATAGATAAGAAAATTAAGACTCAAAAGATTTAAGTGGGTTGCCCAGAGTCATATAGCTAGCAAGTGTTGGAGGTAGCATTTGTATCCAGGTCTTCCTGATTCCAAGTATGGAACTCTATCCACTAAGATTGTGAAAAATATGAATTTTTTAAAATAATATTTTATTATTTTCCCAATTATATGTAAAAACAATTTGAACATTCTTTTTAAAAAAATTTTGAGTTTCAAATTCTCTCCTTCCTTTCCTCTCTTCTTCCCTCCCTGAGATGTTATTCAACTTAATATAGGTTACACATGAACAACCATGTGAAACTTATTTATGTATTAGTCATGTGAAAGAAAACACGGACCAAAAACAATATGAAAAAAAATTTAAAAAGTGAGAAATATTATACTTCAATCTGTATTCGGACAACATCAATTCTTTCTCTGGAGGCAGATGCCATTTTTTCATTACGAGTCCTTTGGGATTGTCTTGAATTATTGTATTGCTAAGAATAGCTAAGTATTCACAGTTGTTCATCATACGATATTGCTGTTACTATGTGCAATGTTCTCTTGGTTCTACTCGCTTCACTTGGCATCAGTTCATGTAAGTTTCCAGGTTTTTCCAAAATTATCCCACTTGTCGTCTCTTATAGCACAATGGTATTCCATTACAATCGTATGCCACAATTTTATTCAGCCATCCCCCAATTGATGGACATCCACTCAATTTCTATTTCTTAGCCACCACAAAAAAGAGGTGTTATAAATAATTTTGTGCACATAGGTCCTTTTCCCTTTTTTTAAAAAATATATATATATATATTTCTGGGATGTAGACCTAGCAGTAGTACTGGTGGAGCAAAGGGTATGAACAGTTTTATAGCCCTGGGCATAGTTCTAAATTACTCCAGAATGGTTGGATCAGTTCACAACTCTACCAACAGTGCATTAGCATTCCAATTTTCCCATATCCTTTCTATCATTTGTTATTTCCTTTTCTGTCATATTAGCATATCTAATAGGCGTGAGGTGATACCTCAGAGTTGTTTTAATTTCCATTTTTCTAACCAATAGTGACTTAGAGTACTTTTTCATATAACTGTATACAACTTTGATTTCTTTCTCTGAAAATTATTTTTTCATATCCTTTGACCATGTATCAATTGGGGAATGAATTATATTCTTATAAATTTGATTCAGTTTTCTATACATTTGAGAAATGAGGCCTTTATCAGAGATACTTGCTTTAAAAATTTTCCCCCAGTTTTCTGTTTTCCTTCTAATTTGAGTTGCATTGACTTTATTTGTGCAAACCCTTTTTAATTTAATATAATCAAAATTATCCATTTTACATCTCACAATACTTTTTATATTTTTTTTTGGTTCTAATTTTTTTCCCTTTTCCATATATCTGTTAGGCAAACTATCCCTTGCTCCCCTAAGTTGCTTATGGTATCGTATTTTATGTCTAAATCATCTACTCATTTTTACCTTATCATGGTATATGGTGTAAAATGTTAGTCTATACATAGTTTCTGCCAGTTTTC
Organism: Phalanger gymnotis; assembly: GCA_028646595.1. Taxonomy (NCBI): domain Eukaryota; kingdom Metazoa; phylum Chordata; class Mammalia; order Diprotodontia; family Phalangeridae; genus Phalanger; species Phalanger gymnotis. The sequence goes on from CM053622.1 coordinate 97,619,286, forward strand.
CCAGCAGTTTTTGTCAAATAGTGAGTTCTTGTTTCAGAAGCTTGGGTTTTGCATACTCTTTGATACAGCAATACCACTTCTAGGGCTGTCTCCCAAAGAGATCATAAAAATGGGGAAAGGACCCATATGTACAAAAATATTTATAGCAGCTTTTTTTTGTGGTGGCCAAGAACTGGCAATTGAGGGGATGCCCATCACTTGGGGAATGGCTGAACAAGTTGAGGTATATGAATTTAATGGAATACTATTGTGCTATAAGAAATGATGAGCGGGTGAACTTCAGAAAAACCTGGAAAGACCTATATGAATTGTTGCTACGTGAGGAGAGCAGAACCAAGAGAACATTGCACACAGTTACAGCCACATTGTGTGATGACTAACTTTGATAGATTTGGCTATTCTTAGCAATGCAAAGTTCTGAGACAGTTTCAAAAGGCTTATGACGGAAAATGCTATCCATATCCAGAGAAAGAATTATGGAGTCTGAATGCAGATCAAAGCATATTATTTGTTTTCTCTCTTTTTTTTGTTTTGTTTTATATCTTCCTTCTTTTGGTTCATTCCATTGGTTATAATTCTTCTTTACATGACTAATGTGAAAATATGTTTGATATGAATGCATATGTAGAGCCTATATCAGATTACATGCTGTCTTGGGGAGGGAGAGGAGAAGGAGGGGGAGAAAATTTAAAAAGCTTGTGGAACTGAATGTTGTAAACTAAAAATAAATAAAATGGAAAAAAAAGGCTTGGGTTTTGGAGTTTATCAAACACTAGATTACTATGGTTGTTTACTACTGAGTATTGTGTACCTAATCTATTCCACTGATCCACCACTCTGTCTCTTAGCAAGTAGCAGATTGTTTTGATGATTACCACTTTATAATATAGCTTAAGATTTGGTATGGCTAGGCCATAAGACATGAATTTTTAATATTTTTCCTATAAAAGGAGATAGATAACCTGAGGGTCTAGTAAAAAGTATGAATGAATGAATACAACCTCTCCTTAATTACTACTTTGGCTCTAACCTGAAAAGATGATTTTCAAGTCACCTACAACGTAGCCTAGCTTCACTTCATATGTTCTGAAATTAGACTGTAATGACAAGTGTCAGTGTATAATAGGAGAATGGACAGCTGAGCATTGGTATTAGTTAGGTCTGAACTTGGAGTTTGCCAGGGAAGGTTTACCATTCCTATGTGTCTCTATGAGACATAGCTGTTTCCTTACTTGGAAAGAAGATGAGATAGATAGGATCATGTGGACCATGGTTACTGACTTATAGTTTGGAGACCACACTTTCTTCTCCCAACACCTGCCACCCTCTTCTTTTCTCCTTTTCTTTCTTTTTTTTTCAGAAGTCAGGACATTTCCTTCTCTAGGCTCTTGGCAACTTTTCTTTAAGATCATTCAAAGGTCGCTATAGCAGTTTAAACAATTACAACCGACATTTCTTTCCATACTCTGGGAAGCAATTTTTCTGGACCTGAAGATTTAAACCCAGTGCTATTAGGTGTTCTCATGCTATCTCCACCATTCCTTCTCATTATTATCTTGGTTGTCAGTTCTTCATTAGGATTTTTGCAATGTCTTTTTTAATCCATCTACCACATTGGCAAGTTGTCTGCCTTAGAGGCAGGAAGAGCCAGGTTCAAGTCTTGGCTCTGACACATACTAGCTATATGACCTTGAAATCATCACTTAACCTCTATGTTTTAGAAAACTCTAAGATTATAAGTTGCAAAGAAGGTCCCGCCTTGCATTGGTAGAGGCTCTTCTTTCAGGATTTCAGTTCGATGAATCCAATTCAATCCAAGTTCAGTACAATGAAACCACGCACATCTAGCCCCTGTCCTTTCTCATCCATATATTATTTTCTTTGGAAGAGAAAAAGAACACAAAGTAAAAGCCAGGCAGTTCTGCCCTCTCTCTATCATCCATTACCATCATTACATCTACTTAGAGCAGTGGCTCTATCATGTCTTTGATCCTTTGTTCCCATAAAGTATAACAACCATAATCACAACAATAAGCCCACAATCTTTTTTGTTTTCCTTAGCTTCCATCAACAGTTTCAGCTCATTCTGAGTTTTATTACTCTCAACACTCACAACAGGTATGCTTTTCAAGTCATCTTCAAGAGCAGCCCTTTTTTCCCATCTTATACATCTTAAAAATCTGAGTTAAGCTAGAAATTATGGTGGAATGAGAGAAAACAATACAACCAAGTTCTCTCTCACAACTACCCCAGTAAAAACATAAGAGAGGGCACCAGACTGAGTTGTATATGGAAAACCCAAGGAAAAGTCACAGTAATTTTTACAATCCAGGCCAGCATAGAGAAATGAATTAAAGTCTGCAGACAATAGAAAGGGGGTATGTCCAAAAGCATCATGTGGAACCTTACAGTCCATGGAGTGAATAGGGCCTTCTGCTGTTCACTAGGGCAAGAAAAGTCCCAGATTCAACAAAGATAGGCCTGACATTGTGCAAGGAGCAGGAACAGTTACCAACTGGCAATTCTTTTGCTCACACCCCAGTACTGAGTCACAGATTCAGTGTAAACTGAGGAGAGTATTCCCATATTTAACAGTGGTGGGCCAGGGCAAGGGCAAGTCTGAAGCTGTAAACAGCTTGTGTCTTTGATTTAGCTCCCAGCCTACACTAAGGCCTACAGATGAACTATCAGGTAGAAAGCTTAGACCAAGGGGGATCCTATAGTTCCATTGGTGTAGAGCCTTCCAACTAGCTGCTGGTGCTGAGACCAATAGTCTACTAGGGCTCCAACCAAGGACATGCCTACAATTGTGTCACCTGGCCCCAAAATGAGGTCATGATATTGCAAAGCTCAGAATAGGAGGGTGGCGATCAGACTTCACTCTAGATTAAATAGTTTTAGGGCCCCAACCTGAGTCAGTCTTGAGATCCTTAAAGAACATAGCACTTAATACCCAGAAAAAAAAACAGAAGCAGGGACCAAGAAAACACAAAACAGAACTAAACAAAGCCCAGACATAACCTCTAGAAGCGTTCAGAGCCGGGCATATGCACAAAGTTGAAACTTGGGAATTATATCTGGAAAAATCAGTAAACAAACAAAAAAAGAAAGGACTCCCACTACAAAGAACTATTATGGTGACAGTGAAGCTTAAATTACCTTTGTTTTAAGTTGGGACAAGAGAAGGAGGAAAAATTTGAAATTATCTCTTCCTAACTTGTTAGGAGATAAGGAAAAGTTTGAGAGTAGAGGAGGTGAGAGTAGGGCTGAGTTAACATTGTTAAATAAAACCAGTAAATGTATGTATTAACTAGACGTTTTAGGTTATATGAATTCTCTCCCACCCTCAAATAATTGATCCACCAAGAGGTCATTTTCCAAGAAAGAGCGAGAATTAACACAACCAATAATTGCTAACAAGAAGCCTCTTGCAATCTGAAAATGGTTATCTATCCTGAGCCAACCTCAGAATAAGACAGCTAGATATAGCAAAGCTCTGAGCTTTGCCTGGCTTAAAATATGTTGTCCTACAGAGCAAAGTGAGTGTTAGTTTAGTAAGCTTTTTCGTGTAGTGATGTAAGAAGATCAGGGAAGGTTCTATCAGAAATTAGGCCACTATAAATCTCATTTATCTATTCATTCATTAATTCAAAATACATTTATTAAATACATACTATATGTAAAGCAATGTACTAGGTGTTGTAAAACAAAAATAAATTTTAAATATTCCTTGCTCTAAGGGAGTTTCCAAACTACTGAAAGGGTTTTTTTTTCCTTTTTCCTACGTGGTTTTTAGGCTATTGTTTGGGTTAGGAGATGCATCAGAGCCACCAGGGGTTCAACTGGTGCCTGGCCACGGTAGCAAAGTCCATGTGAACTAAGTAACAGTGGCCATTGGGGTGTTAATGGATGATAACATAATATCTAAAGACTGATGTGGAAAGACAGTCACCTAAGGGCGGCAGCAGCTTCAGAGATCCCACTCTATCAGAAAGAAGTGGTGGTTATGGATTTAGCAAAGGAGACTATCAGAAACTTATTTCTAAAGGGAACCTCCCGAGGATCGTCCCAGTAACTAGTAGCTAGGAGATGGTCCTTTGTGGCATGTATGCTCTATCTGCGGATCTCACTAACATTGTACTATGTAGTTTGAGCACACTCTCCCCAAGAGCATTGAATGTATAAAGGGTTAGTACATGCTCTGTCATCGTCGTTGGTATGCAGATATTTTTTTAACAACTCTACTAGTGCTTCATGCTTTATACCTTACTATGCTTGCTTAATAAATGCCCTTTACTAAAAAACTACTGTAGCTAGTGGTAGTGTGATCAGTGAGTATCATCACACTAGTATGGGCTCATGATTGACAGGATAGAAACACTCAGGATTACTCCTGCAACCCTGATGGTCATAGTTGTATACTGCTCTCTGGGGACCCATAGTGCTTACACAAGTGTGAGCTGAGGGTTTAACCCCAGAGGGGGTACTACGCATATAAAGTAAAGGCAGAGTAATTTGAGGGCAGCAGATGGACACCAATAACCATGAGGAATTTGATTCCTCATGTAGAAGATATAATTTGAACTAAGCCTCTAAGAGAGATAGGGATTCCAAGAGGCTGGAGTGAGGAAGGATTGCAGAAATGGGACACCATGTACAAATGCATCATGAAGGGGCAGCTAGGTGCTGCAGTGAGTAGAGCACTGGCCCTGGAGTCGGGAGGACCTGAGTTCAAATCCAGCCTCAGACACTTGACACACTTACTAGCTGTGTGACCTTGGGCAAGTCACTTAACCCCAAATGCCCTGCCTTCCCCCCTTCAAAAAAATGAAAGTAAAAAAAAATGCATCATGGAAGGAGATGGAATGTTGTATACGTGGAAGTGATGGGAAAGCAGTTGGACTGGAATCTAAAGTAAATAAGAAGAAGGAATGATAATAGCCTGGAAATATAGATTTGAGCCAGACTCTGAAGGACTTTAAAGGCAAAAGAAAGGAGTTTACATTTCATCTTAGAGGCAAGAGGGAGCCAATGAAGCTTCTTGGGTAGAGGAGAAACATGATCAGGCCCCTGCTTAAGGAATATAAGTTTGACAGCTGTGTTGAAAATAGATTGAAGAAGGGAGAGATTGGAAGAAAGGAGTGGATTAGGCAGGAGTTGTAATGATCTAAGCAAGAGTAAAGGCTCAGCTCAGCAATGTTTCATTTTTAGAACAAAAATTAAAAGGCCACATTAAAAAAAATCCCTTTCAAAGCTTTGTTAAATGTCCTGTTTAAATGCTTTTCCAACATGCTTTGTTCTGACTAGGCTATAAGCTCATTTGAAAATCTCCTCTGAGGGAATCCTTAGACAGAACAGGTGGTACCCAAGGCAGACTATAAAAAAAGTTTAGAACAACTCAGCTCTGCTAGAGGGAAATCCCACTTGCAGAAGGAACCAGCTGAGAAGTGTTTAATGTACAAACAGTGCTATTACACTTTAATGAATCAACACCTAATGGAGCAGCTAGAGATTCCTGTTGGGAGGTGGATTGGTTCCCTCTCCTTAAGAAATCAAAGCCAAAATAACAACATGCACACTGAAGACCGCTCTGTAAACCAAGACTGCATTAAAAGTCAATGAAACTCAGATCGAATGCAATGGATAATGTTGGTTCTAACTTATTAAATTTATATTGTACAACTTTCTTTTCTTTTAACAGTCAATTTTAAAAGTACATGGTTGCATATATCATTAGTCACAACTGCTCTTTAATGTTGTTTTGCAATATTGTTTTAAGGGAATATGCATTTTGGAGGTTTATGAGTTTTGAGTTTCTTTAGGTTTATCTGCTTTGTCAAAACATAATTTATCCAGGGAAGAGAGAGAGAGAGAGAGATGAGACAGAAACAGAGACAGAATGGAAAGTTGTCTTCTGAAGAGAGGAAGGATATTAGAGTGTGTCATACATATAATCAAGGGGGTTTTATCTCTCACCACTACCACCACCTCATTTAATGTAATCTCATTGGGCCCATAAAAATTCTAAGGATCCTTATCACAATTCCCTCTCTCATAGACAAGTCTAAGATCCAGGTTATTCCCCTCTCAGAGTTCTAGATATAAACTTAAGGAGTCTGGACTGATTCTTTAACAGTATCGATTCAATTCTTCACTGGTACGCTTCCCCTCCCCACTTCCCATCCAAAGTATCAGTTGAGATAATTTAAATCAAACAGACTTAAGCAGGCTTTGGAAAGGGTATTTATTAAGATTAGTACAGTTAGAAGAGTTGATACAAATCAGTGGTTCCCCCCCGCCGCCAAAAGTCTGTGATATGACTATATCTCACCCATTCTCAAAAAAACTCTCACAATTTGTATCCACTATTATATATCTTTCTTCTTTTTGTGGCTAGACTCCTTGAGAAAATCATATGTAATCAGAGCCTACATGTCCTTTCCTCATATGCTCTTCTTTCACATCTTTTGTCTGGCTTCCAATCTTACCATTCAACTGAAACTGCTTTCTCTAAAGTTATAAGAGAATAAACCCCTGTATATCATCAGCATTTCTATATATTACCAAGAAAGTCCAGCAGCAAGAGATAAAAAGAGAAATTCAATTTAAACTAACTGTAGACAATATCAAATACTTGGCAATCTACCTGCCCAGACAAACCCAGCAACCATATGAACACAATTACAAAACACTTTGCACACAGATAAAGTCAGATCTAAACAATTAGAAAAATATTAATTGCTCATGGGTAGGCCAAGCTAATATAATAAAAATGATAATTCTACCTAAATTAATCTACTTATTCAGTGCCATACCAATCAAACTACCAAAGAATTATTTTATGGAGCTAGAAAAAATACTAACAATTCATCTGGAAGAATAAAAGTTCTAAAAAAAATAATTAAAAAGAATTTTTTTAAAATATTATCAAGGTAATTAATGAAAAAATGTGAAGGAAGGTAGCATAGGTGTAACAGATCCCAAATTGTATTATAAATTGATAGTTATCAAAACAATATGGTACTGGCTAAGAAAAAGACCGGTGGATCAGTGGAATAGATTAGGTACATAATACATTGCAGTAAATGATCATAGTAATTAAGTGTTTGATAAACACAAAGAACCAAGCTTTTGGGACAAGAACTCACTATTTAACCAAAACTGCTGAGAAAACTGGAAAACAGCATGGGAGAAACTAGGTATAGACCAACATCTCACACTGCAAACCAAGATAAAGTAAAAGTGGGTAGATGATTTAGACATAGAGGGTGATACCATAAGCAATTTAGGAGAGCATAGAATAGTTTACCTGTGAGATCTATGGATAAGGGCAAAATTTTAAATCAAATAAACTATAGAGAGCATTCCAAAATGTAAAATGGATAATTTTGATTACATTAAGTTAAAAAGGTTTTAATAAAACAAAACTAATGCAACCAAAATTAGAAGGAAAGCAGAAAGCTGGGGAAAACGTTTAGAGCAAGTATCTCTGACAAAGACATTATTTCTCAAATACATAGAGAACCTGAATCAAATTTGTAAGAATACAAATCCTTCCTCAATTGATAACTGGCCAAAGGATATGAACAGGCAGTTTTCAGACAAGGAAATCAAAGCTATATATAGTTATATGAAAAAGTGCTCTAAGTCACTATTGATTAGAGAAATGGAAATTAAAATAACTCCGAGGTACTATTGGATTGGCTGATATGACAAAAGGAAAATGGCAAATGCTGGAGGGGGATGTGGGAAAATTGTGACACTAATGCACTGTTGGTGGAGTTGTGAACTGATCCAACCATTCTGGAGAGCAATTTGGGACTATGCCCAAAGGTCTATAAAACTGTGCATTCTTTTGATCAAACAGTGCCACTAGGACTGTATCCCAAGGAGACAATAAAGGACCTATATGTATAAAACTATTTATAGCAGCTCTTTCTTGTGGTGGCAAAGAATTGGAAATAGAGGGGATGCCCAGCAATTGGAGAATGATTGAACAAGTTGTGGTATATGATTGTAATGGAATATTATTGTGTTATAAGAAATGACAAGCAGGGTGATTTTAGAAAAAGCTAAAAAGACCTTTGTGAACTGATGGAGAGTGAAGTAAGCAGAACCAGGATATACAATAGCAGCAATATTGTATGATGAATAATTGTAAATGACTTAGCTATTCTCAGCAATGCAATAATCCAAGACAAAGGACTCATGATGAAAAATGGTACCTGTCTCTAAAGAACTGATGGCATCTGAATACAGACCAAAGCATATATTTTTTTCTTTCTCTTCTTTCTTTCTTTCTTTCTTTCTTTCTTTCTTTCTTTCTTTCTTTCTTTCCTTCTCTTCCTTTCTTTCTTTCCTTCTCTTTCTTCCTTTCTTTCTTTCTTTCTTCCTTCCTTTCATTCTTTCCCTCTCTTTCTTCCTTTCTTTTTCTCTTTCTTTCTCTCTCTTTCTTCCTTCCTTTCTTTCTCTCTCTTTCTTCCTTCCTTTCTTTCTCTCTTTCTTTCTTTCCTTCTCTTCCTTTCTTTCTTTCCTTCTCTTTCTTCCTTTCTTTCTTTCTTTCTTCCTTCCTTTCATTCTTTCCCTCTCTTTCTTCCTTTCTTTTTTCCCTTTCTTCCTTTCCCTTCCTTCCTTCTTTCTTTCCTTCCTTCCTTCCTCTCTTCCTTCCTCTCTTCTTTCCTCCCTTCCTTCCTTCCTTCCTTCCTTCCTTCCTTCCTTCCTTCCTTCCTTCCTTCCTTTCTTCCTTGTTTGAACTTTCCTCCACAAAATGACTAATATGGAAATACATTTTACATGATTTCATATGTATAATCTATATCAGATTTCTTACTGTCTCAGAGAAAGGGGGAGAGCAGAATAGAATTTGGAACTCAAAACTTTAAAAAAAAGGTGTTAAAATTGTTTTTCCATGTAATTGGGGAAAAAATAAAATACTATCTTAAAAAATTTACCAAATCAACAACTATAATGACTTTTTCTCAATACTCATCCTTCCTAACCTCTCTGCAGCCTTTGGTATTGTTGATTAACATCTTTTCTTTGATACTCCTTTTCTGAGTATTTGTGGCCCTGCTCTTTCTTGGCTCTGTCCTACCTGCCTAACCAGTCCTTCATAGTCTTCTTTGCTAATCTTTACTCAAGTATCATCTTCTAATAGTGGTTTTCTTCTAAGGTTCTGCCCTAAGTCGTCTTCTCCTCTCCCCCGTACAGTTTTCTTTAGTGACCTCATCCGCTCTCATAGATTCAATTATCATCTATATGTAGACGATTTTCAGATCTATTTACCCAATGTTAAGCTCTTGACCTCCAGTCACACATCTTTAACTTCCTATTGGTCATCTCAAACTAGATATCTCATAGAAATCTTACATTCAACATGCCAAAAACTGAACTATCTTCCCCAAACCCTCCTCTTTTCCTAATTTCCCCATTACTCTTAAGCATGCCACCATTCTCCCAATCACTCAAGCTCATAACATAGGTATCACCCTGACTCTTCACTCTCATTCCCCATATCCAATAAGTTGCCAAGTTTTGTCATTTCTACCTTTGTAAAACATCTTATGTATGCCCCTTCTTTCCTCCGACACTGCTACCACCCTTCAATGTGCCCTCACTGCCTTGACATCAGTCTACTGGTTGAATTCCTTGCCTCAAGTGGCTCCCTACTCCAGTCCAACTTCCACTTATGTTAAGGCAATCTTCCTGAAGTACAGATCTAGTCATGTGGCTTCCTTATAGTCCCAGTGTCTTTCTATTACTACCAGGATGAAATACAAAATCCTTTTAATTTAATTTAAATTAATTAATTAAATTAAATAATTAATTAATTGAAATTAAATTACTTAAAATTAAAATGTATTTATATTTTTAAATAATTAAATAAATTTTAAGTATTTATGATTATATATTTATTATATATATCATATATATTATATATAATATATAATTCTATATAAATAAATTAAATTATATTTATAAAATTAATTAAAATTAAAATTAATTAAAATTAAAATAATTAAATTAAATTAAAATTAATTAATTAAATTAATTTAAAGCCTTTTATAATGTTACTCCTTCCTACTTTTCCAGTATTTTTAAACTTTACTTACCTCTATGCATTCTGTGATCCAGTGACATTGGCCTCCATGCTGTTCCTAGAACAAGACACTCCATCTCCTCACTCAGGGCATTTTCACTGGCTGTTCCTCATGCTTAGAACTCTGGCCATCCTCATTTTACCTCCTGGCTTCCTTCGTCTCAGATAAAGTTCTACTTTGTCTAAGAAACCTTTCCTAGTTCCCCTTAACCTTAGTTCCTTACTTTTGAGATTATTTCCAACTAATCCTCCATGTTTCTTGTTTCTACATAGTTATTTAATGGTTTCTCTCTCATTAGACTCTGAGTACACTGATACCAGGGATTGTTTTCTTCAATGTTTATTCTCCTTTTCTTCTTTTCTTTGTACCCACAGGGAATAGTTTAGTACTTGGTGCATAAGAGAGCTTAGTAAATACTTGTAAATTGAGTAATAGATAGATTCATATCAAATGGAAGAGAAGAAAGAAAATTGCTCAATTATAGCTGAAGAGGCAATATAATGTAGTGGATAAAGAACCTGCCTTGAAGCCGGGAAAACCTGAGTTTAAACTCCTCTGACATATACTGGCTGACCAACATTGGCAGAAGAATTTCTTCACTGCGAGCTCCCTACATCAACAAAAATACATGTCCATTCCCTACCCCAATAGCTGCTGAACCAGATTTGATAGAGAGTACCATGTGAGACAGACGAAGGAGAATATAGCAAAATAACACCATAATTACCAGGAAATTATGAAGATAAAGTAAAAGCACTACTCATAGATTTTGATGTTTATACACCAACATAGGTAGTTTGGATTTAAAATAATATGAGGTAGAGCTTTTAATGAAAAGAATCAAAGATAAAAAACATCTTAGATTTCACTGAGAATCGATTAGATAACACATGACTAGGACATAGCAATGGAAAGGTATATATTGTTCATAAGGATTAATGATGACAATTTACATTTTTACAACACTAAGTTATGAAAAAAACTTTCCTTACAACAACTCTGTAAGATCTAATAAAGCAGTAACCTCCAAAATGGGGACTCCAGCCTACCCCCTCTTCATGGCCTGACCCCAACTAATTGGTGGGCCATAAGATGTGTTGCATCCCATCCTCTTCACAATAGACAAGCATGGATTTGTTTCCAAAACAACTGTAGATAAGAAAAGAAAGGGATGGAGGAAGGGAGGGAGGGAGGGAGTGAGGGAGGAACAGAGAGAGAGAGAGAGAGAGAGAGAGAGAGGTAGAGAGGGAGACAGAAAGAGAGAGAGAGACAGAGAGAAAGAGACAGAGAGACTGAGAGAGATTAGATAGAGCAGGCATTTATTAAGCACTTACTATGTTACTATGTGCCAGGCACTGTGCTATGAATTGGAAATAACAATACAAGCAAAAAACAAAAACAAAATAGTCCCTACATTCAAGGATCTTACATTCTAATGGAGGAAGATAACATTAGGAGGGAGATAAAAAGCAGCAGGGAGGATGAAGAGTGATAGAAGTACTGACATGGCAAAAAGGTGAAAAATATGGAAGAGAGGTGAGTGTGGCTGGCCTGGGCTCTTACTCAAAGGGAGGTTCCATGCAAGAACTCAACAATCAGAAGGGAGGACCGGGGATGGAAGATTAGCCAGAGTGAGAAGGCAGCTTGAGTAGAGATGTAAAAGTTTGAAGAGCCAGGAGCAGATCCCCAGAGAGAACTATACCACTTCCTTCACTCATTCAGCTCGAGTCCCCTTCTCAGCCCTGTCCAAACACTGGTCTCCCATATTTATGTTGCTGTCAGGCCTTAAAGGTAATATGACTTAATCTTGACTCAGGAAGCCAAAATAGCTGCTACAGACAAAATTCATGCTCCCCATTGCAAATACTGTGTTCATATTCTGTCTTACAGATCAGTTGCAGCTACTACAGCATCACCCTTCGATAAGTGCTCTGCCTTCCCAGAGAGTGGTACATGAGTAAGTTTTTGTTGTTTAGTCATTTCAGTCATGTCCAACTCTTTGTGACCTGTAAGACCTTCCCTTATTTTGTTTTTAAATGGGAAATAACAAAGAATTAACAAGTATGGCTAGGTCATGAACTGCATTGAAGTTCTTATTTCATATTTTTCCCTGAATTCACACTCTTTAATATCCACATTTCCCCTGATGGCACCACCATCCTTCCAATCTCCTGAGTTATCAACCTCTTTGTCATCCTTAACTCCTCACTCAACTTAAACTATTGCATTTAAAATTACCAATGATCTCTTAATAGTCAAGTTCAATGGCCTTTCTCCATCTTCATCCTCTCTGACCTCTCTGAGGCATTTGACACTATGTACCACTCTTTCCTTTTGGATATGTATTTTCTTAGTCTTTGAGCTGCTGAAAATATGAAGTACCTCTTATAAAATATTTTATATGTGTACACTTCAATAAAAACATTCAAAAAATATTCTGGGCCACTGGCGTCAAATTTACATGGAAATGGAGGCCATTAAACCACATATTGGATCCCTGTGGGCCACATATTAACATTATTTATATTATATTATATTTTTATTTATTTTGTTTAATAGTTCACAATTACATTTTAACCTGGTTTAATCTATGCTGGATAGTGTTGCAGGACATCTATTGTAGCCTAATATTTCTGTCTAGCCTATTTTAAATTTTTCCAAAGAGTTCCAATGAATTTTAATCTATTTGCTAAAAATAGGAGTGCCAAATATTTTGCAAGAAAAACTGACATCAGCAAAAATGAAAATTCATTACATGAATTTCAAAAACCTTTGCATAATTAGGGAGAGGTTGAAAAGGAGCATCATGATTTAGCAAGTTTACTATTCCTTAAAACCAGATATAGAAATAAACTGAACTTAGAACAAAGTCTTCATATCACTGGAACAGGAAGTATTATACCAAGATTTTCAAAAATAAAAAAGATAGTTTAATTTTCGTCACTAAAAATATTACTGTTAAGGTTTTTGTACCATTGCTAAATAAAAGAATATTTTAAAAGTATGGTTCCAACTTATCCTTTTTAATTTCTATCTTTCTACAAGTTGTTTCATGATGTACACAGCAGCACACTCTGGGGCCACTAATCTAATTACTACCTGCACCAAAGGTCAGGTTTCCAGAAGGAAGTTGGCTACTTCTCTCTTCAGGATTTGAGAAGACCTTAAGGTTTGGGGGACTGTTTTTTAATATTGTTTTTTATGATCCTCAGCCCATGTCCTTCCCCCATTGATTGTTGGTTGATATATTCCATTAGCCAGATAGGACTTAATTAACTTTTGTTGTTGTTGTTCAGTCATTTTAGTCACATTCTACTCTTCATGACCCCATCTGGGGTTTTATTGGCAAAAATACTGGAGTCGTTTGCCATTTCTTTCTCATTTTATAGATGAGGAACTAAGGCAAACAGGGTCAAGTGACTTGCCCAAGGTCACCCAGCTAGTAAATGTCTGAGTCCAGATTTGAACTCAAGAGGATGAGTCTTCCAGACTTCATGCCTGGCACTCTATTCACTGTACCACCTAGCTGTCCTTAAATTAACTTTTAGAATTGTATTTTACTAAGGTGATATAATAGGAACAGTTGGTATCAATATCCTCCCCAAACTAAGGACACATTCTCCCACAAGTACATACAGAGTCCAAATATGTGTGGCAAAGATTGGTTCATAGTTCCTAGTTGCTTTCTGTTCAGGACCTACATCTCTCAGAAACCCATGCAGATAGACTCTGAAGACTTCTTCTACCTGCAAATATTCATCTCCCAAAGCCCTTACATATAAGAATAAATGAACTGAGAAACAAGAAGAAAACAGATTTCACAGAAGTCAAATATAAGTTAGGCAGTAACATCATTAGCCAGAGAAGATTGGAAGTTTTTTTTTTAACAATTTTAATTAAAATTTTCTATTTTCTCTCCCTCCCACTATCACATCCTCTAACTGAAAATAAGAGGGGGGGAAAAGCACCTTATAACCAATATGCATAGTCAAGAAAAGCAGATTCCTGCATTGGCCATGCCCAAAAATACAAATCTCTTTTCATACCCCAAGTATATCACCTCTCTATTTCTCCATGATTGAACCTCAGGAATCACGACCAGTCATGGCCTTGATCAAAAGCTTTCAAAATTGTTTATCTTTACAATGTTGTTATGATAGTATATATTATTTTCCTAGGTTTTCTTGACTCCTCTCTATATCAGTTTGTCAAGTCTTCTCAGCTTTCTCTGAAATGATCCCTTTTAGAATTTCTTAAGTCACAATAATATTCTGTTACATTCATATACCAGAATCTATTCAGCCATTTCCCCAATTTGTAGGCAAGCTCTTAGTTTCTAGTTCTTTGACACCACATAAAGAACTGCTACAAATATTTTTGTACATGGGAGATTTTCAAGCGTAACAGTTGCCGTTGAATTCAACAGGAGAAAAAACAGAGGAGATATGGAAAAAGACAAGTATGGCCACAACCATTGCTCACTATGTGCTCAGATTTTTAAAAGTATGGATGGAAGAAGCAAAGGCAAGCAGCAGGGGATAAATAAAACATTGTGGCAAGATCTTGTGAGAAAAGTGTCAGGAAGGCTAAATAAAGCCCATTGTGAGCTGAGGCTCACAATAAGTGCTAAAGGCAAGAAAAATGTTTGTTTATTTGTTTTTAAAAGCTATATTCTGGGGCAAAGGGAAGAAAAAGAGAGTGAAAGAAGCTTTGCTTGGGGTTGATGGGAAGATAATGGAAGAAGAGCAGGTGAAATTATTAAATTGCTGTTTTTCTAGGTTTCCTTACCAAGGAAAAAGATTTTCAGATAAATAGTTCACAGAAAATTGAAATTTAAGATGAGTGAATAAGAGGACACCTCAAGCCTTATGGACAAAGTGAACTATATCACAAGATACTGAAAAAATTGGGGACTATAATTGAAGAATTCTTATGGATGTAAGGGATCTCAACTTTGTTCCAATTTTCACAAAAAAAAAGAAGAAGGTAAACACTTCAAGCTACAGTCTAAGGGAAGGAATGTATTGTAATGGAAAGTAGGCTAGAAATGAAATCAGAGAACATGAGTTCAAATTCTAGGTCTGCCATTTAATACCTGTGTGATCTTCACCAAAGTCAGGCATGCCTCATCTATAGAATGAGAAATTTAAACTAAATGATAGAGTGCTGGGCCTGAACTTAGAAACACAAGAGATCAAATCTGACTTCAGACACAAATGTGTGACTCAGAACAAGTCACTTAACCTTTGTTTTCCTCAGTTTCCTCAAGTACAAAATGGGGAAAATAATAGCACTTACCTTCTGGGGTGACTGTGAGGATTAAACAAGATAATAATTAAAAAGCATTTAGCACAGTGTCCAGAATACAGGAAGTGCTATATAAATGTCAGCTATTATTATTATAATCTAAGGTCCCTTCAAGGTTCATGATCCTATGATTGAATTTGACATTGATATCTAATGTATTTCTAGTTGTAACAAAGAGACAGTTCATGAGAAAAAGGTGATCCTTGTGAGTGTAAAAGGGCTTTGAAACATACCCAGATAACCTAAGAATGGAAGTGCCCATGTTGTTTGAGTCAACAACAAGCATTTATTAAGTGCTTACTATGTGCCAAGTGCTGTGCTAAGCACGGGAAATACAAATACAAAGAGGAAGTTAACCCTTGCCTCCAAAGAACTTATATTTGAAAAGAAGACAACATACAAGAGGAGGGGGTGAAAGTATCACACATAGGGACATGGTCTGCCTAAGCTTCCACCTTAAAAATGGATGGTTTGGAAAGGAGCCAGCCAATCAGTGGCAGATACTCCAGGGTCAAGAGGCTACTTTCATTGTGAGAAGTAATCCAGGGTCAAAGTGAGCTTCTGGGATGAAGAGGTTTCTTGACATAGAAGGGAAAGTTCTCTATGGAGATGAGTCAGTAGTGCAGCCTGGAGAGAACTGAAATGGTGATTCCAAAGATCTGCTTCTAGAAAAAGACATTCTACCACGTGGTTGGGAGCAACTTCATTCCATTGCCTGCATAGCTAGAACTGACTTTGGGATCCACCTACCTGAGGCGCAGTCTGTCTGTCTGTCTGTCTGTCTGTCTCTCTCTCTCTCTCTCTCTCTCTCTCTCTCTGCCCACTCCCATGCCTTCCAAGGGTGTAAGACTCATTCACTCATAGCAGAAGCAACATACATTAAATTAGGAAGCATGGTTTTGGAGTTGTGATCTTGTTTTGTTTGTCTTTTTCAGTTCTAGGGTGCAGGAAGTAGAGACCCTGACATGGACACTTGAGCCAGGATGATCTGGAACCCAGGATTCCAGACCAGATGTTGTCACCAGTCCAGTAGGGAAGTCCTGAAAAAAAAACCAAAGTTCTGGGACTCAAGTCCGGAGGCCTTTGGACTTGGAACTCTTGGGGGACTATTGCTACATAGAAACTAATTAAGCTGTGTAATGAATTAAACTGTGTATATTAATCTCCCTCCCCACTCCAGAGATTGTGATGGTGTAAAGGGGGATTATGGCCCCAAGTAATTGATGAGAAAGGTTTGTATGTTTGTCTTGTTATATCTTTGAAGTAAATATTTCTTTATAAAAGGTAATCAGATTTTACATGGTTAAATTGAACAGGAGTACTTTGTCCCCCTAAAATTGGGGAAACACAGCCACAATCAGTGGAAGGCTTGAAACAATAGCAGAGCTGATGGACTCCCAACCACCTAATGGCGCAGGAGAACTTTAGAAGAAGGGTAAAATGTACTGGCCTTCACACAGTGGGGGCCAAAGAAGCATTGTTACACAAGCAAGCCAGTCATGTCAAACCAACTTCATGGGGGAAATCTGGCTGGAGACCAGTTATACAGCAGCAGCAACAACAACAACAATTGGGGTTTGGGTATAGTGAGGAAATGCTGGTTCTAAAATCAGAGAACCTGGGTTCAAGTCCTACCTCTAAGGCTTTGTATTTGTGTGCCCCTGGGGAAAATCACCTAATTTCCCTGGGCCTGAATGTCCTCTTCTGGAAGAAGAAGAGTTTGGATGACCTCTGAGGTTTGTTCTAACTCTACAGCTGCATCAGCTGAGGCATTTATGGTATATAAGGCAACAGTATGGCATAGGCTGGTACATGAGATAACAATGTGGCACGGGCAGTCCCCAAACCTAAAGTGAACTTATGTAGAAATAATAGAAGTGGAGTGGTTAGGACAAGGGAGGATCTAGTCCCAATATACTCTGTGTAGGTCAAGCCACATCTAGAATACTAGCTCCGTTGCTTATGTAAGATGATTTGACAAGGGCCAACTCTGCGAGCAAAAGGAGAGGCATCCAAAAATTCACTAGGAACCATGGAGGTTGTCGTTTTGGAAGGATAGAGTATGCATTCTATTTCCTCCCCACACCCCAACTCTCTTCAAGAGAGTTTATTGCCAGACATGGACTAGGCTGGTGAGAACTACACAGGCAGCTTGAGTAGCTTTGAAATGTCTGGAGTAGGAGTGGGAAGAGATTATATCATGAAAAGAGAAATAGAGTTGAGGCCTGGAGTGACAGCTGGATTGCTATGGCAGGAGCTACAGATTGCTAAGTCACTTGGGACTATGGACTAAGAGCAGAGGCTGGCAGGAGCATGCCTTGGCTTCCTACTTGGTGACAAACTCTGAAAGTTTGCTCATAAGTGCCCGTAACTCTATGAAGGCTATGGGAGCTCATAATGGTCTCTCTCCTATTCCTCTCCTCTTGCACATGTTTGCTTTTTATCAGGCGACCATTTGCAATTTCTTTCCTTTTATGTTACAAGCCATTCCTTTAGACTGATTGTGCTCTTAGCTTATGGTCAGCCAAGAAATGTGTATTTCCTGTGTTTACATCACTCATGACCAGAGAGTGCAAAATAAAAAAAGCCTTTGGCTACTTGGCTGAACAGAATTTAACTGGCTGAGAAGTTTCCTTTCTAGTTTGGTGACTAGGTGTTGCCTAGGAGAATTACAAGCTATTTTATTAATAAATCTCTAAACTTTCCAAACCAACTTTCAACTGAATCTGGGACTCTTCTTTCTTATCTGAAGTCATGAGCTCACTAACCTTTCCCACTCTGATGAAAAAAAAGAAATGAATGTGGTATTAAAAAAAGATGCCGATAAAATGAATATATGTTTTAAAAATAGTACATGAAAAGAATTAGTTTCAAGTGGCATTTGTATGGCCACTTGTCAGAAATGTTAAAAAAAAAAAAAGGGAATTTGTGCTTTGATTAAGAGTCAGACAATGCCCTTTGAGGTCTCTTTCATCGCGGACGTTCTATGAATTAATGTATAACTATAATCGAAAGCTATAAAACCCTGAAGGTATGAATAGGGAAAAACTTAGCAAATCTCAGAATTTTAGAACTAAAATGTGCACCTTGAAGTTTAAAGAGTCAAATTTGGGACTAATCGGTTAAGTACTTTCCAGTAGGTGGTACACTTTATGGAATTGATTATGTTAATAGATGGTACAGAATGAATATGTAAATCAGTTTGACAGGTTTAAATAGATTCATGTAGGATCATCTATTTTCAATAGTTCATTAAAGTAAATGGGACTACTTGAAGCATATTCCTAACCTTTTGAAGTTGATGTCATGGGGGACGAGTGGTCATCCAGATCTTCTTGAAAACTATCCTTTAGAAAGAACCCTTTAGCTTCCACTTCACTTTAGGACCGACCCTAATTTTAGCTACAGCCTCAGTGCCTCGCATATAGTAGGTGCTTAATAAATAGCTGCTGGTTGGCTGATTAATAAGTTCTTTCTTTACATTATACCTAACGCTTACCCTCTGCAATTTTTCCTCACTCTTAGTTTTGTACTTTTTGCTCAAGTAGTTCACATCAAATCCCTTTCTCATATGACAGTCCCTTAAATTCTTGAAAATTGCCACTCTGACCATATTAATTATTCTCTTTTCCTGGTTAAACATCCCTCATTCCTCAACTGAGCCTTGTACACTAGAATTTCTTGTCATCTCATGATCCCAATCTCCCTTTTCTTAATGCACTGAAATTTTCCCATGTCTTTATTAAAATATAGCCAAAATATAATATAACACTCACAGTCAAATTACTACATAAAGGAGGTGACATCAAGAATGGGGGGGAAACATGAAAGGCCTTAGTTTTTTTCACCTGTAAAATTCAACTCAAATATTTTCAGATGCTACTATTTGGCAGGGACTTTTCCAGGTTCTGAGGATACAAAGATGAAAAATTATTCTTTTCCTTCAAAAAGCTTATAGTTTATTGGAAGTAGGAGTGGAGGTAGGGAGGTACAACAAACATACATGGAAATGTATACTATTAGGCAAAGTTAAATGGAAACTCTTCATTGCCTAGCTCCTATCAAGTGCTAGATGCCCCCTTACACCTTAGTATTGACCTACACCCTCCCTTTTATTAACCCCACTGGACAGCCTCTCTCCACTTCATTCCTAAAGCCCATCATTTCCTTCTTACTCTGATCTTCCACTGCCCTCTAAAGATCCCCAGGCCTTGCCATCTGTCCTGCTGATATGCCCTGGGTCTTTCTACCACAAGCTGAATTCCCTTGTACATGTTACGGCCTCGATTAGAATTTGAGTTCCTTGCTAGCAAGGACTATCTAGATTTTCAATTTGTATCCCCAACACATAGCACAGTTCTTAGGACATAGTAAGTGCTTAATAAATGCTTTTCTATTCCATTCCATATGTTGTAGAGGGAATGTTTATTTAGGTACACATAAGACTAGTTGTCCTTTGAGGTTATTTCCAATTCTGACTATGTGAGATTCTGTAAAAACAAAACAACACCTAAAAATATCCTAGAGATGACAAATATCAGTCCCAGAAATCCAATAATATCATACACACACACACACACACACACACACGCACTTAAGAAGACTTGAATCTATTTCCCATTATGTAACATACATTAATTACATAGGAACTCCAAAGTGACAAAATGAAACCACATGCCACAGCCTCGGTGGGACCCAATCATTTTCAGCTACTCTCATTTTTAAATAATTGACTGAAATATTAAAGCTATATTCATAAGGACTTGGCAAGAGATCCTGCCCTGAAGGAACTCCTCATTTATTTCCTAGAGGACCTTGTAGTTTTTAGGCACAAGACATATTATTTATAAAGTAGTTATCATCCAATTCACTGACCTTCCCGAGAAGGAAGAAGTTCCTTGAATCGCTTCCAGACACGGGAAGCAAAGAAGAATGCTTTTAAAACCAAAGTCAGAGAGTCCCAGCGTATACAGAAGTGGTGGATATAAGCTGTCATTAACAATCATGTATAGCTTAATGGTTATTTTTATTTTTATCATCATTTTGTCTTTGCATTTGAAAACCTAGCATAGTTTCTTCCATATAGAAATGTCTTTTGAAGTGAATCAGATTGGATTGAACTGGATTATTTTCATTATTAGCCAGTGCAACTAGTCTAAATGGACAGAGATTAATCCAGTATCTTGGCAGGCAAAGAAAAAGGCTGGTCCATTGGTAGTAGCTAGCAAATAACGTTGAAGAAAGCCTTTAGATAAAAATAGGTCAGCACATTCAAAAAGCATTTATTATTTGCTTACCATGTGTCAGGCATTAAAACATTGGGGAATACTGATTTAATAGTGTTGGGATTACACTACTTTCAATTACCTAGATCAGCCAAGTTCCTTGTTAACTAGCTGCCCACATGATGGTCATTTTTCCCGGTCAAGAATGATCATCTTGTTTGTATTATCACAGAAAGAATAAAACTGGTCATTTCCACCAAATCCACCATCCCTGCTAACTTCACTATGTCTGCCAATGACATTCTTCTAATCACCTAGGTTCAGCACCTCAGAATAATCCTCAGCTCTTCTCCCCTCCCCCATATTAATCAGATGTCAAGTGTTAATGAATCTGAGTCCATATCATCTCTTGCATCCATTCCCTTTTCTACACTCATGTTACAATCAGCCCCTAGTTCAGAGGGAATATATATTCAGGTACACATAGGACTAGTTGTCCTTTGAGGTTATTTCCAATTCTATGTGACATTCTGTAAAAACAAAACAACACCTAAAAATATCCTAGAGATGGCAAATATCAGTGCTGGAAATCCAATAATCATACACACACACACTTAAGAAGAATTGCATCCATTTCCCATTATGTAACATACATTAATTACATAGAAACTCCAAAGCTACAAAATGAAATCACACGCCATTGCCTCAGTGGGACCCAATCATTTTCAGCTTTCTTTGCCATGGACTATTAGAATAGCCTCCTAACTCAAATCTCTTCCATCTCTGATTCATCATTTGCATGACTATGAAATTCATATTTGTAAAGCTCAGGTCTGATCATGTCACTCCTCTGTTCAATAAGCTCCCTACTACCTCTAGAATCAGATATAAACTCATCTGTTTAGGATTTAAAGCTTTTCACAATCTGGGTCCAATTTATTTTCAGTCAGACTGGTCTCTTTCCTCTTACTCATGTGTAACATTCTATCTCCCATCTATGTGCTTTTGAACTGGCTGTTTCCCTGTCAATCAATCGACAACATTGATTAAGGTGTATGGCTGTTATAAACTCCCTCCTCACTTCTAACTCTAGAATGCCTGCTCTCTTTTGAAGCTAAGATTGAATGCCACCTCCTATAAGAGGCCTTTCTGATACTTACACTGGCTAGTATCTACTTCTCTCCTAAATTTGGATTCACTTTGTATATACTCCGCATACACATAAACAGTGTATACAGGGTTTTCTCTCCCAATAGAATGAATGATTTGAGAGCCAAGGGACTCATTATTTTTTTTCCCTTCTTATCCTCAGTATCTAGAACTGCGACTGCTACATGGCAAGTAAATGTTTAATGCTGTTCAGTCATTTTTCAGTTATGTACAATTCTTTGTGATGCTATTTGGAGTTTTCTTGGCAAAAACACTGGATTGATTTGCCATTTCTTTCCCGATTAGCTCATTTTACAGATGAGGAAACTGAGGCAAACAGGGTGAGGTGACTTGACCAGGGTCCCACAGTTAGTAAGTATCTGAGGCCAGATTGGAATTTAGGAAGGTGAATATTCCTGACTCTGTGCCTGGAACTCTATCCACTGAGCCACCTAGCAGCTGCTCTAAATGCTTAATAAATGTAGTTAATTGGTCAATTATGTTAATGTAGAAATTTCCCATTTACTATATCCTAGAAGGGTGGGGAATCTGTGGCCTCAAAGCCACATGTGGCCTTCTAGGTCCTTGGATGCTGCCCTTTGACTAAGGCCAAGTTTTATAGAACAAATCCTTTTATTAAGGGGATTTGTTTTGCAAAGTCTGGATGCGATCAAAGGGCCACACTTGAGGATTTAGAGGGCCACATGTGGTCTCGAGGCCACAGGTTCACTGCTGACTTCCCAACTGAGAAGTCAGAAAGCTGACTAGTTAATATTGAAATAAGATAAGATTTACCAATCCTAGGGGTCTCTAATTTCCATGTTCATGAGAACTTTTCTGGAATGACTTTGGAATTTTTTTTCTCTTTTGACAGTCATTCAAAGCAATGGAAAGGAAGCCCCCTTTTAAGATGTGGACTCATGGAGGGAATTTCTTTACTTTCTTAATATGCCTATATCTCGGGTTTTTCATTCATAAATTGGGAATGATATTACCTTCTCTACATTCCAAGGGAATGTAGAACAGATGGAGTAATGGACGTGAAAACGTTATTTTCAAAAAGTTTAATGTTCATTGATTTCATTATTTGACAAACAAATGAATTGGGAACATATGGAATTGGCCTATTTGTGTTTCCATATAGATTAAAATCTAGTCAAGGTGTTTGGAGAGATTCAGAGTACAATATTGAATCGTAAAACGAATGTGTACTTGAGCAGACATATAGATGTGGGCATAGGGAAAGGTAGAGGATAAAGGGGACTGCCAACATTTCCTTGGGCTGCAGTGTTCCTGATTGCCACTAGATGGCATTCAAAAGCCCAACAGCAATCAATCGATCAATGAACAAACTTTTATTAAGCGCCAAGTGCTGGGAATAAAAAATTGAAAAAAGTAAAAACCAAACCTTCTCTCAAGGCATCCAAAATCTGATGAAATCAATCTAATGAAAGTAAACCTAATGAAAACAACAGAGAAATCTAAGTGGGATTCCCCTCTGCATGATGATGGCATTTGTCCCTTTGCTATCTTAGAAAAGGCTATACTTCCTTTCCTTTTTTTAATGGACATTTCTAAACATTCAGCAGAATAGAAAAATAGAATTGCATATCAATTTATAGTTCTTTATAAGGTATGTGTATAGCCTGCATTTTCTGAGCTTTCTGGATTTCCTTTTGTGTTCTCTGGATTTTAAAAAAAATGCTTTAATAACTCCTTGTTTGTTTCCTTCTTTCTCTTCCTTTCTTCCTTCCTTTCTCTTTTGCTACCCTATTCCTATCCTACTCCTTTCCCTACAATTACCATCCCCGTTGGAAAAAAAAAAAAACAAAGCCCTTGTAACAAATATGACTAATCAAGCAAAACAAATTCCCACATTAGCTTTCTGAAAATACATGTCTTATTCTGTAGTTAGAATTGTTCATTGGCTGGGGATTCAAGATGGTAAAGTGAGTATCAGCATTTTTCCCAGCTCTTCCAATACACCTCTTCCACAATATCCTAGACTGAATTCTGATCAGTACAGCCAAGAAAAGAAAGTCCTAGTGAGTCATTTTTTCCATACTATGGCAGCTTAAGAAGATAAAAAGATTGACAGACACTGGGGTATGACCTGGCCAGGAGCACAATGGAGAGTGGCAGTGGATGCAGCCACAACAGTGTCAGGGATCATTCTAGTGCCTAGGGACTACATGGGGACTGAGAATGAACACCAGTGTTGGAAGCACTGGGGCAGAAAAAGATTGCAGAGGAGCATTAAACCAATGCTAAGAACTGGTGCCAGCTGGCAGTTCTGGGTCATAGTTCCAGGGTGAAGAGGAACAGTCATGAGTGGGAGGGCCCTAGTTAAGTACATAGCAAGAGATAAGCTCCAAAACTTTAGCTATGTGGCTCCTAGCCCAAAATCAGAGATGGAATTTAGTTCTAACCTTTAACCTCAAGACTAAATTTGCAGTGGAACAACCAGAGAAGGAAACCAATATCAAAGGAGAGTTAAGCAGTGAACCTTTTCAGTTGGCTAACGATGACCTAGTCCAGCAGCAGTTTACTGAAATTCAACCACATACAATCTAACAGACTAAAATTTGGGTCAAGAGCTTGCAAAGCTCATATCAGGAGGGCAGTGAACAAACCTTTCCACAGATCACACTACCTTAGAAACACCAAAAAGAACATAAAAAGACAGAAGCTTAGACCAGACATGGCCCCAGAATTTATCAGAGCCCAATACTAACATAAAGTCAAAGTCAAGAGGTAGTTTGGAAGAATGAGCAAACAAAAGAGCCCAATCATAAAGAACTGTTATGGTTACAGGAAATTCAAGATACAAACATATAAGACAATGACCTGAAAACATATACAAGGAAAGCCTCAAAGAAAAATCCAGGTTGGACACAAGCACAACAAGAATTCAAAGAAGAGTTAAAGTGCTAAAAAAAAAAAGTGGGGGAAATGTCTTTTTAAAAAAACCCAAGTAAGATGATAGAATACTACAGTACTGTAAGAAATGATGAACAGGTAGATTTTAGAAAAACATGGAAAGACTTACATGAAATAATGAACAACGAAACAAACAGGACCAAGAGAATATTGTATATAGTAACAGCAATATTGTTTGAAGAGTAACTCTAAATGATTAGGCTATGCTGAGCAATTTGAATATCTAAATCAACTACAAAGGATTTATAAAGGAAGATGCTTTTCTCCAGAGAAAGAACTGATGTATGTAAATATGTATTGTATTTGTTGTTATTGAGACATTTCATTTGTGTCTGGTTCTTTGTGTCACCATTTCTTGACAAAGATACTAAAGTGATTTCCCATTTCCTTCTCCAGCTCATTTTACAGATGAGGAAACTGAGGCAAATAGGATTAAGTGACTTGCCCAGCCAGGGTCATATGGCTAGTAAGTATCTGAGTTTGTATTTGAACTGAAGAAGGTGAGTCTTCCTGATTCCAAGCCCAATGCTTTATCCACTGTGTAATCTAACTACCACAAGAAAGGGAGACAGCTCAGAATTCAAAATGTAACAAAAAATAATAAATATAAATATATTAATAGTTCAGAATGATTAAAGAATAAATTGGACTGGTAAAGGAAAAGAATTCAAAAAGAAATTAGAGCTATGCAAAAAAAAGTCATGAAAAGAGAATTTAACAGCTTTGTAAAGGAGATATAAAATATTACTGAAGAAAGTAATTCTTTAAAAATTTGAGTTGTACACATGTAAAAGAGACATAAAACCTTACTGAAGAAAATAACTTCTTTAAAGTTAGAATTGGCTGAATGGAAGCTAATGATTCCATAAAAATTTAACATGTAATAAAACAAAATCAAGATTGAAAAAATAGAAGACAAAATGAAGTATCACCTAGGAAAAACATCTGTCCTAGAAACTAGATTGAAGAAAAATAATTTTAGAATCTTTGTACTACTCAAAAGCCACAGGGGAAAAAAGAATCTAGACATAACATTTCAAGAAATCATAAAGAAAAACTACTCAGATATCTCCAACCTAGTGAGCAAAGTAGAAATCAAAAAAATCCACCAGTTTCCTCCTAAAAGATGCCCCCAAATGAAAATTTCCACAAATGTTATAGGCAAAATCCAGAACTCCTAGGTCGAGGAGAAAATCATGCAAGCAGCAGGAAAGAAAAAAATTAAGTATCCTGAAAATATAGTCTGGATCACAAAATGGTCTATAGTTTTCTTTCTCTGTTTTGATTCTCCTGATGTGGAAATTTGTTTTGCATGGCTATACATACTTGTACTAGGTTTTATTTTTTTTTCTTGCCTTCTCAGTGAAAGAGGATAAGAAAAAGAGAAGGAAAATAATTTGGAACAGGAAGGAAGAAAGGAAAACATCATTATACTTGAAAAACAAACTTTAAAATATATATATGTATATGTATATATGTGGTTAATCACTTTTCTGTAAAGAGGTCAGAGGCACGCTTCTTTATCAGAATTAGTCAGTTTGTTAATTGAATATCTGAATTCTTTCAAAGTTATTTTTCTTTAATATGTTTTTATTGTATAAAGAGTCCTCCTGGTTCTTCTCACTTTATTCTGCATCCATTTATATAGCTCTTCCCAGATTTCTCTGAAACTGTCCATTTCTTGCCTCTTAATAGTATTCCATTACATTCACATGCCATAATTTGTTTAGGAATAACCCAGTGAATAGTCAGCCCTTTCGTTTCCAATTCTTTACTACTACAAAGTGAACTATAAATATGTATCCCCTTTCTTAAACTACTACTTCCTGAGTCCCAATCTAGGAGATGAAATTGCTTGCTGTTTGTCCTTTGTTCTCAAAGAGGACTATGACATCAAGGAGATGATGCCATGACCTGCAGGTGAATTGGATTTAAGTGAGAGAGGGTTGTGCAAAGTCACCAACCTCACTTTTTCCTCCAGAGCCATCCGGGTCCAGTGGCCAGGTATGGATAAGGATGACTGGAGATGGCCCCTAGAAATGAAATATCTACATTTTATAATAGTGATGGCTGTAATGATCATGACTCTGAACCCTAGCCCTTCGAGTAATTTACTTTCCCAGTTTCTCTTCCATCTTTACTCAAACAACTTAAACAAAAAATAAAAAATGCTCTACAAAATCTGTGATATCCATTCCCTTCTTTCCACTCTTTCCCAAATAACTCCAGTCCAAGCCCTTGTCTTCTCTTACATTTGCTGTTTCATTGTTTAAATACAAAACATACACTTGCCAAAAAGACTTTTATGGACAATTCACACAGGGCAAGTCTTCACATAGTGGTCAGAAGAAGCAATACAACGACATTCTCAAGGTCCCTTTTAAGAACTTTGGAATTGATTGTGTGACATGAGAGACACTGGCACAGGACCGTTTGGCATGGTGTACCCACATCACAGAAGGTGCTGTGGTCTACAAGCAAAGCAGAATTGAAACAGCTCAAAGGAAACACAGGGTGCACAAATTTGGGGATTGCATCCTAAATGTTCACACAGACTATTTCTTCCCGACCTGTAGTAGAGCATTCCAAGTTCATATTGGTCTGATCAGCCACAGTCAGACACAGTGAAACTTGACTCTAGCATAATGATGTCATTTTGGTCCTCTTCAAGAATGAAGGACAACAGCCAACCAACTAAAATAGTCATCATTCAGAAGAAAGAGAAGAAAAAGAAAGAGACTTTTCCCCTTCATATGTAAGACCAGGAGAGAAAAGGGAAACAAAGAAAGTCCTAGGGAGGGACTACTTTGCCTTTCTTTGTCTCCCTAGGACTTAACACAGTGCCAAGCATATAGTAAGTACTTAAAAAATACTTTTTGATTCTTGACTAGTTTGTCATTGGCTGGTAGAAGCTCCACCCTCATTTAAAAAAATAGTGGGAATGAGACTTTTGTTACATTCCTTAGGGACACAGAAATGTGAGAAGTACAAAGAGTATCTGCAAGCCATATCTGATTGTTGACAGAATTCACAGTATGTTTCAGTAGACTGGATAGCAAATGATAGTGGGATGGCTTTTCCTATGGCTAGGTGGGTCCCTAATGCTCAGCTCTACTGGGCTTATCTTTCCCCAATCCCAAGAAGTTTTGTGAAGCAAAAGAGTGGCCATATGATAGAGCCATTACACCTTTTAGCAAAACTCCAGGGCATAGCAGAAGGTTCTCTAAATCTAACTTGCCCTCACTCGGAATCATCCTAGGTACAAGAGATTTTTCAAAGAGGCAACAAAAAATTGGGTGAAAGGTCTTTCATATTGCACATTTTAAAGCACCTACTGTGCAGAGCACTGTCCTTGGTACTGAGGAAGATAAAATATTCGGGGGGGGTTATGTTCCTTTAGAGGTATAACATAAAAATCGATAACTAAAATACATAATGTTATGAATTAAGTAATCAGGGAATTATAAATAATAGTCATTTTGTAAATATATTACAAATCAGCTTAGCCAATCCTTTTAAGCATTTAAAATCTGATTCAATTTACATAAAACTGATTTGCAAACAGTTATACTGGAGGTAATAGATTGGGATAGAACAAAAAATTCCTCTATTTGGAGTCATTGGACCCGTGCTCAAATTACAGTTCTGCCACTTACCAGCTGTGTGACCTTGTGCAAAGCCCTTCATCCTCCTGGGCCTTAATTTCCTCATGGGTAAACAGAGGGAGTGGACTCGATAGCTTTAAGGTCCCTTCCAGTTCAAAATCTATAATCCTATCTGGAACACATGTAAATATGTAATGTGTGGTGCACCAACATTGCTTTAGAAGTAATATCTGTGACTTCACAGAGTTCACTGTTGTAAAAAGCTTAGGGTCAGGCTGCTAACTGCAGGCTGAAGTTGTTTCTACAGAATGGACAGTCATTAAACAGATGGCAGAAAAATGTAGGACTTCAGCCAGATATTTATGGAGAGTGCATTCTGAAGTCAGAGTTTCTAAGCCCTTATGACCAGAAGCTCTTCCTCTTGTGTTCTGATGTATATCCCCTGCAGAATCAGGGCAGAAAGAATCAGTTTGTTCAGCCAATCAATCGCCAAATAAAGGGAGCACAGTTAAAAGTAGCTTGTATTAATTAGCAGGCATTTGATTGCCCTGATTAGTAGCTACCCTTCCTCATCACCTCCATTAATCCCATTCTTTTGGGTTAAGGAATTGTTTCCCCAAATTAAATCATCAGCAACCATGAACATATCAATTAATTTAAGAGGAGACAAAATAATCCAGAGAGAAAGAAACTCAGGATGGGTAATTTTTTTTTTTATTAGGACACATTTCTAGAAATTGAATGGGTCCTTGTCTAGGACAACTATCCTCAAAAATGTGGTCGGACTTGAGTTCCCAAATACCTTTTAAGGCAGTCTGTGAGATCAAAATTATTTTCATAACATTTGCCTATTACAATAGGCAAAATCCTCCTTTTTCCAACTACATATATAAATTAATTACCATGATGTTTGATACTAAATTTTACTCATATACTTCAATCAAAACTACATCTCACAATGGAATGTTGTGTGTGTACAAAATAGAATTCAAAAGAATGAATACAGAAGAAGATACAAGCATATAGCTGTCTTCTATTAAGCCAGATACTAAAGAGATTTTGCTAAAAAAAAACACCACATATGTATGCATATACATACACACACACATATACATATATTTTTTTCAGGGAGAGAGAATAGAATTAAGAGAAAACTATAATAACTCATATTTCTACAGACTTTCTATAGACAATGTCATTCTTCTCCCTAAATGTTTGTTTTGGAAAATATAATTATTTTTCTTGAAAAAATACATTATTTATGTTAATATATAAAGAATTTATTACTCTTTTAAATTAATTAAAAATTTATTTAGCAGCTTTAATATCTAATATGGTTACATGTGGGCAGCTAGGTGGCACAATGGATAGTGATGGTCCTAGAGTCAGGAAGACCCACTCATCTTCCTGAGTTCAAATCTGGCTTCTGATACTTACTAGCTGTATGACCCTGGAGAAGTCATTTAATTCTGTTTGCCTCAGTTTCCTCATATGTAAAATGAGTTGGAGAAGGAAATGGCAAACCACTCCAGGATCTTTGCCAAGAAAACCCCAAACAACTGTACATGACTGAAAACAACTCAACAACAAATGGTTACATATTGATAAATATAACCCACAAGAACAAGAACATGACTGAAAACGACTCAACAACAAATGGTTACGTATTGATAAATATAACCCACAAGAAGAACTTTGGTGTTCTCCATAAGAATATAAAGGAGTCCTGAGATTAAAAAATATCTGTACACTCAATACATAGAAGTGCAGAATCTCAGAAGCGACCTCAGTTGCCTAAGAGTCCAACTAGTATCTAACAAGAATTCTCGACCCAATATCCCTAACAAGAGGCCCCCCAGTCTCTAGTCTAACTAAAGATTTCTAATGTTGGGAATCAACTACCATCTCTCAACTCTCCCAGACATCTTCTCAAAAACATCACCAACTGTCTCATCATTCTCACTAGAGACCACGTTCTATAGGTTTAAGCTTTCATTTCTGAAAAGTCTACAATCAGTACTACTAAATACACACACACACACACACACACACTTCCATTACTATCTCTTCTGTCCCATGACTTCAAGACCCTTTTTTACTTCACCTTCTACTCCTCACTCATCTTCTGGATGCCAATCACTTTCTCATCTTATGCATTCCACTTGCACTACCATGCCTTCAGTACTTGAACTGATGCAATCACCTCTGCCATTGTTCTTGGAATGTGTGTCCATCTACAGACCCATTCAAGATCCTGTAACTTTGGAGACCACTTCTTTGTTCAGAGTTGTCTCTTCCCGTTAGAATGTAAGGTTTTAGTAGGCAAGGACTGTATTTGTTTTGTATTTGTATCTCCAATGCATAGCATAGAACTTGATTTAAATGCTTAAGGACTTGACTTATAAGTGATTAATAAATTATTTCTTTTCATCCATTCGTTCTAAGGAAACCTATTCTACTTTTGGAGAGCCCTAATTGTTTCACCAGTATTTTCCCTATCTCGGTTCAACATGTGCTCTCTGCATCTCCCACCCCTTGCTTCTAGTTCTGTGAGATGAACAGCACTTCCACATGACAGGCCATCAAATCCTGAACAGCTCTGTCTTCCCCAATTCTATGTTTCCCCAAGTTAAATGTTCCCTGTTCTTTCAACTATTCATCATATGGCCTGGTTTTTGAGTCCCTGTCTTGCTAATCATGGCAACACACTTGAGGACTGCCGCTGTGAATAATTTCAAGGGTTTAATCGCATAGTATAATAAACTCTCTATTTATTCAGCAATAAATCAAAGCATTGTTCAATAAAGCATAGAATGCATTCATGGCAACACCCTTAAGCAAAACATATAATATAGATAAAGACATATTATATATATGTATATATATATGCATATATCATATCACTCAGTATTCATACAGCACATAGCATATATCATTGCATTCAGTAGCATTCCTCAAAACACTTATTTACAGAGCAAGGGGTCCCAGGCTAAGGTCTTCCTTAGCACAATACATCCTTAAGGGATAGAAGAAAATACCACACCATCCACCCCTAGGTCACAGCAAGAACATCACACTACAGAGTATATGTCATTGCACCCCCAAATCAGAGACTCCCAGGCTAGGGTCTTTCCTAGTATGATGCATCCTTAAGGGGTAGCAGAAAATACCACAGCATCCACCCCTAGGTCACAGTAAGAACAATCTTCTTAGTCATTTCCAAGTATCCAAGTAAAGTCCTCTTTCATCTTGACTCAAAGTTGATTTCCAAGTCCCATGGCTTTTTCTCTGTAGGCTAATTGCTCCTGTCTCTTGCCTGGATTCACACGTAAGCAGTTCTCTGCTCCTGTACCAGGTCTCAGCTCATGGGGATTGCTCCATTCCAAGGTCCTGCCCAACAGCAGGCTCCAGGGGTTCCTTCCCACAGCTTCTGTTTCTAGGAAAATGAAGCTTAACAGGGCAGCAACACACACCACCATCTCAATTCATTTCCAAAATCCAGAGGTTCTGGGTTAACAGCTCAGTTCACTTTAACAGCTCTCAAAAGAGTCTTAAGCTAAGCCCCTTTCCCATGGGCAAGTCTCTGCCCTACAGCTCCACTCACCTTCAAAGTTTAGAAGCTCCTTCAGCAAGTCTCTGCCATCAAAGGTCTTGTCTTTACTTTCAGAGGTGTCCTTTGCACTCTTGAAGGTTCTTCCCAGCTCTTTTAGTTTCCTCTCAGTTCAACACTTACAGCTCATTCTTCATCTCTTCTCTTCATTCTTCTCAATGCTGGCAGTTCTCTTGATGTCTTCTCTTCAATACCCTCTCAATGTCTGCTTCTCTCACACTCTGGGCTGTCCTTATATATGGTTCTAGCTGGCATCTGATTGGTAGAATTCACGTCTCTGATTGGCTGGAATTCATGTACATCTGATTGGCTAGCACTCAATGCACAAATAAATCTCTAATTGACTAGAACTCAACGCACATTCAATGCAGCAAAAATCCCACTTTTCTTGCTATTATATTCCCCTCATTGTTCTGCTAGCCCTTCAGTTTGTTACTAACCTTCCTAAAGTATAGTTCCTAGAACTGTTGTTGTTGTTGCT
>CM053622.1:97654202-97670253 GCA_028646595.1 Phalanger gymnotis
GGAGCTTACCTTAAAATAAGTAATACTTATCTAAAACTATTAGCATTATCTGTAATGGAGATAAGCTAGAACCTTTCTTCATACAATCAGGGATGAAGCAAGGATGTCTATTATCATCACTATTATTTAATATTGTATTAAAAATGCTAGTTATAGCAATGACAAGAAAAAGAAAATGAAGAGATTAGAATAGGCAATGAGGAAACCAAACTATCACTCTTTGCAGATGATATGATAGTATATTTAGAGAATCCTAGAAAATTAAGTACTTGAAATAATTAACAACTTTAGCAAAATTGCAAGACACAAAATACATGTCATCAGCATTTCTATATATTACCGATAAAATTAAGCAGTGAGAAATAGAAAGAGAAATTCCATTTAAAATAACCATAGACAATAGAAAACACTTGAGACTCTACCTACCAGGACAAATTCAGAATTTATATGGACAATTACAAAACACTTCTCACACAAATAAAGTCAGATCTAAAAAACTGGAAAAATATTAATTGCTTATGGGTAGGCTGAAACAATATAATAAAATGACAATTCTGTGTAAATTGATCTATTTATTTAGTTCCACTCCAATCAAACTACCAAATATCTTACAGAGCTAAGAAAAATAATAACAAAATTCATATGGAAAATTCAACAGTCAAGAATATCAAGGGAATCAATGGAAAAAAATGTGAACGAAGCTGACCTAGCTATACCAGAGCTCACATTGTATTATAAAGCAGCAATTATCAAAACAATCTGGTACTGGTTAAGAAATGCAGTGGTGGATCAGTGGAATAGATTAGGTACCCAACATATTGTATAAAATGACCTTAGTAATCTAATGTTTGATCGACCCAAAGTTCTAAGCTTTTGAGACAAAAATTCATTATTTGACAAAAACTGCTGAAAAAAATTGGAAAAGAATATGACAGAAACTAGGTATAGATCAACATCTCAATGTATACCAAGTCACAATCAAAATTGGTATACAATTTAAACATACAAGGTGGTACCATGAACAAATTAGGAGAGCATGGAATATTTTACCTCTCAGATCTATGTATAAGGGAAGAATTTAGGACCAAACAAGAGACAGAGGGCATTACAAAATGTAAAATGGATAATTTTGATTACACTAAATTTAAAACGTTATGCACAAACAAAATTAATGCAATCAAAATTAGAAAGAAAACAAAACTGAGGGGGGGTTATAGCAAATATATACAATAAAGGCGTCATCTCTCAAATATATAGAGCTGAGTCAAAGTTATACAAAGACAAGTCATTCTTCAATTGATAAATAGTCAAAGGATATGAATAGGTAGTTTTCAGAGGAAGAAATCAAAACTATCTAGTCATATAAAAATGGTCTAAATCACTATTGATTAGAGAAATGCAAATTAAAACAACTCTGAGGTATTACCTCCTACCTATCACATTGTCTAATATGACGAAAAAAAAAAGGAAAATGACAAATACTGGAGGGGTTGTGGGGAAAATGGGACACTAATGCATTGTTGATGGAACTGTGAAATGATCCAACCATTCTGAAGAGCAATTTAAAACCATGCTCAAAGGGCTGTCTATAAAATTGTGCTGCCTTTTGATCCAGCAATACCACTGGTATTTATCCCAGACATTACAAAAAGAGAAAAGAACCTATTTGTACAAAAATATTTATGGCAGCTCTTTTTGTTGTGGCCAAGAACTGGAAACTGAGGGGATGCCCATCAATTGGGGAATAGATGAACAAGTTGTGGTATGATAGTAATTGAATAGTGTCATACTATAAGAGATGACTAGCAGGATGATTTCAAAAAAACCTGGAAAGACTTACATAAACTGATACAAAGTAAAGTGAGCAGAGCCAAGAGAACATTGTATACAGTAACAGCAATACTGTACCATGAAGAACTGTGAATAATTTAGCTATTTTCAGCAATACAATGATCCAAGACAATCTCAAAGGATTCATGGCAAAAAAAAAAAAAATGCTATCCACTTCCAGAGAAAGAATTAATGGCATCTGAATATAGACCAAAGCATACTATTTTTCACTTTTTTCTTTCTTTTCAGTTTGAGTTTTCTTCCACAAAATGACTAATATTTTACATGACTGCACATGTATAATCTATGTCAGACTGCTTATTGTCTCAGAGATAGGGGAGAGGAGGGAGGGAGGGATAGAATTTGGAATTCAAACATTAAAAAAATTTCCATTTAATTGGGGGAAATATTATTTTAAAAATAAAGCATTATACATGCAAAAAGTAGTGATCAGATGTCTTAATAATCAATAAATGATGGTATTAAAATATACTTTAAAAGATCAAAAGATTATAGTTCTAGAGCTGTAAGGACTTAAAACCCATATCTTCCAATCCCCTCATTTTGCAGGTGAGGAAACTGAGTTCCAAGAAAGTTAAAAATTTTGCCCAAGGTCACATATATGTGTTTTTATTACTCTGGATATGTCTTAGATTGACATAGATCATAGTCTTTCCACAAATAATTGATAGTTTTATGAGGTCTGGGGACTAAAAAATTCAAAATTTTGTGGCCAGGTCTTTGGAGATAAGCTCCCTCCCTTCTAAGCTTTACTGGTCCTTAAATGACAGACCCATAGTGCATCACTAAGTCTGTCTTGTGAAGTCTCTCTTGACAAGACCTTGGAGAGCTCATGGACCCCTGTCATAGCCTAGAACTAAGAGTCATTTGCATTCCACAAGGAATCATTGAAGGGATACTAAAACAGAAAAAAAAATAGTTAAGGGATATAAAGTAAAAGTATGATATTACATTCAACAAACATTTATTAAGCACCTAACTTGCACCGAGACATTGAAAAGCATTGGGTATAGGTAGGAGGTGTGACAAGGGAAAAGTATGAAGATTACGTAAGATATAGCCCATACTCTCTTGGAGCTTAGTCTAGTGGAGAGGAAAGATAGAACACATGTAATAACAATAATACAAAATATTACATGGAAAGAGTCTTGGAAAAGTATTGTGTAATAAGTAAAGCAGAAGAGAGAAAAGATAGGAGAGTTTTCAGTCTTGGAAAAAAGAACACTACAATGTGCATTTGTCCTTATAAAATTACCCCATCCAGACCCAGGATATACCCCTTGTGTTAATGACAAAACAGTGCCTTCAGACCCCTCTCCTCCCCTGCTGTTATTAAAAGAACTTTTTCTACTCCTAACCAGGAAGGTGAATGAGAACAAATTCACATAACCAATGTATATTACTCTCAGACTGAAAAAAAAAACCTGAAGGATTGCTTCTAATTAAATCTGATTTCATTCTATAGAACCAGGCAATAAAGAAAATGACCCCAGTTTGACATCATTCATATGTGGAAAGCTAAAGAGTAAGACAAGAAAATATAGTTGGATTCAGCTAGCTATATTCAACAGCTAACAGGCAGAGAAACAAAGGGCTTCTGGGAGTGAATAGGAGATTCAGACAGAGGTGTAAATATACTTTTCCTGACTCTGCAGCCCTTAACTTTTGTGGCTGGGACCACTTAACTCACACTTTTAGATTCATCCCGCCCTCTCCTAGATTTTGTGGCCAAAGGCAGATTACACTCCCACCCTCCACAACTAGATATTAGATCAGTATCTCAATATACAGAAAGCCCCTAATGTCATTATCAAATGAGATATTTGTAAAGTGCTTAGCACAGAGTAGGTGCTTAATAAAGGTTTGTTACTTTCCTCCCACCCTCTTCCCTACTGTTGTCTCTGAGTTTATAGCCCAGCTCCCAGATTTGGGCTCATGGTCTTATAACCGAGGTCTCATCTTAGACTCCTGTACCTGTTCTGGGCCTAGAATTTTGCCTTGCCTTCCCAGTAAGTCAAAGTTAGCCAAATTCATCTCTCTTTAAGCACTTTATTATTTTTTTTACAAGGCACTTCAAAAAATGTACTTTATTTGACTTTTAATTAATAAGTATCATTTTTCTGCCTCTTTCTGCCTGAAAAAAAAATCCTTACAATAAACATACATTTAAGCAAAACAAATATCTGTATTGGCCATGTCCAACAATATGTATCTCATTCTTCATCTTCATTCCTGCTCTGTCAGATGGCGA
Source organism: Phalanger gymnotis (assembly GCA_028646595.1). Classification (NCBI taxonomy): domain Eukaryota; kingdom Metazoa; phylum Chordata; class Mammalia; order Diprotodontia; family Phalangeridae; genus Phalanger; species Phalanger gymnotis. The sequence continues at coordinate 97,658,305 of CM053622.1, forward strand.
GTAGCACACTTCATCATTACCAGTTCTGAAGTGTTTCAAAGTAATTGGTTTTATAGTATTTTTGTGACTGAATAAATTATTCTCCTGGTTCTACTCACTTTTCTCTGCATCAATTCAAACAAATCTTTCCAGATTTCTTGGAAACAGTTCCTTTTATCATTTCTTATAGCACCATAGTATCCCATCATTTTGAGTACCATAACTTGTTCAATCATCCCCTAATTGAGAGATGATCCATTAGTTTTTAGTTATTAGCCAGCCCAAAAAGACAAATCTTTTTTTAATTACAAGTCTCTGAAGTAGAGGGTACAAGTATCAATAGTCCCATTTCAGAAATTCTATTTTAGAAAGAGAGGAGAATTAGACCAAAGAAGTCAAGTGATTCAAAAAAGTGACATCCTGGAGATAGGAAGACAAATTTGGATCCTAATGATAGTTTGGGCAAATAAATGATGAGTCCCTGAGCTAGGATTATGGCCAATTAAGTGGAGAGAAGGGATAAGCAAGTGGACAAATGATGAGGTAGAATGACAAATGATTGAATATGTGGAAGGAGAGATGAGAGAAAAAGAAGAGATAACAATGATTTCAAAGTTTTGAACTGTATCAGTAAGGCAAGATTCATGATATTGATGGCGACCATGAGTATGCCTGTATAGTTCAGAATTGCAAAGTATAAGAGACTCTGTATAGAAGTCAGAAGAAGTAAAACATTCATTCAGACACCAGAGGGTCAAATCCCAGAACCAATAACCCCAATTTGACATAGGAGTAATTTTATCCCAAAACCAGTAAGTCCACCTCAATGTAACAGCAAGGAGATTAAAACACAGTATCACAGCAAAGAGACAAGCCATCCTATAACATTTCCTTTTGCTAAGGCCTTCTCATAAGCATTCACTCATGAATCACAACTGTCTGGTTGCCTGTGTCCTCTCCTCCCACAGTTCAGAAAGCTCTTGCAGTTCTCAGAGCCCTTCCAGTTCTCTCTCAGTTCTCCCTTCTTCTGGCAGTTCTCTCTTCTTCTCACAGTTCTGTCTTCTTCACAGGTCTCTCAACTCCACTCTCTACAATTCTCTAGTCTCTGCAGCTCTCTAGTCTGAGCTTAATGGCTACCCACAGGGTATATATAGCCTGTGTAGGCCTAGGGATTAGCACTTAATAGCAAAATGGTGTAAGCCTGCCTACAAGCAAGCCTCTCCTAATCAAGCTTCCCTTAACTAGCTCCACCTGAGACCTATTGAATGGGAGGGGGGAAGATCTTTGATCATATTAGCATCACATGAACCTGTGATATGTGGCCAAAGTATTTAAGCTTCACTATAGGTCTGTCCAGTGAATAGTCTGAATTAATTTCTTTCATCACTGACTAATAAAAATTAATAGTGTTTTGTCAAGACAACTCATTGATCATAGCAACAACTCTTTTTCAACAACCCCAAAAGTGACTCTACACATGGACATTACCAAGTAGTCAATATCGAAATCAGATTGATTATGTACTTTGCAGCCAAAGGTAGAGAAACTATACAATGAGTTAAAACAATACCTGGAGCTGACTGTGGTTCAGATGAGCTTTTGCAATATTCAAACTTAAATCAAAGAAAGTAAGGAAAACCAGCAGACCATATAGGTATGACCTAAATAACACCCTTTACGAATATGAATTGGAAGTGATGAATAGATTTAAGGGACTAGATCTTGTAGATAGAGTGCCTGAAGAATTATGGACACAGGTTTGCAATACTGCACAAGGGGCAGAAACAAACAAACAAAAAAATCCCAAAGAAAAGTAAGAACAAGAAAGCAAAATGGCTGTCTGATGAGCTTTTACAAATAGCAAGGAAAGAAGGAAAGCAAAAAGTAAAGGAGAATGGGAAAGATATACCCAATTGAATACAGAATTCCAGAGAATCGTAAGGAGACAAGGTTTTCTTAAATGAGCAATGCAAAAAAAAAATAGGAGACATGGAGAGAAGTATAGAAAATAATAAATCTGGAAAGGATGGTAGGAGAAAGCCTCTTTTCTTAACAGAAAGCCTCGAATGTCATTTCTAAAGTTATACATCGTAGTTCATTCTTCTTTCTACTCCAAGACCAAAACTGGTGCCCTTTCTCTCTATTCTCTTGACACTTGATCAAACAAGATGTTTTCTGTCTGAACCCTATGTTTATCCCTCAGTTGTAAGTTAAAAATCTTCAAAGTGGCTGGCACATAATAGGTGTTTAATAAATGTTCATTGATTTATTGATCTTTGATTTCAGCAACTTCTTTGGATTCTGTCCTCAGAATCTCTCTCAACTAGACTTATCTTTCTAGATTTGGCCCAGGAAAAATGCCCCAAAAAGGCTTCTCTGTCTTCCTTTCTTCTTCAATCCATACTTTCCAACTTTCTTTTATTTTCTCCTAGGATGATGTCTAGAACTAGATGGGACATTGGAGGTCATCTAGATCAGCCGCCTCACTTTTTACTTGAGCAAACTGAGGCTAGGGAAGTTAAATGACTTGTCCATAGTCACATAGGTAATTACTATTAGAGTTAGGAATTGAACCCAGGTCCTCTGACTCTGAAGCCAGTACTCTTTCCACTATTCTATTCTGCTTCTCAGTTTTCCCAGCATGCCATATTTATTTACAATTTATGGTCTCTTCCCCTTATTCCCACATCAAGCCATCAATGCAGTGTGGGAAGATAGAGCTCCCATACATGTTTCCAGGTCTCATTATCTTCTTAGTACAAATATTAGAATAAATGTTAGCATAGCAAAACCCTAATTAAATTTTTATTGAGCCAACTTCAGGTATCTGAGTACTTCTATTGTAGTTTAAGCAACTCTAATTTGAAGTCAGAAGACCCCTGCCCTGGCACTACCATCATGGGAAAATAATTTAATTTCTCTAAGTCTCAGTTTTCTCCTTTATAAATTTCTGCTTTGTAAAATGAGGCTGATGATGCTTATACTGACTCACTGTGGTGTTGTGAGAAAAGGGCTTGATAAACCATAAAATAATATATATAAATATGAGTTATAATTATTAGTAACCATTTGGGAGAGAAGGGTAGCAAATGGGGGAAAGCTTGCTGGCTCTTCCATGAAGTTTTTAAGCACATACTCCCTGATCACTTCTTCTTGACCCAGAATCCTCCCTACAGCCCACACTCAAACCCTTCATTGCACTCTGAAGTTAATTGCTATCAATTTTTTGTTTCCTCTAAGTTTTGACCCCCTACCAAGATCAATCAATTAGCCAATTAGTGATTTAAAAAAAAAAATTATGTAGTGCCAGGTACTGTGCTAGACATAGGAATACAAATACCGCCCCCCCCCCCCGCCCAAAATAAAAAGAAGAAACAATCTCTTCTATCAAGGAAGTTACATTCTAAAGCAAACTTTGAGGTAAGATATTTTGTCTTCAGATTTTTTGGTCGGGGTGTGTGTGTGTGTGTGTGTGTGTGTGTGTGTGCGCGCGCACGCGTATGCGTGTGTGTTGTTTGTTTTATTTTGTTTTGTCATAGCCCAAGGAGCTAGGTATATAGGCTTCAATGAATTGTTTTGAAGTTCTACAATTATGACATCCTATAATCACTATCCTCAATGGTAAGCATGTGAAAATGTAATGTGGTATAGTGGAGAATATATTCAATTTCATATGAAGAATCCTAGATTTAAGTTCAACTTTTATATTAGTTGGACCATTAACTCAACTGGCCCCTCTATGTCTTAGTTTTCTCATCTACAAAATAGGGCTAATACCTACATTACTTACCTCACAAGGTTGGTATGAGGATTAAATGAGATAAAACCTTTCATTTCTCTGTTTCTCAGTTTCCTCTTCTTTTTCCTATGCTTCCAGGATCTGTGATGTCATTCATATGGGCAAGGTTGGTTGCTACGCTTAGATGCCTTAGGAGATAGTCTTTCTGAATTTCTGTGGCTACACTAAAAAGAGAATAATAATTCTTATCTCACCTCAACCTTTTGGTGATAGGCCTCTCTAAACTTAGGCAGTTTGGTGTAGTGGTTAGGGATTGATGATGGAGTAGAGTAGAACTGAGTTCAAATCCCACCTCTGATACATATTAGCTATGTGACTGATCAAGTCAAGCTCTCTGTGGTTCCATTTCCTCATCTAGAAAATGAAGAAGTTGGATTCAAAGGCCTCTAAGGTCCGTTCTTACTCTGAGTCTATAATCCTCAAATGACTGTTGGCTTTCTACTTGAAGCCTTCCCAGGTTAATTGGAGCTGTCAGAATTTGTTCTCAACTGGTGTAACATTTAAAAACTCAAGAGTCACAAACAGGCCATAATGAGACATCAGAGAACTTTATTTCAGAATTAGAGTAGAAATACTTTCCAAATTTAAAAATAAAATGTAGACCAGAAAGTAAAAAGAAAACCTGAATTCCACCTCAGCAGCACAGGTCAAGGGTTAGAGGTTTGGGGACAACTGTATATAAGAAACGCAGTACATCTTTTGGCCAACAAAATCCCAAATGGGGCCATGGAAAGTTGCACATGGCTGAAAAATGACTCAACAACAACAAGAAATAAATGACCAGTTTCAGGATTGGAACCTGTCCTACTGATAACAGTGGAAAGAGAAATGGTCTTGGAGGATCTAAGATTGAGTCTAAGTTCCAATATTAACTAGTTATGTGACTTTGAAGCAGTCATATTTACTCTCTGAACCTCAGCAGCCTCTCCTAGAAAATGGGATTGATAATACCTATACTATCCACCTCATGGGGAATTGTGAGGAAAATGTTATAAGAATATGAAATATTGTTGTTTTTAATACTATGAGTAATCCCCCATTCCACCCCATAACTCCATTCACCATATCTTATCATGGGGTAATTAAGTTTCTCCTTTAGAGTAAGTTATCCAAGGTCGGTAGGCTCCTGAATCTGAGGTCCAATCAATTAAAAGAGAAAAAAAATCATTAATAAATTAGCGCAGGAATACTAAGAAAGTAATTAAAATTTCCATTTGTTTTGGCAAAATGATTCAAATTCTTAGGCTGATACTCACCGAGGTCAAAGATAAAAAGAAAGCTTTTCATATTCACCAAAATATTTATAGTATCACGCTTTTGTTGGTAGTATCGAAGAATGGGGAAAATAGATGTCTATGTTTGGAGAATGCCCAAACAAATTATGGTACATGAATGTAAGGGAATATCATTGCAAGAAAGAGCGAATATGAAGAATACAGAGAGGTTTTGGAAGAAGCATATGAACTGATAAAGAATGAAATAAGTAGAACCAGGAATACAATCTTTATGATGACCACGACAATGTAAATGGAGATAACAGTAGTAAGAACAAGAAAAATCAAAACTAAATGCTGCAGATATCTTGGGGTAGGGAAAGAAAAAAAGGAAAAAGAAGAAAAAAGAAGTTTGCATGATAACTATTATATATTTAAAAGAATTATATATATAAAAAGAATAGCAAGTTGTACATAATAGGCTTGCAGTTTCATGGGCAATCGTCTTTTTTTTAAAATTATACTATGTTGTGGAAATGCTTGTTTTGTTCAATACATTTAAAATAATTTTTTTTTAAAAAAAAAAAGGAACTATAATGACCAATCCTGGCCCCAAAGAAGAGATGTGAGAATAAATCTTCTTCCCTTCTTTGTAGAGGTGGGGGAATCTAGATAGTGTATATAACATTAGACTTGGTGGACATGTTGGTTAGCTTGGCTAAGCTGCCCCACCACCACTTTTATTCTTTATTGTAAAGGATGACTCTCTGTGAGGTGGGGGAGGGATATATTGAGAAATTAGTATTGTCAAAATATAATTTTTCCTTACTTCCCAAATAGTCCTTTGATTCAGATTTTCCCAAGAATAAAATTTTCAAGTCCTAAAACCTACAGGGGAAGAGCACACAGTAGCCATCGGTCAGTACTTTATTCTCAGAGAAGGACTGCTTTCTCTCTGTTCTATTCAGCACTAACTGTGTTTTTCTTATAGTTGTTTTTTCTGTTTCTCACACAAATGCCCTTTTTCTGCCCCTCTTACTAAACAAAATCATCTACACACACAAAGGACAGTTGTTAACACATGCATGGCAAGAATTCTCTTGTAAAGGAATTACATTTCTTCTCTTTGACCCCAGTGGACAGAACCAGTGACAATGGATAGAAGTTGCCAAGAGTCAGACTTAGATTTGGTGTGCGGAAAGATTTCCTAATAATTAGAGATGTCTGCAAGCATAATGAGCTACCCAGAGCGGTGGTGGGCTCCCATTTATTAGAAGTTTTTAGTCTAAGGCTGGATGACCACTTGTCAGATATGCTACAAGGGACATTTTTTTTCTGATATGGGCTAGACTAGATGGCTTCTGATCTGTCAAGATTCTTTTCCTTTAGGAAGATACTCTTCACATATTGACCTGCTGTGTTCCTCCCTTTCCCTCTGTCTTTTACCATTCACAAATCATTTCATTCCACTTCCCATAATCTTCATAACACACATATTTATCCTCTTTATTTTCTTGCCCTGTACTCTTCCTTTTTCACCCACTTAGACAAGAAAAATCTCTCTGCCTCTTTCTCTTCCCTCTCTCTCCCTCTCTTAGTTCCATTTGTGAGTCCCAAGCCTGCCATAATCATGACTGATAATCATAAGAGCAGTTCTCCAGTGATACACCTGTGTCCACGAAATGGAAAGCCATTAGTCTTGATGTAAAATTAGACACAATAAAGAGTCATCTACGTCCAAAGCCCTTGAATGTTCCCAGAAGTCCTCTTGAGATTCTCTGCAGAAGTCTCCATCTACCTTCTCATCCTCCTCCGGTTACATCTGCCTCTCCTCAAGCGTCAACATTCAAGATAAAATTTTAAAATGCATTTTCAATTTGTTGTTATTTTCTGGTTTCATTACCAATATTACAACAGCGTTTTTGAACTGTTTTTCTTTGAAAATGTATGGATACTGGCAATATTATGAGCTAAAGAATCTCACAGGCCGACTTAGAAGCCAAACTATAGCCTTGTTACTATGAGAAACATCCAAAGTCCTCCACAGTCTGGCAAGAGTCTGACTCTCCAGCCTGGCCTCATCATCATTTCCCTAATAGTACTCTAGACGGTAGGCAAGCTAGATTACTCTCTGTCCACTTGGACATCTCCCACCTCCTCTTCTTCACTCCTGCTGTTTCCTATTGTAACCAATCTTTTGGACTCTGTCCACCAAGGCCTGATTGGAGAGACAGGGCCAATTTGACATGAATCCCCTAAGATACTCTGGCCTTGGACTTGATCTGGGGGCAGGTTGTTCTACTCAAAGTGTCATTGCCCCTGACTTTGGGGGATTATGGGAAGAAAAAAGAGCAAGCCAAAACTAATGAGAAAAGCCTGAAGCTAGGGGTTATGCTACGCTCAGAAAGTTTTCCAGTCTCAGTCTTTCAGCTGAAATGCTCAGCCTTTAAAATACAAATCAAATGACCACTCTTCCAGGAAGACTTTGCTTTTCACTCCATCTTCTTTTACCCCTCAAGCAAATAATAATGAACTTCCTGCTCTGACCTCGTGTAAAACTTTGTCTGTACCTCTCTAATACGCTCTTCATGAAATATTTGTATTAAAGTGAAATGCACTTCTCCCCTTCCCCAAGTCTTTATACCCCAAAGGCAGGTTTGCATACTCTCTGTTTGTGTTTTGTCCCTATACTTGATTGTAAATTCCATGACAACTTGTAGCCTCCAGCTCTGGAACAATGATTTAAATGCAAGATATGCTTAAGAAATGTTTTTGGATGAATATATGATCTTCTTAGTGTACAAGTTCAACCATTCCCAAATTTTAAAACTTTTACGGCTGCCTATTTTCCTTGAGAGGAGAAATACATACCCCTAAACCTGGTGTTTAAACTAAGTCACAGTCTGGATTCGACATAGCTTTTGAACCTTACTTCCAATTATTCCCTTTCACTAATGCTCTATGACAGCCAAACTGAATTAATGGCTTTTCATCCATTTCAACATTATACCTTCTACCTCCATGCATTAATCCAAGTTATCTCCCAAGACTGAAATGAGCTAGTTTCTTAACCTCAGAATCCTTTTTCCTTCAGGACAGATGGAAAGCACTGGACCTGGAATCAGGAAGATCTGAATTCAAATCCCACCTCAGATGCTTACTAGTTGTACAACCTCAGGCAAGTCACTTAACCTCTCTTTGCCTCAGTTTCCTCATCTGTAAAATAAGAGTAAGAATAGCACTTGCCTGGTAGGGTTATTGTGTGAATCAAATCAGATAATAACTGTAAAGCACTTAGTGCAGTGCCTGGCACCCAGCAGGCACTATATAAATGTTATTATTATTATTATAAACTCAGCTCAGATGTCATCCCCTCTATGTAAGGTTGCCCTAATTAAATTCAGCTATCAATATTCTTTCCCCACAGTTTATTGTGTGTTTTATTTCCCTGTGTACATATTGCCTTTTTCCTAGTAGAACAATGGGTTTCCCTTTTGTCATCATATCCTAAGCGGCCAGCGTAGTTCCAGGCACACAGGATGCACTTAACATGTGATCGTTTATTTCAATTGAATTGAATAAAAATGTGCATTGGAATTTCCAGACAACCAGCTCAGACATTTGAGCTGACTTGTTGGAGCACCAGCCATAGGGAGGTTTCTCCTTTGGATGCTTTGGATAATGTGAATAAGATCCTTTACTGTATGTGCATTTACATAGATAGATCTTTAAAGTCACAGATAACCAAAATGCCTGCAAATTTCATGCCTCGAAACCATACAGCTTGAATTGTTGTACTTTATTTGACTTTAAGGTCTGTCGTTATTCTGAAGATTCATATGCATGAAGCAGGAGAGGTAGAAGCCACAGGGAATAAACATTTGGCCCAAGGAAATTAATGAGGGAACTAAAGGTGACCTTAATTGTAGGAGAAAAAATAATGCTTAAATTAGGTTGGACCTCAAAGGAATTCAAGTCCAGTACTTCTTGGAAGTTATAAGAAGAAGGGTCTGGAAATTACCATCATGTCCTCAGCTAGCATGGTAGGTGTAGAATCTATAAATTGAAAGGACGGGAAAGGAAGAAAAGTAACTGAGAAATACTATTGTTTCATTGTAATTTCTACTGCTGTCAGCCTTCCTATTTCATTTTTAAAATTTGTTTAAAGTAAATTTTATTGAAGCCTTATGTTTTTTTTACATCACAGACTATTTCCAAACATATCAACACCCTCCTTTACAAAAAAAGAAAAAAAAAACCACTTATGCTGTGCACAAAGGGCTATAAAACTGTGCATCCCTTTGACCCAGCAATATCACTACTAGTTCTGCATGTCAAAGAGGTCAAAGAAAAAGCAGATGTATATGTACAAAAATATTTACAGCAATTTTTTTGTCATGGCAAAGAATTAGAAATTGTAGGGATACCCACCAATTGGGAAATAGCTGAACAAGTTGTGACGTAGGTTTGTGAAAGAATACTATTGTGCTATAAGAAATGATGAAGAGGATGGTTCCAGAAAAAGCCTGCAAAGATTTATATAAACTGATACAAAGGGAAATGAGCAGAACCAGGAAAACATCATACACACTAACAGCAATACTGTTACAATGTTCAACTTAAAAGACAGCTACTTTGGGGGGGAGGAGCCAAGATGGCTGCATGAAAACAGCGTCTTACCGGAGCTCTCTCACAAGTACTGTCAGATTCCTATAAAAAAGTGAATTTGAGCAGATTTTTTTTTCAAGGTGCAACAGGCTTTATTTCACATTAATATATTAACTGGATTTTTGTTCAAATAAATAGGGAGTTCTCTTTTAAATAATGATCTTCTCACTCTCTGGCCAGTCCAAGAGGAAATCAAAGGAAATTAGTGCATCCAGGGGAAAGGCACCAATAGGGCATGAAGCTTAAAGGAAGGGATAAGAACTGATTTGGGACCGACAATGGACACCTTTTTACTCGGGACTAAGCCAGGCTCCAAAGTTCATTGGCCCCAGGTACACCTGATTTCTGCCTATCAAGGAGCCCTAAGGAGCAGGAGATAAGACGTGCAATCTTCAGCTCCAGACCTAGGCAGCCCCTCTGTGCACAGGATGGAACCTCAAGGCCTTCTACAAGCATGAGTTAGGAATACAGGGGAGCAAATCCAAGCAATCACTTCTATGTTTCCTCCCCAGCTGAACAGTCTTCCCTTTATTCTCCCTCCACCAGTCCTAGGCATTGCAGGCTCATGATCAAAGACCACAACGAAGTGGTGGGGATATAAAAGGAAAGATAGTAGGAGTATGAACAGGTGTGATGCTCCAAAAGGGATGGGAATGGAAAAGATGAAGTTCTTGAAGGCATGCCACCACCCAATCTTATGGTCACACTGGAAACCCAGACTAGACTTCACAGCTGGAGAGAGATTAGGGTGGTGACGGAATGTGGGTAGGGACTAGAAGGGGACCCTTGGGGGACGAGTTCAAGCCATCTTCCCAGCTCTGGGAGACAGACACCTCTGTTAATCTGGGCTGGGAAGAGCCACAAGTGTAGTCCAAAATGAATTAAAAAATAAGAGTGCTGGGTAGGAGCTGATCAGGAACAGTCCCGTCATTTATGGGAAGCAGTGTTAATGCAACAGGAGTAAAATGGAAATGGCGGCTCAAGTGGAAAGTCCCACTGACGAAGGTGAAGCAGAGATGTCAAGGTCTCTAGGCCAGCTGGAACTCTCCCAGGCTACTCTCCTTCTCTCCATGCCTGTTACTGCTATCTACACACAGGCCTAGAGGAAAGGCCAGGTCTGACAAAAGCCTCCCCATCAACTCCAAACTCAGCTCTGGGGGAATAAGGGAGCACCTGAGTGATGAGGAGACCGCAGGTGCATCTACTGGGTCTTCTTGTCTTCTGGGGGGTAGTATGGAGGTGGTGGAGGCTGGTCCGTGGGCATGTAGACATTATGGGGGTTGACAGGGTTGTAGTAGGCGCTGGCAGCAGCTTCAGCAGCTTTTGCTTCAGCTGCAGGAGTAGATGGTACATCAGGACCACCAACAGGTGGCTCCACGGGTCCAGGATATGGAGGTGGCGGCGGCTGCATGTATCCTATGGCCCCATCCATCATGGCAGGTCCTGGATAAAATTCAGGTGGAGGTGGTGCATAGGGATAGTTTGGAGGGTTTGGGTACATTCCATTGGCAGCTGGCATAGGAAAAGCATAGGCTCCATTGGGCATGTAAGAGTACCCATAAGCTCCACTGGGGACTTCACCTCTGGAGGCTTGGGCAGCCACCTGTAGCATTCGCTGTCCAAACTCAATGGCACCCCCTGCTGCAAAGGTCAATCTGTATACAGCTGATCCTTCCCAGCCACCTCCTGCTTCAGCCTTCACTGTTCCTCTAATGTAATTTGCACCAAACACAGGCTGCTTGATCTCATAGTCCTTCATTAGGTAAAACGGCATCATGAATGACTGCATGGAGTCCTTTCCCTTGGTCAGAAAAATAACTCTGTAAGGAGTCAAATAGAGGCTGCCTTTCTTGGTTCCTTTGAAGGCATCTGTCATGTGATCCATGTCACTGAAGGAGAGCTCCACATGATCGTAGGTCATTAGAATGTTCTCGGTGTTGTTGACAATCACTCCGCTCTCCGAGTGGTTCCTGTTGAGCGCCATGGCCGGGCCGCACAGACGCCCCGCTCCAGAGCCCTGAGAGTAGTGCGCCTGCGCTCTGTGCCCAGCCCCGCGTGTCGTCGTTTGGAATTAATTCTAGTCCTTTTTTTTTTTTTTTTAACAGCCTTATGGGTCATATTACATTGTCATTGTACTGGGGCATAGGGATGGGAGTGTGATGAGAGATGCAGCATGCTGCATATAGCTGCAAGAAGAGAATATTTATATTATTTTAGCCCATTGACTTAGAGGTGCCTGGCATAGGGAAGAGAGCACTGGGCTTAAAGTCAGAAATATCTGAGTTTAAA
>CM053622.1:97670753-97715638 GCA_028646595.1 Phalanger gymnotis
GTAAATTACACCAAATGAAAAGGCACAAAAACACATTTTAGTAGAGGGAAAGAAGGGAGGGAGAAGAACAGTATTTGATCTTTATTGTCATCTGATCTGGTTCAAGAAGGGAATAACATACCCTGATAAGTACAGAAATCTAAAAGACAGCTACTTTGATCAATACAATGATTTAAGACAATTCCAAAGGACTCATGATGAAAAACGCTATTCACCTCCAGAGAGAGCTGGTGAACTCTGAATGCGGATTGAAGCATGCTTTTTTTTTAAAAAAACTTTATTTTCCTTGTTTTTTTTTTTAATTTGCAACATGGCTAATATTGAAGTCTGTTTTTCATGACTTCATATGTATCATTGATATCATATTGGTTGCCTTCTCAACAGGTGGGGAGGGGTGGAGGGAGGGAGAGAATATGAAATTCAAAATAAAAAAAAGAATGCTAAAAATAAATAAATAAATGTTCTTTTTAAAAGAAAAAATGGTTATTCAAAAACGGTTGATAAAGTGACTATTTCTGACAGTGCACACCACATTCTGTCCCTATAGTCCTCCCCCTCTGTACAGAGGATCATAGATTTAGAATCAGAAGAGACCTCAAAAGTCATCTAATCCAACATCTTCATTTTATAATAAACTGAGTGAGGCTCTGGAAGTTTAAGTGACTTGTTTAATATCTCAAAGGTAACAGGTGTCAAAGGCAGGATTAGCATTCAGATCCATACCCCAGAGCCAGTGCTCTTCCTGGAAGGAAATGTTTCATTATGTATTCTCCTGGGCTAAGGTTGGCCATTACAATCATTTAATGTTCAGCATCATTATAGTGTTCTTTTCAGAACACTTTAGATTTATCGAGCTGCTGCCCTAATGCATGGGGTGATAATAGATCCAAGAATCTCACCTATGGTGTAAAGATGTACCAAGTCCTAGAAACAGTCTCATAGCCTCTCTCTTCTTGCCATGGTATGAATTCAACATTTGCAAGTTCTCTAGTGGCATCCCCATCATTTCTAAGGTTCTTGTAACTGTATACCTTCTGTGTTCTCACCCGTCTTGCTTTGGGAATGTTGATCATTCCCAGCCATAGTGTGGGGCAGGAGGAGGGGACAAGGGGCTGAAGACTGCCTTAGGTTGAGAGGAATCAGTTTCAGCTCTCATGGAAGAGGAAGTCAGTGGACTTCTCTAGTTGGGATAATTTCAAGTTTGCCCCCAGCTTGGGACATGTATGCTACCTTGGTACTTAGTTATTCCTGTTTCCCTCTCCCCTGCTCCCTTGCATGAATCCTCACAGGGACTTCTCCAATAAATGCCCCAAACAAAAGGCACATATTTATATTACCTGGCTCATCTGGTTCTTCTGGATAACTCCTTTAAGAGCTAACGATGGGTACCAATAACATAATTAGTCAATTATCTTTCCACTTTTAAAAAAAAGAGTCCCTTTTTTGGTGCTTCAACTGACTACTCCTTTAATTTCAGCCATCCCTTTCATAAATGTGGACCCTTGGTAGATTAAAAACTAGACAACAGTCAACAAGTCAGCCCTTTTGCTGCTCGCAGTTACTTATGGTCTCAGTGAAGAGAATTCTCTGCGTTTCCAAACTGTATTCTAGTTTTAGTCACAGTCTAGATCAGCCACTGCTTCTTCCCAAGGCGAAGATTTCCTCATGCCAGTGATATCATCAACTTTCCAACTTCAGATTAAAGAGTCTGTCTGTAGAGAGCAGGCAGCTCAGCCAAGAACTGGCATTTGGAGGAAATCCACCCGTGCTTGTGTCCAATGGTTGGTAAGTTAGGCAATCACATTTATTAAGAACCTAGTAACGGCCCTGGAAACAAAGAAAGGAAAAAGCTGCTCCTGTACCCAAGGAGCTCACATTCTAATAGGAAAGACAAAAATAGATACAGACAAGATATATACAGAGTAGATTGATGGTATCTTAGAGGAGACGCCTCCATCAGCTAGAGTGGCCAGGAAACACTGATCTTTATCAGCAAAAGAGAAAATACAACCTAACTAACTGAACAGTGTAAGATGAAAGCAGGAGTAGAAGAAAGAGCCAGGGAATGCCATGTTGACAGTTTAGGATATACCTAGAGGCAGTGAAGTAAGGTAGGTAGTGCAGTGGATAGGTTCTGGGCCTGGAGGCAGGAACACTCCTCTTCCTAAGTTCAAATTTGGCCTCGGAGACTTACTAGCTATATGACCCTGGGCAAGTCACTTAACCCTGTTTCCCTCGGTTTCCTCATCTATAAAATGAGCTGGAGAAGAAAATGCCAAGAAAACTCAAAATAAGGTCCCAAAGAGTTGGACAAGGCTGATACGACTGAGTAACAAGCACTGGACTTGGAATCATGAACATGAGTTCAAATCTAGCCTTAGACATTTACTAGCTGTGTGACCCCGTGCAAGTCACTTAACCTTATTTGACTCACTTTCTCCATCTGTAAAATGAGCTGGAGAAGGAAATCACAAACCTCTTGGGTAACTTTGCCAAGAAAACCTCAAATGGGGTCATAGAGTCAGATGTGACTGAAAAATGACAAAAACAGGCACTGACCGTGGTGGATGGAATGCTAGGCCTGGAGTCAAGACCTAAGTGCCAATCCATCCGCAGACACTCACTAGTTGTGTGACCCTGAGCGAGTCCTTAGCCTTTGTCTGACTCAGTCTACTCAACTGTCAATCAATAGTAATTTATTCAGCACCAACTAAGTGCCAGGCACAGTGCTAAGTCCGGAGAGCCAAAGAAAGACAAAATATAGTTCCTGCTGTCAAGGAATTTACATTCAAAAGAGATAAGACAACATACAAAGGAGGTTGAAAAGAGGATTTGGGGGAAGGAAGGGAAGGTACTTAGGGTCAGAGAAGGATAGAGCAGTTCAGTTGGTTGGGAGGAAGAGAGAGAATTAAAGGCCTCCTGTGTTCCAGTTCCATGCTCTGTGCTCTCATTTGATGGGAAAAGAGTGGGCCAGGGTGCTCCTTAAATGGAGGTTCTGGGATTAACTCTCCATTCTCCAATAAGAGGGAGGGGCAGAGAGCACTGATGAGGTGTGAGTTGTAGGCTAAAGCGATCTTCCAGGATGAAGAAGATACTGGGGTATGAAAGAAAAGTCCAGAGGAATGCCCCTGAAATAAAATGGGGATAATAATGACATTGATTCCCCAAGGTTATTGTAAGGATTAAATATATTAAGACTTGTAAAGCATTTAACAAAGTGCTAGGCACGTAGTAGGCACTTAATAAATACTTATGTACTTCCTTCTTTCTTGACTTCTTTTTCCACTTGAGAACCATACCCCCAGAAAACAAAGACGCATAAGGGAAGAAAGCCACCTTTGAAGTCAGACCTACATGGTAAGGAGAGTCCTGTCTTGCTATTTATTTCTTTTCATTCAGCCTTGTCCACTCGATGCCCTTAGAATTACAAGAGTGTTTTTTTTTTAAGGGAAACACCAGGGTCCTATTGTTTTCCATTATTTAAATATATTGGCAAATTATAACCTCAATTTGGGGAAAGTAGCCAGAATGCTTAGATCTGGTTATTTCTTCTGTGCTTATTCTTCTCCATAATAAAGGACTATCAGAGGTCCTATATTACAACCTCAGTTGATGGAGATTATAAAATCAATACATTTAGAGCTAGAACTTTAGAAGCTATGGAATGCAAATGCCTTGTTTTAAAGATGAGAAAACTGAGGTTCATAGGAGTTAAGTGACTTACCCAGGGTCATATAGCTAGTAAGTAGATAAGGAGAAATTTGAATCCAGGTACTCCTGACTTTGAATCTAGTGTATTGGGTGATGTAGGAATTGTGCTATAGGGTCAATTTTTATTTCTTTCTTGAAATAAACTTCTAAAACCAATCTCTCTCTCTCTCTCTCTCTCAGTAGGCAGTCATGGCAGTCACCTTCATGTGTAAGTGTGTTTTCCTCTTTGGGTCAGATACTGAACCAAGGAAGACGGGTTCATTAAATGGGGTTCCTGGGAGACTAGGGACCTTGGTGTCTATATATTGATCTGTGTGTTACAGGAGGAAGTTGAAAGGTTGGGCTAAACTGTTCAAATTGCCTCAGGTGATAAATGATATGAAACTGTATCTGCTCAGACAACATCCGGAGTATTATGTTCAATTTTGGTTGCCACATTTTAGAAAGGATAAACTGGTGAATAATCACTTTTCAAGACGATGGTGAAATATAAACTCCATGAGGGTAGGAGTTATCTCATTTGTCTTTGTATGGCACATAGTAAACACTTAACAAATGCTTGTTGATAGAGCAATAGATTGTTTGATTTGAAATACCAGGCTATCTGAGAAATAAACAATCCAGAGACATGTTTTGTCTGGAAAATAGCAAATTTAAGAAGGTCTATATTTTAAGGGTTGTCAGCTACACTTGTTATTTTTGACCCCAGAGGACAGAGCTAAAACAATGTATAGAAGTTGCAAAGAGGCATATTTAAGCTTGACCTACAGAAGGATTAACTAAACTATTCAAAAGTGGAATGGGCTGCCTTGAGGAGAATGTTCCCCTTCACTTCCCCTTTCTTCCAGTAGAGACTGAATGACCATGTCTAAGATACTGTAGCAAGGGTTCCTATTCGTATCCAAGCTGGGCTGGATCATAGAATTCTAGCCGTGTATCTGGAAGGGACACCAGAGGCTATCCAGTCCAAACCCCTCCTCTTACAAATAAGGAAATCAGGACCCAGGGAGATGCAGTGATTTACCCAAGGTTGCATAGGTAGTAAACGTCAGAGGCAGCATTTGGCACATCCTCTGACTCCAGAGACAACCTCCTGAGGAGCCAACCCCTGAGGCCTCCTCTAATTGGGAAATTCTACAATTCTATCAGAACTGAGCCCTCATATCTAGATTCATGCCTGAAAATATGGTTTCATCCTTTCTCACCCCCACTGCCTTGTGTCTAATAGTGTGTGAAAGCAGTACTCTTAAGTGAAGGATGATGGGTGAGTGAACAAAAGCATAACCAGGACTGGACAAGCAACTCCAAGGGCATGTCCTTCTCATGGAGAGTCGTGATGTCATTTGTTGGTACAAAGAAGAGCCCTCCTGCCTCCGTTATCTTTGATTTTATATTCTCTTTCCATCAGAGTCTCTTCAAAGTGCTATATAAATATGTATATATCGATCACAGGCCTTTTACTTTTGAACATTCACAAATTCCACACTCCAAACGAGGCCCCTTAACTTGTGCTGTTCGTAAGATGCCTGTCTCCCCGGGTGAATTCAAAGGGTGATACAGAAATGGCTTTTCGATGTGAAAAGAGTCATTTCCATCTGATCTAAAGAAGAAGCCCTCAATCAGCTGGGCAGAATTATACTGCTCCCCAGTAACAAATGTTCTTATGCATATCACGGAGTACTGAGTTGGCTTCAGAGATGTGAAGTTTTTTTTTAAAAAAAGAAGACTCATGTAATAAACTGAATTGGAACAAGGATTTGTTTTTTAAGAGAAGAAATTATTTTTTAAATGCAATAAGTGGCTACAAACGGAATAAGGATTTAGTTTTCTGTTGACATCCTAGGATGTTGATAATTCATACAAGAAAGATAATTGAAGGAGTCTGTTAGGTGGCAAGCATCAAAATGTTAGAATAAATTGTCTGTCTGAATACATAGCATGTTCCCAAACGACAATTTTCCCCAAGACTCTCACTTTACTATTGGCAGTCTTGTTTCTCATTATTTGTTCTCAGCTATTATTATTGTGGCAGCTAGGTGGCACAGTGGATAGTGTCAGGCCTGAAGTCAGGCAGATATCTTCCTGAGTTCAAATCTGGCCTCAGACACTTACTAGAAGTGTGACCCTGGGCAAGTCACTGTAAAGTTATTTGCCTCAGTTCCCTCATCTATAAAATGATGTGGAGAAGGAAATGGCAAACCACTCCAGTATCTTTGTCAAATGGGATCACTCAGAGTCAGAAACAACTGAATGACAAAAACAAATTACTACAGAAACTAGGTGTTGTGGTCCTCACAACAGTACTAGGAGGTAGGTGCTACTATTATCCCAGTTTTACAAATGAGGGAAATGAGGTACAGAAGTTAAATGACTCGTCCAGAGTCATTCAGCTAGTAAATGGGCGGCCAAATTTGAACTCAGGTCTTCCTGACTCCAAAACTAATGCTATCCAATCCAGAAGGAATTTCCAAATTGGAGTCCCCCTAGCTGATGAAATCATAGGTTCAGTCCTTGTCCCCCAAATGTATGTATTTTAACTTCTATGCACATACAGGCATAGCTACCTGCTGCTGTATCTGAATAGTATGTCCTTGACAATCAGATGCATTCCTGACTGTTAACGATCAAATGCGTCCTATCATCTCCATCTCCACCTTTTACTGAACAGTATGGCAGCAAGAAGAGAATGGGGGCCATTAAGGTATGGTGTCACAGTGATTGATGGAAGTTCCATAATCCTTCTGAAAATGTTACCTGAGCATCACTCATACAGTAAGTGAGGCTTTGACATGCTCCTTTAAAATGTTCATAAATCCTGGGTTTTAAGTGAGCATTACCCTTGCTCCTGCTCTCAGCACAGCAGGCATTTGCAGCTGTTTGATTTTCACCAGGTGATGTGAAACCATTACTAATTCAGTCAAATAGTTCTACTCCAATAGTTCATTGTGCTTGGCAGTTCTAGAAAAGCCATCTTGATTTCTCCACTAATCCAAAGCCACCTCTACCTCCCTCCTACATTGTTCATGGATCACATCCTTGATCTCATCATCACCCACAATTGTTTCACTGTCTCTGTTAATAACTCCTAAATTCCTCTATCTAACCATAATCTCCTTTCCTCCCATCTCTCTCTGTGCCCCTCCTTTCTGAGACTTATTTTCCATCCTTATACAATCTCCACTTCCTGTATGTCTCCCTGCTTCCCCAGGCTATTTCCCTTTGCAATAGTTCCATATCCCTCCTTTTGAAACTTTAACTGTATAGTTAACCAATACCACTTTACACAGTTCTCTTTCCTTGGATCCTTTGGGTGCTAGGATAGGTGGTGTCCTACCAATACTCATTCTTTTCCAAACCCTAGCCTTGGATTATTCTCATCATCTACTTTCTCTGTTTCTACAGTTATGCTGCTAAACACTGATGGGAAAAACCATGTGATCATGATGACTGGGGCCCCTACACATTTATATTATGTAATCTCAGCTGGACCCTGAACCTGCAAGTCAATAATTTTACTCTTCCATGACTGACTCCCTATCACTCTTCTCACATTATCTGTTCCAAAACTTTCCCTTTTTCCTCAAAGCACCTATACCACCCCCTTTCTGGCAAAAGAAGACCTTGCCACACATTTCACTGGGGAAAAAAGGGAGGAAGCCAACTGTATGTAGTTCCTTCTCTCCACGTCTATATATACTCCAGAATTCCATAGCATCACTCCCACTTTCTCCTCTTTTGCTCCTGTATTGAAGGAAAGGAGAATCCTTCTACTTGTGCTCATGGTGTCATCCCTTCCTGTCTACCCTGTAAGGTTTCACCTTTAATCATCCCCCATGGGCCACATTTTTAATCTCTCTCTATCCTTCCCTATTGCTCATAAACATTCCCAGATCTCTCTCATTCCTAAAAAGACTTCATCTGACTTAACCATCCTCTTGAAATACCATCCTTATCTTATCCACCCTTTCACACCCAAATGCCTAAAGATAGGCTATCTATACTCTTGACCTCCGCTTTCTCAACTCTTACTCACTTTTCAATCCCTGTCAATCTGGCTTCCAAACACATCTCTCAATTGAATCTGCTCTCTCTAAGGTTACCAATGATATATGAATTGCTGAATCAAATGTCCTCTTCTCAGTTTTTATCCTTCTTGCCCTCTCAGCAGTATCTAATACTACTGACTATTCCCTCCTAGATACTCACTCCTCTCTAGGTTTTAGTGACACTATTCTCTCCCAATTCTATTCTCACTTATTCTATTTCTCAATCTCCTTTGCTGGATCACCATACTCATTCCATCCTCTGTGTATGATGTTTCTCCAGAAATGTCTGACCTTGGCCTTTTTCAATCAATTAATCAATAATTCAGCATACAGTTATTTAGTGCATCCTTTGTGTTAGGCACTGTGCCAGCTGTTGGGGATGCCCTCATTTCCAGGAATGTACATTCAAATGGGAGAGAGTGCAAGTATATCAACAGATATTTACAGAATACACATAAAGACAATAAATACAAAGGAGCTTGGGAGGGGAGTCACACTACCTGTTGGGGGCATTAGGAAAGGGCTTCATGTAGATGGAGGTAGGAGAGCTAGAGCTTAGAGGAGGGATTCCATCAGGCATAGGTAAGGGAGGAGTACATTTCATTCCTCTTCTTTTCTTTTTTTAAAATACTCTCTTAGTGACCTCATCACTTTCCATGGATTTAATTATCAGATGACTATGCAGATGACTCCAAAATCTATATACAATACCCAACTCTAGTCTTTCTTCTGATCTACGTTATCAGGCCACTGGACCCAGATGGCTTTGGAGGAGAAAGTTAGGGTGGTGACCTTGCACAGCCCTCCTTCACTCAAATCAAAGTCAACTGCAAGTCATATCATCATTTCTCTGATGTTGTGGTCCTCTTTGAGAACAAAGGACAAACACAACAACAATATTTCTACGTCACTGGCTGCCTTTTGAATATCTCCAAATGGTTATTCTGTAGGCATCTCAAACTTAACTTGTGTGAAACAGAACTGATCACTTTTGTTCCCAAGTCTACCCCTCTTCTTAACTTTCCTATCTTTACTATATTTTTCCTAACTTTACTGTCTAGGGTTATCGCCATTCTTCCATTCACCTTGGTTCACACCTTTGAAGTGATTCTCAACTCTTCTCTCTCCCTAACACTTCAGATCTGATTAGCTGCTGTCTTGTAAATACTTTTCCTACTTTATACCACACGTTCATCAATCAATGAATAAGTATTTATTAATTGCCTACTAAATTTCAGCCAATATGCTAGGCCCTAAGAAAACAAAAACAAGCATGAATCTATACCTTAAAGAACTTAGATTCTATCAAAGGAGAATACATGTACAAAACACATACACACACACACACACACACACATACACATACACATACACACACACATAGTATAGACTGCATATATAAAAATACATATGTATGTACAAATATGTGTGTAAAGTATATGTGTACATATGCATGCACACACAAATACCCATACAAAATACATATACCAAATAAATACAAGGCAATTTTATTGTGGAGGTACTGTTACCTTCTCTCTATTTACACACCACCACCCTAATGCAGGCTCTCATCACTTCTTTTCTCAATTATAACTTTCTAATTGGTCTCCCTACTTCTAATCTCTCCCCTCTCAAATCCATCTTCCAAAAAGCTGTCCTATTGATCTCTTTTGAAATATATTTTCAGTTTATTTTTATAAATAAATTACCTTTAATTATTTTAATTAAAATTTATTGGTTTTTTTTCAGCTTCAAATTCTTATCTTCTCATCTTCTCCCTACATTAAGAAAGCAAAAAAAAGTTGCAAACATACATAGTCAAGGAAAATAAATTTCTACATTAGCCATTTTAAAAAAAATTCTGAATTCATTATCTGTATCTTGAATTCATTGGCTCTTTATCAGCAGATGGATTCTAGAATTGTGGTTGCATAATGAGTTGATCAGAGTTCCTAAGTCTTTCAGGATTGTTTGGCTTTACGATACTATTATTGTATAACTTGTTCTCCTGGTTCTGTCCACTTCACTCTGCATCAATTCATACAAATCTTCCTAGGTTTCTCTGAAACTTCCCCCTTTACCATTTCTCATAGCACAATAGTATTCCATCATATACACCACACTTATCCAGCCATTCCCTAATTAATTAGTATCCACTCAGTTTCCAGTTCTTGGCTACCATAAAATGAGCTGCTATAACTATTTGGACATATATGTGTCCTTTTCCTCTTTCTTTGGTCTCTTTGAGGTTCCCAATTAATTCTTAAAGCCCAGATCTACCAAATCACATCACTGTTCCAGAAGGTCCAATGCTCACTCTTGCCTTTAAGATAAAATTCAAACTTCTTTGGTTTCTAAAGCCCTTCATTGTTGTTGTGTTTGTCCTTCATTTTTGAAGAGGACCATGATACCAGGAAAATGATGACATAACTTGCAGTTGACTTCGATTTGAATGAGGGAGGGCTATGCAAGGTCACCAGCCTCACTTTCTCCTCCAGAGCCATCTGGGTCCAGAGATCTGATATTTATCAGGACGACAGGAGATGGCCCAGGATGCAGTGGGAGACCCTGGCCCTTTCAGATTCTCACTTTGAGTGAGGTAAAGCCTCTGAATAGGCCTCTTTAAGAAGTGAGTCAAGGGATGACCCCTTTAATGAGAAAAAAGAGAAAAAAAATCAAACTGGGAGGGGAAGACCCTCAGAGTTACTAGTCAAAAGAGAAACAGTTACCATTGACATTCGCTCTGAGCCAGGAGGGCCCAAATTATGGCCATTAAGTGGAGACTGGGCAGGCACCTATTGTGGTCCAATCTATGAGCTTCAGAGTGAAATCGGAAAGAGAAAGAAAGAGAGAGAGAGAGGAAGGAAGGAAGGAAGGAAGGAAGGAAGGAAGGAAGGAAGGAAGGAAGGAAGGAAGGAAGGAAGGAAGGAAGGAAGGAAGGAAGGAAGGGAGGGAGGGAAGGAGGGAGGGAGGGAAGGAGGGAGGGAGGGAGGAAGGAAGAGAGGAAGAGAGGGAGGGAGGGAGGGAGGAAGGAAGGACGAGAAAGAGTGTATCAACAATCCGGCTAGCAGCTGCTGTGGGGGTATAAAGCCCACAACAACCAGCTCACAGAACACTGCAAGCCCAGGTCCTTTTCATCTGCTTAACTAAGGAAAGCAATGTTAAGGGGTTAACAATCCTACTTTAATCCAGCATACAAATATCATTTACTTAGTTCAGGGGAAAAAACCAGCATCCTGAATAACAGACCAAATACAATTAGTAGTTATCAACATCTGAGTCTTCAGCCAGGGAACTCATTACAACGGCTGGCCCAGAGTCACGTGCCACTCCTGTGGTAAGTCAGAGCTCCTAGAGAGAATGCTAACCTCTGTGCTTATATATCCTGTTCAGGGCCCTGAGAGAAGAGTGAGGAAGGAGGGAGGGAAGGAATCTAGCTAGTAGAGTCCAAGTTACCTGAGGAGCTTCTGGCCATCAAAATTTACTTCCCTTTGGAGAAGAGAAGAAAGAGATGTCAAGCTGAGTTATCCAATTGGCTGGGTCCCTATTCAGGCAGCTCAGTCTACTTGCAGGCTGTGTCTGTCCTTCATTTTCAAAGAGGACCATGACATCAGGAAAGTGATGACAGGACTTGCAGTTGACTTTGATTTGAGTGAGGGAGGGCTGTGCAAGATCACCAGCTTCATTTTCTTCTCCACAGCCATCTGGGTGCAGTGGCCTAATATTCATCAGGACAGCCAGAAAACCCTTCATAATCTCTTTCCAGCCTGCCAATCCAGATTAACTGTACCTTACTTTCCATCTCATATTCTAGTCAAATGGGCCTGATTAATATTCTTCATACAAAACATCTCCCCTTCTGTGCCTTTGCCCAGGCTTTTCTTGCAGATACCTGGAATTCACTCTTCTCACATATAAATCTGAAGACCCTTGGTTTCCTTCAAAGTTCAGCTAGCGTCCTCTCCTACAGAAAGCTTGGTTTTGTCCCCCTACTTGCTAGTTATTTGTGCTTCCAAACTGCCTTACATATGTTTTGAATTTCATTTTCTATGTGCATATTGTCCTCTCCCCACTCCACTACCCAAATAGAATGTGGGCTCCTGGAGGGCAGAGATTGATTCTTTTTGGTTTTGTATTCTACTGCCTAATTCAATACTGAGGACATTATAGATATACTCCTTTGGGCAATCAATGTTTTTCTAGTGATATTTTCAACCAGTTTCTCTCTAAGTTATTACGGTGGGGTTCACCGATAAAGCAAGGGAGGAGTTCATTCATATTGAAGCTCTTATGTAACCAGGGAGCATTAGTCATGGTTCCATTTCAGCAAACATTTGTTAAATACCTATTATCTATGAAGCACTGGGGTCAGTGACAACACAACAAGGGTGAGGAAATAAGATATGACCTTTGTGGACAAAAAGCTTGCATTCCCATTAAGGACATAAAATGCATACAGAAATAAGTGTGATAGAAAATCGAGCAGGAGTACATACAGAGATACAACATGCTATACGAAATTCAAGGGAAAAATTGTGCTTGTTTGTTTCTGACTAAAGGTATCAGGACTTTATGGAGGAGGTGACATTTAAGTTGGACCTTTAAGAACAGCAAGCATTTCAACAGGAAAAGATGGGACAGGGGGTTTGAGAAGAGAGGGCATATTTCTTTAGCTTTCTTTGTCTAAGTAGCTACTACTTACTTTGCCCAATCCTGAATAATCAATAAATCTAATATTCAGCAGCTAAGTGGCACAATGGATAGACTGCTGGGCCTGGAATCAGGAAGCCATCTTAGTGAGTTCAAATCCAGCCTCAGACACTGATGATCTGTGTGAACCTGGACAAGTCACTTAACCCTGTTCTTCATTTGTAAAATGAGATGGAGAAGGAAATGGCAAACTGGTCCACCATTACCTTTGCCAAGAAAACCCCAAATGGAGTCACAGAGTCAGACACAACTAAAATGACTCAACAAGAACAATAAAAAAAATATTTGGCAGGGTATAGCTGTCATTATTTCAAAGTTCAATCTCAGATCTGAAGACCTGAGTTCTACTACCAGTTGGGGCAAAAGGACTCTTGCTTATTTAGAGCATAGTCCTGGAAGGCAGAAACAATAAACAGCACAGTGGAATCCAAGCAACATCCTAAGAGACAAGAGATCTGGGTTCTTGTCCTACTTACATCTTTAAAGAGTTGTGAGACCATAGCCAAGTCAATTTCTCTAATGTTTCAGTTTTCTCATCTGTAAAATGGGAATAACTGTAATCCGCATATATTGTCATAAAAGCCGCCAGAACATGTGCCCAGAAACCCTTCCATAGCACTTTGTGTTTCTTCTAATGACTTGACCATATTTGAATTTTCATTGTTGTTGCTGGTGTCTTTGACTATTTCCTCTACCACACTGTAAGTCCCCCGAAAGCTGAGACTATCTTACTGATCTCTATAAAGGAGAAAACATAAAATTTAGAGCCAATAGATTTGGGCTTGAGTCTCGCCTCTACCACTTTCTAGCTATGTGATTTTGACAAAAAAAAATGTCAAAGAAGGATTTAAAAAAATACTTGTAAAAAAAAAAATACTTGTACCCAGGACTCTTGTCAGCTAAGTGCTTTGTAAATATTAACTTCATGGAAACGAGAAGTTATTATCATGCTTGTCTTCAAATCTTCCTCGCTGTCTAGTATGGGGTCTCCCACAAAAAGGTGCTTAATATGTGTTCATGGAATCACTACAGTAAATGAAAATGATACCTTGCAACATTGAAGCTAATTAGTATCAACATAAAATGTGTGTGTTAGTCAGCTGTAAATGTAATCCACACTAAGAAATGCTTTGGGGAGGAAAGTGGCTGCTGACAAGATTAGGCGTCTCCTCACATCCCATCTCTGGTCAGATGTTAACCGCAGAGATCATAGGGTCACTTTAAGAATCATAGAATTTGGAGCTAAAATGAAGCTTAGGAATGTTTGTCTTTATCACAGACCGGTTGGACGGTCTGGTGAAACCTAAGGCCTCTTCGCAATGTTTCTAAATGAATAGAATAAAATATGCAGGATTACAAAGGAAAATCATTATAGTGAAGCAGTTTTATATGTGCCTACAACCCATATATGTATATAAAGATACACATGTATGTGTATATAACATAATTCTATTAACTTGTACTATTGTTTGCATATACATATTGTATGTATATTAGTGTTCCAGTATGTGTGTACATGTATGTATGTATACAGAACTAGAAAGTGGCAAAAGTGAGATTCAAGGCCACATCTCCTGACTTTGAATTCTTTAAGTGTATATACATATGTGTGTACATACATATATACATATGTATAAATGCACATACAAACATATACACATGTATGTGTGATCCTAGGCAAATGTTTCATGTCAAAGATGTGTAAAAAAATTTACTAACCTATTTCATAGGACTCTTGTCAGCTATTATTTGTAAACAGTAACTCTAGAGTTACTGTTTACACATATGTGTTATATATGTATGTGTTTGTATAGATACATATGTAATGCAGATTCATAGAACTCAAGTTAAGAACTCCTGCTGTGGTACAACTCCTTATTTTTCAGGTGAAAAAGCAAAGTAAAAGAAGGATCAAAGTGACACAGATACTAAGTAGCAAAGAAGGAATTTGAATTCAATTCCCCTGACCTTCAGTCCAGTTCTCTTTCCCATAAGTCATGTTGAATGAGGGGTTGCGATTGTGTGGTGGGTAAAATATGAAATGAATGAGAAAAACAAAAGTTCAATCAACCAAGCATATCAATTTATTAAGCAATCAGGACCAGACCACTTCAGCTTAGACCTGGACCCCAAATACAGGGAGAAACAGACTTTTATACATTAAAAACAATTAATCAAATAAAACTGATTAATTAAAAGGAAACAAGTGGGGGCAGCTAGGTGGTACAGTGAGTAGATTACCGGCTCTGGAGTCAGGAGGACCTGAGTTTAAATATGGCCTCAGACACTTGACAGCTAGCAGTAAGCTAGCTATGTGACCTTGGGCAAGTCACTTAATCTCAATCGCCTGGCCTTCCCCCTCCAAAAAAACAAAAAGGAAACAGTACAACATTAGTTAATCTGACTTCCAATTGAATGAAAGATTAGGGACTTTCCAAATTGAGGGAGGGAGACTGAAAAGGAGATGTTCCCCTCCCCAAGTATCTGTAAACAATCAAGGGAATATGGAAAAATAACTGATTGATCAATACAGGTCAGTTTTCAGATAAGACACGTGGGTTGTTTGAGATATACAATTGTGAGGAAAGTCCTTGAATCAGTCTTCGGATCTGACTGGGCTTCTGGTTAGCATTACCTAGTTCCTTAGTTAAGGGTCTCTAAGCAGCAAGGGGAGGTGGTCTAGTTTCCCAATCAGACAGAGATAGTTCAAATGATGCAGTAGGGTTTTCTCCCAACTCCTACAATTGAATAAACTCCCAAGACAAAACTGGAAGAACTGAAAGAGCTCCAGAATCGAATCACAAGACAGAGTCCGTGTAGTTCACTCAGTTCCCATAATTAACCACTTGCTGTCCTAATTCCTTCAATTTCCTCAGTTAGCATCAGCTCAATACTACAGGGCTCCAGCTGAGTTGGAGAATGCATTGTTTGGGGCAAACAGACACACCTCTCCTTCTTACCTCTAGTTCCTGCTCTGGGTCTTTTGGATATTTTCATCCTAGACTTGATCCAAATGCTCTACATCTACCTAGTCTCTCTCATCTAGAGCTTAAGTATTTTTTTCTTTCTTTCCTTCAGCTCCTCCGTGGCGGTTTCGTGCTTTAGTTGGTGTCATCTTCTCAGTTTTGAGTTCCAAGCTCTTACCTACAGATAACGAATAGCCATCAACTATGTCTTTACCAATAACCTCTCCCTCACGTTTGATACCTCTGCTGGCTATTAATTCTTCACTTTAAGTTACCTAGTGGTTGGACTGACTTGTCTAACATGGATTTGTCATCTAATTAATTGTAACTAGAGAGGTAAGTGGCATGGTAGGTGGATGAAGTACTAGATTTGGGATCAGAAAGATCTGATTTTGAATCCTGCCTAGGACATTTACTACCTCTGTCACCTTGGACAAGTCACTGAACTTCTCCAAGCTTCGATCTTATTACCTACAAAATGGGGATAATAATATTAGCTCTTAGCTCCCCAGGATATTGGAAGGATATAATAAGATTGCATGCAAATCACTTTGTAAACCATAAAATACCATATAAATGCTAGCCGCCACCGTGGTTGTTGTTAATTGTTATTACTTACAGCCTATATAAGAAAATGTTGTTATAACAAGGTAGTGTTTTTCATGGTTGTAATGGCAAGTAAAGTGGGACTTTTGCTGTTTTTTGTTTTGGAAGTATCTCTCAGCACTAAGGCAATCAAGCACCTTTGAGTCTTGCCTTTGTTTGAATCAAGCAAGTCAAATGAGACTTTTTGTTGTCTTGTTTTGGAGTACTTCTCAACACTAAGGCAATCAAGTGCTTTTGAGTCTTGCCTTTGTTTCAATCAAGAATCTTTGATTGAATTTGGAGTCTTTGATGACCCCTTAAAGTTGCTTTCCTTAGAAAAGCAGATCAAAGAACCTGTGCTAGTAGCTCTCCTGTGTGTCCTGTCATTGGCCTTACACACAGTAGTGGCAAGTAGCATTGTTGTTACAATGGCATCTAAACAAAAGAGATACAAAAGATAAAGATTTTTTAATGAATCTTTTCCACTTTCTAAGAAGGTATTTCAATTTAAAAAAAAAAAACTGGTGTAGATCTTTTAAACAGAAATATCTATTGACTAGAAAACAAGAAGAAAAATGGGGTCATGTGAAGAATACTGGATTCGGAGTTAGAAAATCCTATTTTGAATCTCAGATGTACTATTCTATTGCCTATCTTACTTTAGGCAATCAATTCACCTTCGTAGGCCTCATTTTTCATTTTTCTTTTTTTTTTAATTTTCTTTATTTTATTCTGAGCTTAAGAAATAGAACAAAGCATTTCCATAACATGGTAGAGTAGAAAAAAGGATGATCACACATGAAATTGCAAATCTATTATGTACAACTTGCTATTCTTTTTAAATATATGATAAAGCTTTCATGTAACTTTTTTTTTCCTTTTTTTCTTCAGACCCCCACCCATCCTAGAGATGGCTACCATTTTCCTTATATCTAAATTGAAGACGTTGAACCAGATGATCTATGAAGTCCCTTTCATCTTTAAAACTTATAACTCATCAAATTATTTTGGCTTGCTGGGAATACCCAAGAAGAACATTCAACTCTCTTTTCTCTTATTGTCTGTGTACCTAGAAACCCTTTGTTGTTTTAATGTTCTTTTCTCCACAGAGTCCTACCCCAGTGCATCACTATGGTGTGGAAGTAATGCTGAGCTCTTCAAGGCTATGCCAATGGAACCCAAGCCTGGCAGATTCCACTACAACATAAAGCTCTTAATACTATCCTAATAATAGACTGTCTCACTACCATCACCAATAGGCTCACCACTTTGAATTCAGATAACTGAAGACAGTTATCATGTCTGCACTCCATCTTCTCTTATCCAAATGGAACAAAAGGGCAACCAGTGAAACTCTAATGGCAGATGACTTCTCTTCATTTTTTAGGATATGGTCTCAAACCATTTAGTTCACTCAAGATAATAACATCTTTTCACCAGAATTTTCTTTATTCTCTTTGTAAGATAAAAGTTAAAACAGTTCCATTATGAAGGAAGGCTTTTACATCCTATTTTCTCTCTGACTTCTCCAGCTTTTCTTCAACATAACAAGAGAAGGCTATCTTTAGCTCCTCTTAAGCCAATACTCTCTTTTTAGAATTTTTGCTCCATCAAATAAAATACTTTATTAAAAAATCAAGAAATAATAAACCAAGTGGGATCTTATGTTCTCTATACATTTCTGTTAATTGTGTGATGGTAAAGATGTAGTCTAATGTGTAAAATTTTCTGCCCATTCCTTTCTCATGTTTGCTTCAAGTATAGCTTCAATGCAGATTTTCTTATAAAAGGATTTATTTATTGTTAAAGATATATTTATCTGTTTTTATAAGAATTTATTGGATCTCTCTCATTCCTCCAATTGAACAATATAAATAAATTTAAAAGTACAATCCTCACAATTATTTTCTTTATGAGGATTAATTGAAAGAATCAGTGATATTTTGCTTTCTAAGGGTGATTTAAGGTTCCATAGTGTGCCCTTTTTAGATTTCAGCAAAGTTGAAGGTCAAAAGGGTAAAGGAAAAGATAATTAGATCTAAAGATGAGGCCTTTTCAATTGTGATTAAAGCACTTTAATGTGTATGAAAGCTTGAGTAGCACAATTACATATGAAAATACCATAAGAAACAATCAACTGGTCTCAGAGTCATTGATTGTTTCAGTACTTTTTCCCCAGGCATTCATTTGTATCTCAATGAGAAAGATTTGGAAAACGTACTGAATGGTCACTATAAGTCAGAGTAAGATCTTTCATTGAGGTAATTCAGCTCTGTATGGGCAAGAGTAATCAAAGAGAGGCAGTATGTCTCCCACCTCCTGCCTCAGAGGAGAAAAATCTCAGAGCTGAGGCCTTAAGGAAGCAGAACCAAAGATGTTTTTACTACTCCTGGAATAGAGCTCTCTGTTCTTTCTAAAAGAGTATAGTAGGAGGCAGAGCCAAGATGGCAACTAGAAAGCAGAAACTTGCTTAAGCTCCCCCCGCCCCCCCACCCAGGTCTCTCCAAACACCTACAAATATGACTCTGAAAAAATTCTAGAGCTCCAGAACCCACGAAATAGCAGAGGGAAGCAGGTTTCCAGGACAGGACAGCCTGGATGGTCACTGGGAAGGGTCAACTGCATAGTGCTGGAAGTGGAGTGCAGCCCAGTGTGGGCTGTGCCAGAACAGACCAGACTGGGAGTCAGCCCGGAGCTGGCCTTAGGGCCATGAATCATTGAGCTGTGGCAGTTACCAGACTTCTCAGCCCACAAACGCCAAAGATCATGGAGCAGGTTAGTGGTAAAACTGCTAGATCAGGTTAGAAAGAGGTCCGGCCACCAGCCCTGTGGGTGGCAGAGGTGGTGTGATTGTGTTTGCAGCAGCAGCAAGAAGCTCCTGTGGCTGCTTCCAGAGCTCTATCTTCAGCTGCTTCCAGAGTCCCTGGCTCATACGGTGGAAGGAATCAAGTGGCAGACTAGAGCAGGAGTGCAGGGTTTGCTTTGCCCTGCTTGGATCTGGGTCACAATCCTGATTGGCAGTTCTTGGGGGAAGAGGAACGCTGTCATGGGAGCTTGAGGTGACAGTGGAGTAAAAGTAGCTCCAAAAACAGCAGTGCAGCTCCTAAAGCTTAGAACAAAGCACTCTCTACTCTACAAGCAGTCACACCCTGACGAAAAGCTCAAAGGTGAAGTAGTTGGCTGGGAATATGAAAAGGCAGAGAAAACAGACTCAGATTCAGACTCACACTTTAGAATCTTTGGTGACAAAGAAGACCAAAACATACAGCCAGAAGAAGTCAACAAAGTCAATGAGCCTACATCAAAAGCCTCCAAGAAAAATAAGAATTAGTCTCAGGCCATGGAAGAGCTCACAAAGGATTTGGAAAAGCAAGTTAGAGAAGTAGAGGAAAAATTGGGAAGAGAAATGAGAGTGAGGTGAGAAAACCATGAAAAACAAAGTCAATGACTTGCTAAAGGAGACCCAAAAAAATACTGAAGAAAATAACACCTTAAAAAATAGACTAACTCAAATGTCAAAAGAGCTCCAAAAAGCCAATGAGGAGAAGAATGCCTTGAAAGGCAGAATTAACCAAATAGATAAGGAGGTCCAAAAGACCACTGAAGAAAATGCTACCTTAAAAATTAGAGTGGAGCAAGTAGAAGCTAGTGACTTTATGAGAACTCAAGATATTATAAAACAGAACCAAAGGAATGAAAAAAAATGGAAGACAATGTGAGATATCTCATTGGAAAAACCACTGACCTGGAGAATAGATCCAGGAGAGATAATTCAAAAATTATTGGACTACCTGAAAGCCATGATCAAAAGAAAGAGCCTAGATATCATCTTTCAAGAAATTATCAAGGAGAGTTGCCTTAATCTTCTAGAACCAGAGGATAAAATGGAAATTGAAAGAAGCCACTGATCACCTCTTGAAAAAGAGCTCAAAAAGAAAACTCCTAGGAATATTATCACCAAATTCCAGAGTTCGCAGCTCAATTAGAAAATACTGAAGGCAGCCAGAAAGAAACAATTTGAGTATTGTGGAAACACAATCAGGATAACACAAGATCTAGCAGCTTCTATATTAAGGAATCAAAGGACTTGGAATATGATATTCTGGAGGTCAGTGGAGCTAGGATTAAAACCAAGAATCACCTACCCAGCAAAACTGAGTATCATGCGCCAAGGTAAAATATGGATTTTCAATAAAATAGAGGACTTTCAAACTTTCTCAGTGAAAAGACCAGAGCTGAATAGAAAATATGACTTTCAAACACAAGAATCAAGAGAAGCAAGAAAAGGTAAACAAGAAAGAGAAATCATAAGGGACTTACTGTAACGGGGCGAGTTATAGC
The DNA here is from genome assembly GCA_028646595.1 of Phalanger gymnotis. NCBI lineage: Eukaryota > Metazoa > Chordata > Mammalia > Diprotodontia > Phalangeridae > Phalanger > Phalanger gymnotis. Next base: position 97,691,113 of record CM053622.1, read on the forward strand.
CAACCCCAAAACATCGTTGGACCTCCGTGCCCAGAACCAGCTGAGATGGCCTCAGGGCTCTGAGGTATGGGAGGAACAAGATGGAGTCTGGAGGAAGGGTCTCGCCCTTGTTGGCAACGTGGTGCAGAGTTCTTTTCCGGGTTTACCTGTGCACAGGTGAATCATGGGGAGAGCGCAGGAAGGAAAGGGGAGGAGAATAGGAGGAGAATAGGCGGAGAGTAGGCAGAGAGTAGGCGGACCAAGGCAGTCCTAGTACTACGCAATAAAGGCTATAAAATCTGGTCACTGACTTAATTAAACGGAGCTATTCACCACCTTGGCTCCCAGCCTTATTCATTGCCTGCGAGATCAGGCCTTTGCTGGACAAAGGCCTGGGAGTATGGGGTAAGGGAGACCCCAACAACTTACTAAAGTTGAACTGTTTTGTTTACATTCCTACATAGAAAGATGATGTGTATAATTCATGAAACCTTTCTCAGTATTAGGGTAGTTGAAGGGAATATACATATATATAGACAGAGGGCAAAAGGTGAGTTGAATATGAAGGGATGTTACCTAAAAAAAAAAAATTAAATTAAATTAAGGGATGAGAGAGGAATATATAGAAAAAGGGAGAGATAGAATGGGGTAAAATTATCTCACATTAAAGTGGCAAGAAAAAGCAGTTCTGTTGGAAGGGAAGAGGGGGCAGGTGAGGGGGAATGAGTGAATCTTCCTCTCATTGTATTTGAATTGAAGAGGGAATAATGTACACACTCAATTGGGTATCTTACTCCACAGGAAAGTAGGGGGAAGGCGACAAAAAAGGGGGGAGATGTTAGAAGGGAGGGCAGATAGGGGGAGGAAGTAATCAAAAGCAAACACTTTGGAAAAGGAACAGAGTCAAGGGAGAAAATTGAATAAAGGAGGATAGGATAGGAAGGAGGGAAATATAGTTGTTCACAGCATGAGTATTGCAAAGTGTTTTACATAATGATACATGTGTGGCCTATGTTGAATTTCTTGCCTTCTTAGAGAAAGTGGGGAGGGAAGAGGGGAGAAAATTTGGAACTCAAAGTTAAAATCAGGTGCTCAAAAGAAAAAGTTGTTTTTGCATGCACCTGAGAAATAAGATATATAGGGAATAGGGCATAGAAATCTATCCTGCCCTACAAGAAAGTAAGGGGAAAGGGGATGGGGGGCAGGGGGAATGGAATGACAGAAGGTAGGACTGACTGGAGAACAGGACAATCGGAACATATGCCATCTTGGAGTGGAGGAGGAGGGTAGAAATGGGGACAAAATTTGTAACTCAAAATCTTGTGGAAATCAATGTTGAAAACTAAAATATTAAATAAATAATAAAATGTTAAAAGTAAATAAATGGATGAATGAATGAATAAATAGATAAATAAATAAATCGATAGATGGATAGATAGATAGATAGATATGTAGATAAATAGATACATAAATGAATAAAAAGATTATAGTAGGTCCTAGGCTGAAAGATGATAGTGGCACTCAATTGAACCTGGGCCTAGAATTAATGGAGACCACAGCTACCTGTCCAAGGGAGAGCCCAGAGAGTAGACTGATTAACCCGTTCAGCCATTCCTTGGGAGAAGCAAGTACAGGTAAGCCAGAGATGCCATCCCCTTCCAGGGGGATGCCAGCTTAGCAACAGAGTGACCTGTCCATCATTGGCACTATGACTCACAGTGAATGTCATGAGACCTTTCTAGAGAAAGAAAGGACACTGAGGATTTGCAGTTCAAGAGTTGTGTTTCCTTGGCAATGTGTGCTCTCTAAAAGTACACATCATACTCGAAGTTTGTTCTGCTGCCCTCCCACACTCAAGTATATTTGTGGAAGACTGCTCTCCAGTGTTCAGGGGAGGGTGGGAGGGCTTGAGTGTTTTGTAAATAGTCTTCCTGCTATCCCAAATGTTGTTGCAAGAACTAATTGAGTCCATGGACTGATTTTTAATGGGATAAACACAAGTGAGGGCTCATAAACTACAGCATTAAGATTATAGCCCTTAATATTTAACCCTAAACCCCAAGGTAGCAGTCACCCCTATTGATATGCAACCTACAAGTGAGAATGTACACTTGGAGAAGGAGCCCAGATGGGATGTCAAACCTGGATAAAAGAAAATACCGAAAGGCTCCAGTGGCTCCATATTGCCTCCAGAATCTGGAATTTAAAGCTGTTTATGATCTAATTCTAATCCACATTTCAAGGCTTACTCTACATTATTCCCTTTTATACTGTCCATCTCTTGATTCCACACGTTTGCAAAGGCTCTCTCCCATCCCTGGAGTATATCCCATCATTTCTTCCTCTTTGAATCTCTGGCTTTTATCACAGTTTGGCTCAAATGATAGCTACTCATCTCCTCCTTATTGATCCCTTCACTCCACCCCCACCCCACCAATAACTTTGTATTCATCTTGTACTTACTCATTTGCACACATAGCATTTCCCAAAATAGAATAGAAACTCTGGGGTTTGCCACTTTCCTTTTTTTTTTTTCCTTTGCATCTACTACCACTAGCACAGGACTTTGCATATAGTAGGCACAGTGAAATTGAAATTGAATATGGAAAATAGATGAAAACTAGCTTTACCATCTGAGACTAAACAGAACGAGGAGCAATGGATGAACATCACTGGAAGTCAGGTTTTGTCTCATGGTAACAAAAAACCTTCCTCCTAATTAGTGCTATCCTAAAGGGCAGTAGGCTGCCCTCGGGAGGGAGCTGGTTCCCCCTCACAGCTCAACAAGCACTTACTGAGGAAAAGCAGAATGTAGGAGGGGTATCTTCAATTAAGCTTAGAACAAGGAGGTAAGAGTAAAGACTGACTGCATTGTAGGCATGAGCCTGTGCAAAGTTTTGAAGACAGGAAATGGAACATCAAGGGAAACGGATGGCAAATAGGCCATTTTTGCTAGATAGCAGAGTTCATTAAGGGAAGTGATATTAAATAAATCTGGAGAGGTAGGTGAAAACCGAAATGAAAGTAAATATATGATCAATAATACCTTGTGATAATGCAAAGCAAAAGGCAGTGTCATATCTCAAACAATACTAGAGGGCAGTAATCAATAAAAAACTAGTTAATGCTGGCTCTGGCACACACGTATACATATATACATACACATACATATACACACATAGTATATAACACGTACTTAATGATATATAATATATATTACATATGTATTGAATGTAGAATTTCATACTCTTAATGTCTGGCAATCACTGATTCATCAATATTTGTCACTAACTGCCCAGCACATTCCTTGCTTATAACTGTACTAACTGCTTTTAATCTCCTTAGACTCAAGTTCTCCTCTCTACTGAGGTAACTTGTTTTTAAACCATCACTTTCTCTCCCCCAGATGTTATGAAACAAACATAATTTGCTCCTACTGCCCCTCACTTTCAAACCAGTTAGGGCTAGATAGAAGGGGCAGAGGAAAGAGTACTGGGCCTGCAATTAGGAAGATCTGAGTATAAACCCAAACTCAGACACTTAACAGCTGTGTGACCCTGAGCTAGTCACTTAACCTCTGCCTTAGTTATTTTCATCTATAAAATGGAGATAATTACCATATGTTGTTCAGTCTTTCAGGCCTGTCTGACTTTTCATGACTCTGTGGACCATATCGTGCCAGTACTATCCACAGGTTTTTCCTGAGAAAGACACTGGAGTGGCCTGCCATTTCCTTCTCCAGTGGATTAAAGCAAACAGAAATTAAGTGACTTGCCCAGGTCACACAGCTAGTAAGTATCTAAGGCCAGCTTTGAACTCAGGTCTTAGTGAGTCCAGGCCCAACGCTCTATCCACTGAGCCCCTTAGCTGCCTCACTAATTAGCATTTAACCTCCCAAGATTGTCGTAAAGGTCAAATGATATATTTGTGAAGTACTTAGCACACTGCCTGGCACATACTAAGCACTACATAAATGTTATTTATAATTAATATTATTCCTTGACTAACTTCTTCCTCTTTTTAGGAACTATACTTTGCTTTATAGATCTCTTCCTCCCCTTTTTACATTTTGCCCATCCCCCCAAATGATATGTCCTGACCTTCTCCTATTTGACAGATCATATCCCTCTCTCCCCTTCATTTCTAAGTGATCTCCCTATTATAAATTTCCCAAATTAATCTGGCAATTATTCTGATCCCTTTGAAAGCCATGCAGTATAAATACACAACTGTGTGAACACTCACACTCTTGGTCACTCTTACAAATATGTCTAGAGATAAGAATTGAGATAGACAGGTAGATAACCACTACTAGTTATTTCATTATATATATATATATATACTTCAAAAACAGGTACAGTGAAATGGAATTCTAGAATCACAGAACATGGGAGCTAGAAGAATATCTAGGATGTAGACTATTAGAAGTAGAAAGGACCTTAGATTGTTAGAGATGAAAAACACAGAATTACTAAATCTTATGAGTTGGAAAGGACATTAGAAGCATTCTAGTCCACTGAATAGATGAATGGTTGGTTGGATGGCTGGATGGATTTCATATATTAAGTGCTGATTGTATCCCAAGTACAATGCTAAGCATTGAGGATACAAGTAGAATCAAGGCAGTCCCTGTCCTCAACGAGCATGTATTTTAAGATGAGGAGACAATGTATGTCTCACCAGGGCGACTGGTGGCCAGATAGGAATGTTTTGGTTTGTAAGTCACAAGGAGTGAGACAAAGGGAAATTAATTTACATGCCTGATTGATACACAGGACAGCAGGATGAGAAAGAAGATGATGGGGTGGAATGTCTAGAGTACGCTACCTTCTTACCTCTCCTTCTCATCGTCCTCCTCAGAGACCAGGTCAAGAGCTACTTCCTACATGAGTCCTTTCCTCTTACTTCCAGATGAATTCTAACACCCCAAAATTAATTTGAATTTCATTTTTATATATTGCATATTTTATATATGTTCACATATTATTTCTCCTGAGCGAATATATTTTCCTCGAAGTCAGGGATTGTTTCAGTTTTGTCTTTGTATCCAAAGTATCTAGCGTGGTATGTGGCTCATAGTAGGTAATTCATAAAGGTTTATGAATTGATTGATATAGAAAGCTCAGAGCTCTGGTTGGAGACTGGAGTCTGGGATATGAATCTTGCCTGAGACATTTTTCTGTGTGGTCAACAATCTATCAAACAATCAGTCAGAGTTTTTTGTTTTGTTTTACTTGTTTTTTGAACACCTGTTCATGAGCTGTGCTAAGCCATGAGCTGTGCTAAGCACTGGGTATACAAAGACAAAAATGAAACAGTTCCTGCCCCCAAGAAGCTTACATTCTGTAGGGGGACACAACATGTAGACATATAAGTATATATAACACATGCACAGAATAAACACGTGGATTTTATTTTGGAAAGGAAAGTCTCTGGAAAGTGGGGTGTTCATATAAGGCTTCATATAGAGAGTGGCATTTCAATTGAGTTCAAAAGAAAACAAGGGATTGTAAGAGGCATAAGTAAGGAGGAATACATTCTAGGAATAGAGAACAGACAGTGCGGAGAATGCAGACCAGAAATAGAATGTCACACGTAAGTTATAGCAAGGCCATTTGGCTTTCAACAGGAGTTGGAAAGATAGAGTAGGACCAAGTTTTAAAGGGTTTTAGAAGACAAACTGGAATTTATGTTGATTCTAAAAGACATTGGGAACCATTGCAGTTTTTGGAATAGAGAAATGGAATAGTCAGACTTGCCTTTTAGAAAAACCAGCTTAGCTGCAATTTGATGGATGGGAGAGCTTTTTTGGTAGGGACAGCAATTAGGAGCATGAAGCTAAAGGGCATGAGCACTCATAACAACTATATAAAAGGAAAAAGGTATACATAGATAAAAGGATAGATGAATTAACAAAGCTGAAAGGGGCATCCTAGGAGTACCTAGTAAATTGTTAAAGACATTTTCTATCTTAAAACTTTTTCTGAAGTATCAAGGATGATGTCTTTTTGTTTGTTTTTGTTACTGTTTAAAACTAAGTTAATCTGATTTTTTTTAATCTCTGTTGCTATCATTTGCAATAGTAAATTTTAGTAAACTAGGAAATGTTCCTCATAAGTTGAATTTGCATAACCATATCTGAGGAAAACTGTGATTTTTATCTGTACATGTGGGACTGTATATAATCATCTAATATTGTCAGTTTTAAGATTCTCCTATATGGCTCTGGTAAAAGGACAATGTGAATCAGAGACCCCAGAGGATTGTTCTAAATTGGAAACAGACTTTTTAAAAATAATGGATCCCCTATCTATTTGCTAGGGATGACAAATTTACAAAGAAAAGAGAATGTAAGAGTGTTTTGGTGCTTAGACCACCTAAAATGGAAACACCCATGATAGAGACACCAGGGACCTGCTTCTGAGAGAGGAGGACTAGCACATTCACAGATATTCTATATTGGCTACTATGTGGTTGGGCATAGCCTCTTTCCAATGATTTCATAGCTAGAGTGGACTGTTTCTTTAAATATAACTGACCGAAGCAAAGTTGCTCTCTCTTCCCAGGGTGAGCACCCAGGGATGAAACACTCATTAACTTGCGACAGAGCACCAAGAAACAAGGTAGGAGAAAGACCTGAGGGCCACTTTGTCCTCTCCTTCATCCCATGACCTCGAAGAACGGGCTTGAGGTTTTGGTCTTCTTTTGTTTGTCCTTTTCACTTCTAGGTATAGGAAGTAGAGTTGCTGACTCTGAAGCCCATTATTCAGAAGACCTCAGGGACCTTGGGATCTAGGATTCCAGGCCAGATATTGTAACCAGATCATTAAAAAAGCTCATATCAAAAGTGACGCCTGTAAGTCCAGTGGTGCTACGGTGGTACTTGGCACTCAAACACCAGGTGGTAATGAGCTTGTTTGTTATTAGCTAATCATCACACTCTGCCTGCCTACAGGAGATCTTATGTCGGATGCAATATATCCCCTGTCATCTTTCTTCCAGATGAAGAATAGACAAGCCTGTGACCTGTAAAATATTTCCAAATAACTTGAAGAGATCTTGGCTGATGAAGAAAATGCAATGTGAATTATTAATGCCCCTTCCTGCATGGGAGCTACTGATTTAAGAGAGATGGTACCTTGTTTGCTAGGTGGTCTCTGCCTTCCCTGTATTTTTTCCTCTATACATCTTGATTTTGGGTTGCCCTCCCCAAGCCCATTATTGCCCCCTCCCCCTGCAAAAACATTTACTGGCATCTGAAACTATGAATAGTAGTGATAGGCTTGGGGATGATTAGAGGATGATTTCTGCATTTCTATCATCAGTTCTCAGTTTGATTTGTGTTATGCAAATTTAGGCCAAAGCACACGGGGAGATTTAATCATGTGACTGGGGACCCATGGTGGGAAGTGGGGGTGGGGGTAAAGAAGGGTTTCCTTTTTTCAGATCAATCCCTACTATATAGACCAATGTTTTTCAAGCTGGAGGAGAAGGGAGACAGTGACTGTGACTAATAGGGCAATAATAGTGTTTCTCTAAATGAAGGCTGAGACACTTCGATACTCAAAATGATTATTGAGATTATTAATAGGCAGGGTGGCAGAATGCGAACATCACTCAGAAAAACCTGGGCTATAATCCTGGCTCTGAAGCTTACTAGCTATTTCACCTTTCTGAGCTTCCCTGTCTTTATGTGCCATATGAAAATAAAACTCATGTCTGATGCATAAGGATGTTGTTACAAAAGTGCTTTGTAAATCATAAAGAACTATGAAAAATATGAGTATCAAGGGGCCTGAGGATAAACAGGCTTCCAACTTTTTGGGGTGTGAGACAATAGATGTGGATATAGATTAAAGACAGAGAGCGAGACAGAGGCAGAGACAGAGAGAGACAGAGACAGAGAGAAAGAGTAATGATAGGAAAGGATCTAAGAATAGTAATGCTTGGACAACTCTGGTCTGTGGTGAAAGATACAGATAGAAGCAGAGATAGAGACAGGGATGGAAAGACAATTAGAGAGTTAGAGATAAAGATATCATCTTTAGCATCATCAAGCATTTATTAAAGTTCCTACTACATAGGAGGCGCTGTTGCTAAGTGCTAAAGATACAACAAAAGGCAAAAAACACGGTCCCTACTCTCAAGGAGCTCACAGTCTAAAGGCGGAGAAAACTTGGAAACATCAAGGTACAAGCAAAATACAGACAGAATAAACTGGAGATAGTCTCAGAGGGGAGAGCATTAAGGTTATAGAGAGCCAGCGGAGTCTTCTCGCAGAAGGTAAGGTTTTAGTTGATACCTGAAGGAAGGCAGGAAAGTGAAGAGATAAGGACTAGGAGGGAGAGAATTCCAAATATAGGGGACATGAAATGAAAATTCTCTGAATCTGGAGATGGGGTGATTTGTGCGAGGAATAGCAATGAGACTGGTGTCACTGGATCACAGAGTACATGGAGCAAAGTAAGGTGTAAAGAAATCTGGAAAGGTAGGAAGGTGTCAAGTAGAACTTTAAAAGCCAAAAAGAGATTTTTTTATTTGATCTTGGGTGTAACAGGGAGCTACTGGAATTGGCTGAAGGTGTGTGTAAGGTGAGGGAGGGGGTCGTATGGGAGAATGAGTGGATGTTGGGGGAAGGGTGGAAGATCTTTGGGAAGATCACGTTAACATTGGAGTGGATAATCGAATGGATGATGGATTGGACTGGGGAGAGATGTGAGGCAGGGGGACCAATTAGATGGTTACTACAACAGTCCAGGCATAAGGTGTCCAGGAATTGTTCCAGAGTGGAGGCAGTATCAGAGGAGAAAAGCAGGCGTCTCTACATAGATGTATCTCTACACAGAAGCATTTCTACACAGAGGCATCTTTATGTTGCAAAGTTGAAATACTTGATGACATTTTGAATGTGCAGAATAAGAGACAATGAGAAGTCAAGGATGACACTGAAATTCCAGATCTGAATGACTGGGAGAGCAGTAGTAACCTCCATAGTAATCAGGAAAATCAGAGAGGGGGAGGGCTTTGGAGGAAAAAGAATAAAACTGGTTTCAGACATGTTGAGTTTGAAATGTCTATGGTACACCCAGTTCAAGATGTTCACTGAGTATTTGGCGATTCAAGACTGGAGATCAAAAGAGAGGTTAAGGCTTGGTGAATAGATCTGAGCATCATCTGCATAGACATGGTCATTGAATGGAGGGAGTGATGAGATCAAGTGAGGTATGAGGTAGTATTGTGGTTGTGTTTATCCTTTGTTCTCAAAGACGACCATGACATCAGGAAGATGATGCCACGGCTTGCAAGCGAATTGGATTTAACTGAGAGACGGCCGTGCGAGGCCGCCAGCCTCACTTTCTCCTACGGAGACATCTAGGTCCAGTGGCCTGATATAGATCAGGACAACTGGAGACGGCCCAGGACGCAGGAGGAGACTTTGGCCTTTTTAAGCTAAGATCTTTCCCAAGTTCTCACTTTGAGGCGATGCCCATTCGGTGACTAGGGCTGTTTAAGTGAGTCAAGGGATGGCCTCTTTAAGCCTCCAAAAAACCCCAAACCCCCCAAAATCCACCCAACTGGGAGACAGTATAGAAGGAAGAGGGAAGAGGGCCCAAGAGAGAGCCTTAGAGAGGGACACTCACTATCAGTGAGAGTCAGCTGGGTGAAGATCTATCAAGGAAACCGAAAAGGAGCAGACAGTTAAGTGAAAATAGAGAGCAGTGTCATAAGGACCTAGATAGAAGAGAGTATCAAGGAGGAAAGGATCGATGGTGTCAAAGGCTGCCAAGTGATCAAGAAGGATGAGGATTGAGAAAAGGCCATTGGATTTGGCAATTACTAGTAACTTAGTAAAAGGCAGTTTCTTTTGAATGATAAGGTCAGAAGCCAGACTGCAGAGGGTTTAGAAGACAGTGAGAAGAGAGGAATTGGAGCCAATTATTGTAGATGGGTTTTTGTTTGTTTGTCTGTTTTTACCTGGGGGTTACATAGATTATATGTATTCTGAGGTCTCCCAAAACCTTTGGTCATTCTAAATGTCAAGAGAGTCCTGGATTTCACTATTCAGTAGTATGAACCTGGGGGCAGTCACCTCCCTTTTCTGGCCCTCAGTTTCTATATCTGTCAAATGGGGATAATAATGTATTCCCTGGCAGCTTATGCTGGAGATTGAATGAGAGAATGCATTCTAAGGGGCTTTAAAATGTCTCATGTGCTTCATGAATTGTTATTTTTATTTCATTGAAGTCTTCGAATCTTTATAAATCAAATATGATTTTCCCATGAGAATTATCATCTCAGAGGTGTTTATGTTCATTTCTAATTGATCTTGAATGGACAGTAGCTTCTAATATTTTAGCTTGAAGAGTGCAGAGCTCCCGCCTCCATCCCCAGTCCCAGGCTCAGTTTTCTGCTTATTCTCCTCAGAATCAAGTACAGAGGTTCACCATTTATAAGTTAAGTATTCCATTCATTTATCAACAGGTCTCTGGCTAAAGCTAGACTAGAGTCCTGGCTTTGAGGTAAGGAAGATCTGGCTTTGAATCCCAGCCCCTCCTCATTTGGTTACCAGCTCTGTCACTCTAGGAAAATCAGAACCTCCTGGGGCCTCAGTTTCCTCATCTGTAAAATGAAAACAATGATAAAATATGCCTTACTCTGATGTTGTCAAGATTAAGTCAGATAATGTATGCAAAATATTTTGTAAAACTTAAATAGCTTCATGTCTATTGTTATATCAGCTATTTTTATGGCTAATTAGGTTTTGCCCACTCTTTCCAACCAGATTATAAATCTTTGCAGGCAGGGCCAAGTGTTATACTGCTTTGGATTCCCCACAGTATCTAGCGTTAACACTGATAATACACCGAGGGCTCAAGACTGTTTAGTGACTGGGTTTGAAAAGCTCTTCACAGATATTATCTCATTTATATCTTTACAGTAATGCTAGGAGATAGATGCTATTATTATGCCAGTTTCACAAATGGGGAAACCAAAGAAGAGAGCAATTAAGTGACTTGCCCAGTGTCATAGGGCTATTAAGCATCTGAGGCTAGACTTGAATTCAGGTCTTCTTGACTCCTACTCAGGTTCTCTATCCACTGCAATATCTTGCTGCCTGATTGAGGAACCAAAATTTAATGCAACAATAGTATGAGTGTATCTATATCTACATATATGTATATACGTATGCATACATGTGTATGTTTATATATGTGTGTTCACAAGTGGGTATAAAATTTCATCCAAGCAACCCTATCCCTCAGTAGATACTGATGTCTTTTCCCTGCTCATTTCTAAAATATTAATAAAAATATTATCCAGAATTGCCTAGAAGCCGAGAGATAGGATCGTAGATTTAGAGGACCTTTAAACCCAGCAGCCTGCAAACTTTCTGATTACACATTCCCCTCAGTGGGGGGTGGGAGCATGGAGGTGGGAAAAGCCTGCATTCCCAGCATATGTATATGCCGTGGATAGAGTACCAGACCTGAAGTTAGGAAAACTCTTCTTCCCGAGTTCAAATGTGACCTCAGACACTCACTAGATGGGTGACCCTAGGCAAGTCACTTAACCTTGTTTGCTTCAGTTCCCCATCTGTAAAAGAATTCTTAAAGAAGAGAGCCTGTAGACGTTGCTGTTAGTGGTCAATCCCGCTCATCTCATAGAGGAAACGGTCAGCCCGGGCCATTCGATCGATCTCATGCTTGTGCTCCTCCAGTAGGTCGATGTCGCTCTTCTCAGGGATGAATTTGAGAAGCTGCTCCAGCATATCTTTAGCCAGGTCCTCCTCCTCATCCATCTTGAGCACAGCTCGTCGGATTTCCTCATTAGAGAGCTTCAACCTACTTATTTTCCCTCACACAGAGGTGCCTGTATTGTAGTCATCCAATTTCTATGATTTTTTTTAAAGTTCTGGCTGCCTCTGACATCTGTGGCAAAGACACTATAACTTATTAGTTGTTTTTGAGCTGGATTTAACTTTGATTACATCTGTAAAATGAACCAGAGAAGGAAATGGAGAACCACGGCAGTACCTTTTGCCCAGAAAACCCCAAATGAGGTCACAAAGAATCAAACATGACCAAGATGACTGAATCACAACAAAATTTATTTATTTATAAATGATACATATCTACCATTGTACAACTATAACACGTACATTAAAAAACACATCCAAAAATAGAAACAACAATGGATGAGCTAAAGATAAAATAAACATTTTAAGCCTTTTTATTTTATTTATTAGTAGTACAAAAGAAATCTCTTTACTGTCTTTAGTTTCAAATTTTCCTGTTTATTATCTGGGGGTAAGGCAGACTTGTAAATAATAATTATTTCTTAGAAATCAATTATTCGGCTAATTTCAATCAATGTAACCAACTATGCAGGTAAATTTTTCACTCTAAAGATACTTTTTATTGAAACAAATGCAATACAGTAATTGAACAATAGGTCATAACACTCAGTGAATATAACAGGTTTTCAGCAGGAGTTATGTATCTGCGTATAGTTACCATACCCAATCCAAAAACAGTAAGCAAAAGTGAATTGTCTCTGATTTCAATTCTGCAGAAAGTTTTCAATATATACCCATTCTTCTTTCTTTATGTGATTCTGCTTAATGGATGTTATCAGACCTTAATTTCCTATTCATGTTAAGATATTTTAATTGCGTGCTGTTGTTGCTTTTAATAAGTGCTAGAAACAAAAAAGATTGCTTGTCTGGGTCACAGAACGTAGGAAAGGAGTAGGGGACTCATCTTTGTGTCCCCTGATTAGTTGATCACAAATCCCTCAGGTCATATAAAGACCTTCCCCTAATTGTGCAGACCAAAATCTAATCCAACTTCTTCCTTTTAAATATGAAGAAACCAAGAACCAGAAAGGTTGTCATCTTTCCAACATCACATAGATAGCAAATTTTAGAGCCAGGATTCAAACTCACGTCCAACATTCTCTCTACTCTATCATTCTGACATCAGAGGACAGGGATGTCAAAAGATATCTAATCCAATCTCTACAATATAAGTGAATTCTCACTAATAATAACAACTCACATTTCTATAGTCTTTCAAGATTTATGTAGTGCTTTCCTCACAACAATGCTGTGAGGTATATAAGTACTATTATCTCCATTTTACAGATTAAGAAACTGAGGCTTGGGAAGAATAAGTGACATGTTAAATATAGGAGGGGCTCCAATGAGGAAAGATTACATTTGTTCATTTGTTTTTCATTCTAAGAGGAGATTAAAGTAGGAGAAACTGGTTGAAGTTATAGAAAAGCAAATTTTGGTTCAATAAAAGAAAAATAAAACACTAGTTTTTCAGTCGTGTCCAACCCTTTGTAACCCCATTTGGGGGTTTCTTAGCAAAGACACTGGAGTGGTTTGCCATTTCCTTCTCCAGTTCATTTTACAGATGTGGAAACTAAGGTAAAAAGGGTTAAGGGACTTGCCCAAGGTCACAATGCCAATGAGTGTCCGAGGCCAGATTTGAACTCAGAAAGATGAGTCTAATAGTATTGAGCTAGTATTGAGTCATATACCCTGCGGGCCCTTAAGATTTTAGTCTTGGTATTCCATCCACTACGCCACCTAGCTCCCACGAGCACTTTGAGCTATTATCAAACAAGCTGTGCAACTGGGGTTCAAACCCAGAACTCCTGTTCTTTCTAGACTACTTGGTAGTCTTTACAACACCCTGGCAAGTTCTAATTCAGCCTCTGCTTCAAGGGTTCTTAACTTTTTTTTGCATGTCCTAGACTCAGTAGTGAGCTGGTAAATATTTAACAACCAGTTGTGGAGGAGGGTGGGGAGAGGGTGCATTCATGGCACAATTTTAACTTTAATCTACATCATTTTCTCCATCACTTTTTAGACCTAAGACCATCAACCAAACAACAAATTAATTCCTGATTTGCAATATTTACTAATTTCCAAGTTGTAAATAATTGCTTACCCTTCAAATTTAACACATCCTCTGCATGGACCCTTTGGCAGTCAAATAAAGCTTATGGACCCTTCTCAGAATGTTCTTAAATGTGTAATGAGGCTTTAGTGCATATCCAGAATGCCTTGGATGCTGTCTCTCCACATGGCAGGGTCTTAATGATGCAGAATGGAGTTGCCTTGGAGAGACATTGGAATAGGTATGAACATTCTGTAAAAACAAGTTACAGACTTCAGGTTAAGAACCCCTGTGAAGACCACTAGAATAAGGAACCCCCAACCCACCAAAGCATCCTCTCCCACTTTCATGCAGCTCTAATTGTTACAAATTATTTCCTAATTTTGAGTAAAAATCTGACTCTTTATAATTTCTACTCAATGGGCCCTTGTTCTTCCCTTTGGAGCCACACAGAATATATGTAATCTCTATGCTTGGGAAGGAATATAATATAGTAGAAAGAGAACTGACTCTAGTATCAGAGAACCTTGGTCCATATCCCACCTTTGGTACTTACTACCCATGTGACCTTGGGTAAGTCACATAAACTCTCTAAGCCTCAGTTGGCTCCCCTATGAAATGGGCTCTTACCCTGATTCTCCAGACTTCTTTCTTTATCATAACCCAGAATCCTTCGCATCCTGGTAGATCATTCTGCCCCAGTGGCTCCTTCCTCTAATTGGTCAGTTCTCCTGGAACCTTCTTTTTAAGGAAAATGCCCAAGCCAGCCATGTTCACTCCTTCATTCCTTTCTGCACTTTGTTCCTGACTCTCTAGACCATGGTTTCTGTGGGCACTTTTGCCTCCTTCTTTTCAGTTCCCTTTTAAGTGCTATCTTCTCCCATTCAAATGTAACCTCCTTGAGGACAAGGATAATCTTTCTTTTTTTTAATGTATTTACTTTTTAGGACTCACCTCAATGCCTAGCACATAGCAAGTACTTAAAAAAATACTTATTGACCCATTTTGACTAGATGGCCTCTGAGGTCTATTCCAGCTCTGACTGTATGATTCCATGGGACAGCCCATAAAATATGTGAAGACAATCATCAAACCTGCACTGAAATGTCTTACCCAAGTTAGACATCCACGTAATCCTCATATGACATTGTTTGAATGTTCTTCGCCTTCCCAGTAACCCTTTGCTATACATAGTCCAGTTCAATATTCTTCAAATGCAGTGCTCAGAATTAAATACAACATTCCCCATGTGGTCTGACTATAACTGAGTAGGGTGAAGCTAGTATTGAGTCATATACCCTGTGGGCCCTTAATGAATATTAATTGATGGATTGCGACCATGATGAAGTGAGTGGAGAAACAAAACAATTGAAGTACTAAGGCATTTTCCAGGAAATAATGATTTGGTATGAGGAACTGATGGCCTGATAAATAGCCAAGGACCATTAATCTCAGTCTACCACAAATCTCTTAGGAAATGCCCTAGTCAAAGGTCATTATTCCACACCAAGGAGGTACAAATGAAGATTAATAGGCCTATGGATTTTTTTTATGAGTTATGGAACTTCAATTGGCATGTACAGGGCAGAACTCCCAAATTAATGCCCTCCATATATTTACCAGTAGGAGTCTTTAAAAAAAGAAAAAAAAACCCTCAATTAAAAAAAAATCCTCAGTTCTTCATTCTCTTGGAACACTGGAACTGAGAATCTCAAATCAAGATCTAAGGGAAGAGCCAGGATACTTTTCAGTCACGCTTGATTCCTTTGTCAATCCACAATAGAGATGAATTCATTGACAGATATCCTTAAGTGGTGAGTCTTGGTGTAAGGACAGGCTAATCTTGGGGACACAATCTCCAGTCAATTCTGCACAGATCAAATAAAACGAACCAAACTGGATGTCTTGGATCCTCCAAACTTGGCAGACTCTGTGGATAGGTGAGGAGGGAAACCTAAGTAGTGTGATTTGAGGGGCGCCCAATCCAAAAATATTTCTCCCTATAAATAAGGTAGATAGTTTTAACAGAGATGGAAGGAAGCTCAGAGGTTTCCTAGTCAATCGTCCCAGTCCCTAGTCCTGTTTTAGGGAATTAGGTCACATAGGCAGGAAGCAACAGGGCTGGAATTTGAACCTTCGACTTTTCTTCTGTATCACACTGACTATACAAGCTGCCCATGGGACAAAGGTGAGATTGGGAAAGTTTGTCTTTCAGAGGCCTTAGGTTCTCTTGCTTTATTCTTTCTTCTCCCTCTTAATGGCAGTTCCCTCCATCTATACCTCTCCCTGTCCCATGCTCAAAGCTCTCCTAGTCTTCCTAGTCTTTCCACTTTCCCTCTAACAATTCTGATGAGAAATTCAGATGAGCAACTCATTCACACTAAAGTATAAATGGCCAATAAAGAGACAAGTGTTACCCATTCCTAGAGGGGCTTAGATTTTCTCATTGGAAAAAAAAAAAGCTTTAAACAGAAGGAAAGCTTATATAGTTGTACTTTAGGCACCAATGTGTGTGTGTGTGTGTGTGTGTGTGAGCGTGCGCGTGCGTAGGGGTATGGGGAAAGATGAAGGAAAACTCTCTGTCCTTTCTGCCTAGGTCCACTTAAATCATTTCCTATCTCTAGAGTGGCCTCAAAGGTAAGGTTCAGTTTGAGGTAAGATTCAGTTTGCCAAAACTGGATGGGGCAGAAGAACCATACTGGGCAATATGAAGCCGTGGTTCGAAAGCACCAGAGCTCTGCTAATGTCCTTAAGAAAAGAAGACAGACTGATCCATCTGTCCTAAAGCACAGGTCTAAGGATGTCACTCCCCTGCTCAACAAGCTTCAGGGGCTCTCAGTTTTATATGATAGATAGATAGATAGATAGATAGATAGATAGATAGATAGATAGATAGATAGATAGATGAATAAATAAATAAATAAATAAATAAATAAATAAATAAATAAATAAATAAACAAATAAACAAATAAACAAATAAATAAATAAACAAACAAAAAACCCCGTAACAACTTCCCATCTACTAAATGGCCCCATTTACGTTTCTAGACATCTCTCACATTATAATCTCTAACACATTCTCCATTCCAACCAGATTCACCCATTAGCTCTTCCTACATGTGACATTCCATTTCTAGTGCCATGATTGTCCAAAGGCCTAGAATGTTCTACCTTCTCACCTTCACCTCTCAGAATCCTTAGCTTCCTTCATGGAAGGCTTCATGGTGGCTCATGGGCCACCTCCAGCAAGGGTACTTTTCCAATTTGCTCATTTCTTAGCACCTCTGCCCCCTCAAAAAACTACTATATCTTTATTTCCTATATATTTTGCACTCCGTAGCCCAGTATATGACGTCTCCATCCAGTAGAGAGCAAATCCCATGAGAGCAGGGACTATTTCATTTTTGTAACAACAGCAACACCACCACAAAGCTAGTATTTATATAACAGTTTACTACCTGCAAAGCCCTTTCCATGTTTTGTCTCATTTGATCCTCAAGAAGATCCTTTGAGGTAGGTTTTATTATCATCCCCAGGTAGAAAGGTAAATTAACTTTCCTTGATCCACATAGTTAATGTGTCTCAAGCAGGATTCAAACTCCCAACAGTAGACAATGCCACTTAGATGCTTTTGTATGCTCAGAACCGAATAAATGCTTATTAAATGGAATCTAGGTAGCAGAGAACCTATTAATATACCAGCAACATTAAAGTGACCTACAAGGACTTATAATAAATCATAGCTTGGGTGCAGTGTGAGGGGTTAGCGACAGAGAAATATGACAAACATGTCCAAAGGGCATCATTGGGCACAAAGTTTCACTCATGTCCTGATTGCTAGAGTTCTTCTTTTGAATTAGGGATGTGTCACTATACACCAGGGGTGGGGAACCTGTAGCCTTGAGGCCGCATGTGACCCTCTAGGTCCTCAAAGCAAGGCTTTTTGACTGATTCCAAACTTCCAATCTTTCCGTGAAGTTTGGATTCAAAGGGCCTCACTTGAGGACCTAGAGGGTCACATGGCCTCGAGGCCACAGGTTCCCTACCCCTGCTATAGACAGAACCCAGCATCCATCTTGGTGAGCCATAACTGCTATTAGAATCATTTGATTCAGAGTTGAGAGGGAAATTAAGGCCCATAATGGTTAAGAAAGTAAGATTTGAGTCCATTACAGTAGACTCTGATTCCCTATAGTATCACCAAACCACAGACATGTATTTTTCTCAGTTCACCTCTGTGCACTCCCTCCCATTAATCAGTGTAAGTCTGGCCCTGACCCTAAGGCTTAGCCTCAGTCCCTGAAATTCCCACCATAACAGTCATTCCACTGGGTTAACATAGTGTTTCTAATGCCCCTGACAAATGTAAATGTATTACCTGGAAGGGGTAAAATATTAACACATCAGTATCCATTAGATGGAGAATGCTTATTGTCTAGACTAAGGTATAGAATTAAATGGACAACTTATAGAGCTTGCCCATTAGTGTATTTATCAGGGATAGCCACTGAGAAAGGACTCCGAGTTGGGCTGAGGATTAAACAAGATGAAGATAGAAAATCAGATAACCTTTGGGAAACTGTAGAGCTCCCTCAAACACCTCAAACTTCTCCCTGAAGTAAAGGCCCACCTGGTTCATATCACTCTTCTCTTGGTGTGGTGTGGCTGTAAGTCATGAAATATCACAGAGTTTGAAAAATCAAAAATGAGTATCCTTCACAGGACAATAGACAGGTGCACGGTGGGGGTGATCAGGCTGAAAAACAGAACAAATAAGGAAGCACAAAAAAATAAATGGAACAAAGGGAGTCATTACAGAAAGACATGATTGAAATAGTAGGGAGAAAGTGAAGAATAGCCAGTTGATAGCTGGTCCACTGAGAGCCACTGATCCTCTAGCCTGCTCTTCATATTAAAGGAAAAAACGACAAACAGAAAATAATCAAAGAAGTGTGGTTGTATACACACACACACACACACACACATACACACACACACATTAAGTGAATGCCCTTTGTTGAATTTGTGGAAGGATAAAGAGAAAAGTGCCACAGCATGAACAGGCAGGGTTGAGTTATGGTCTGCATAGTAAAATGATGAGATCACAAATATATGCAAGAGTATTTTAGTATCCATTAGTACTTATTCTACAAAGAGGACAAAGAAGAAGGGAAAGGAAGGGAATAAGTATTTATATAGTGCCTATTACTGGCACAGGACCACCCAGCATATTGTGCCCTCATCAGAGAAGGCTCTGTGCTCTATGAGCAAAGCAGAATTGGAGTAGCTCAAAAGAAATGCAAGACATACAAATTGAGAGAATCCATCTTGAATGTGCACATGGACTATTTGTGCCTGACCTGTGCTAGAGCTTTCTGAGCTCATACTGTTCTGAGTAGCAACTGTCTGACACACTAGAACTTGATTCTAACATGGTGACATTATTTTGGTCCTCTTCAAGAATGAGGGGCAGCTAGGTGGCCCAGTGAATAGAATACCAGCCCTGGAGTCAGAAGGTCTTGAGTTCAAATTCAGCCTCAAACACTTGACACTTACTAGCTGCATGACCTTAAGCAAGTCACTTAACCCCAATTGCCTTGCCTTCCCCCCTCCAAAAAACAAAAAACAAAGAAAAGGACAACAACCAACCAACCATTATGTGCCAGGCACTGTGCTGCATGCTTTACAAATATTATCATCATTTAATCTCCTCAATAACCATAGGAGGTAGATGCTGTTATTATTTTCATTTTATAGATGAGGAAACTGAAGCAAATAGAGGTTAAATGGCTTGCCCAGGGTCCCACAGCTACTATGTATCTGAGGCTGGATTTGAAGTCAGCTCTTCCAGATCCCAGGCCCAGAGCTCTAATGGTATTCCCTACCCTAAGCAGCAAGGCTAGCTCTAGGTTAAATTGTAAAATTGCCAAAGCTTCCTTCTTTTTCTTATGTCATACATACATATATACATATGTGTGTATATATGTGTGTATACATATGTACATACATGTGTATATGTATTCAGTAATAGATATGTATAATATATGTGTGTTGTGTGTGTTTGTGTGTACCTATAGAAACATACCATATCTGTCTGTATAGATAGACATATCAGTATTACATATAGATATGTAGGTCTCTATCTATATAGATATATAATAGATAGATAGATAGATAGATAGATAGATAGATAGATAGATAGATAGATAGACAGATAGATAGACAGACATATATGGTGTGTGTTTATGTGTAGACACAGGCAGGGAAGGGAATAGGTATCTAAAATAAGAATTTATACAGCACCTACTATGTGGCAGACACTGTGTAAAGCACTTTTTAAAATATTATTTCATTTGATCCTTGTATCAACCCTGGGAAGTAGGTACTTTTATTATCCCCATTCTACATTTAGGGAAAATGAGACAAACAGAGATACACAGCTAGTAAGTGTCTGAGGCTGGATTTGAATTCATTTCTACCTGACTCTAGACCCAGTACCCTAACCACTGTGCCACCATCTATACATATATACATACACAAACATATATGCACATATACATACAACATCCACATACACATACGCATATGTATCTATGTACACACATTGTTACATGTGCAGTGTGTGCATGCACATATAAAATAGCTCTTTAAATCTGCATGAACACATACACACACATACACACACACACACACACACACACATATAAACACACACAGAGACATATCCATACAACTCCTGGATCCACTGCTCACTTCCTGGTCTTCTCTATCTCCTCAGCCTTGTCCTAACTTGGGTATCCTTCTCACTCCCTCCTCTCCCTCTCCCCTTGACAGCAGAGACTGTCTTCTTTGCTGATATTTGTATCTTTAGCTCTTAGGACAGTAACTGGAATATAGTAAGCACTTATAAATATGTTACGTATCTATATAAGGCAGGAGCTCTTAACATTTTTTCTATGATGGACCCCATGTCTGTCTGGTGAAACTTATGGATTTCTCCTCAAAGAAGGAAGAAAGGAAGGAAGGAAGGAAGGAAAGAAGGAAGGAAGGAAGGGGAGAAGAAAATGCTAAATTTTAGTTAGAGTTTAGTGAAAATAAAGATAATTTTTCCCCATTCGGATTCACAGATCTCCTGTATCCTATTCACATACCCTTTGGGGTGGGGGCCCAGAGACCCCAGATTAAGATTTTTTGCTGTAGGACTTTAAGGTTTGCAGAACACTCTGTAAACACTGTGTGATTTGATATGACATTGTAAGGTCCTCATTTTACAGATGAGGAGACTGAGGTTCAGGAAGATAGTGATTTGCCCACAGATCCACATTTAATAGGTATCAGAGGCAATATTTGAACCTAAGTCTCTACTAACCCCATGTCTGTCCTTCTTACCACCATTCTGTCCTGCCTTTCTCAATAAATGAATTAATTTTAATGGTAGAAATCATAGATAATGGGGAAGGCATTTGAGGACACAGAGTCTTCACATCACCCTTCAAATTGTATTCCTAACTCCTCTGAGTACTTCAGCTCTAGGGGATACAGAAATAATATGCTTTCAAAGTGGGAATGGAAGGCTTCTAGATAAAGCCTTTTCTGAACTCCTAACTGCTAGTGTCTTCCTTCCCTAGGTACTTTGTGTTCTATTGCCTTATAATTATTTTGTTTGCCTTCTTTTCATATTTATTCTACAGAAAATTATTTATGTTTGCCCTAATAAAATGGAAGATCCTTGAGGACAATAGCTATTTCTTTTTTTTTTTTGCCTTTATATACCCAGTTCTTAATTCAGCACCTGACACATAGTATGTGTATAATAAAGTTTTGTTGACTGAATGAATTAGTGATTGATGGATCAATCAATTGATTGATTCCAAGAAAGAAAGGTCTAGAGAAGGGAAACATTACCCTGAAGAGGTGGGGTTCAAGTTGGATGGTCTGAGGCAACAAGAAATAGCATAAAGGCACTTTGTGACAGAAGTTGTTAAAATAATGAGTAGGAAACTGAGAAAATAGGGTGGTGGGTGGGACTGAGGGACTGAAGACAAATACCCTCCTTGGCACTTATGCCTGGAACTGCCCCTGACTAATGCCTTACCAGTTCACCTGGAGCTGTCCAACGTGGCTGTGGAAGAATTCAGGAGAGGAATTGCTCAGAGAAGTGCAATAGAATAGAAATTCCTTGAGGGAAAGGATTGTGTCTTTGTATCCTTGGTTGCCTGTCATAGAATTGTGTACATATTTATTAAATGTTTTCTGGATTTAAATATTGTAGATGAAAGATTTAGAAGCAAAAGACCTGAGACCACATCCTAACTCTTTCATTTATTAGCTGTATGACTTTGCACAACTTGCCTCCTTGCCAGTCCTCAGTTTCCTCATCTGTAAAATGAGGGAATTGGACAAGAGTGTCTTTGAGATGCCTTCCAATTATAGATATATTATCCTATGAACTCTAACCTTGCAGTCCTGGGACCTGGATTCGAATCTAGGCTGTGCTACTTACTTGGGATTCTTCTCATTCTTAGTTTATCTTCAGTTACTGTGTTTCTAGTACTGTCATTTATGAGTCCCCACTACTGTACTCACCATTAACAACCAACCAGTTTATATCAATTAGCTTTTAGAAAACAGATTTACTAAAAAGGTATAAGAATAGCTGGCAGCTCTTTTGATGGTGGCAAAGAATTAGAAATCAAGGGGATGCCTATCAATTGGAGAATAGCTAAACAAGTTGTGGTATGTGAATGTAATGTAATATTATTGGGCTATAAGAAATGAGGAGCAGACGGACTTCATAATAACCTGGAAAGACCTATGCGATCTGATGCTGAGTGAGGGGGGCACAACCAGGAGAACATTATACATGATTACAGATACACGGTATTTGCGATGACTAACTTTAATAGACTTGGCTCTTCCCAGCAATACAAGATTCAAAGACAGCTCCAAAAGACTCATGATGGAAAAAGCTAATTTCCAGAGAAAGAATTATGGAGTCTGAAAGCAGATTGAGGCAAAGTATTTGCTTTCTCTCTTTTTTTCTTTTTTCTTCCTTGTTGGTTTTGTTTCTTCTTTCTCATGATTCATTTCATTGGTTATAATTCTTCTTTACAACTTGAATATTGTGTAAATAAGTTTAATGCAAAGGTATGTGTAGAACCTATATTGGATTACATGCCATCTTGGGGCGGGAGGGGGGAGGAGAGGGAGGGGAAGAAAATTTGAAACTCAAAACCTTGTGGGACTGAGTGTTGTAAACCAAAAATAAAAAATGAATTAAAAAAAAAGAATAGTTGCTAAGAAACAGTCTTTCCTCCACCACCCCACACCTAAACGAAGGGCCCATTTCCCCTTTGCACATATAAAGTCATTGAGGAGAATGAAATCAAGCTCGAAGGACAAAAGCAGTGAGGCATACACAGAGAAAACAAGTGGGGCCAGAAGATACCTTACAACTCTTAGCACTGGAAGTGTTTGCTTCTCTTTGCAGAGATTCCACAAACTTCCTCATTGGTACAATTTCCTCTTAAGGTATGGAGTCCAAGTAGGCCTGTGAGGTCCATTCCTTCATTGAATCCAAAGCTGGGACCTCTTGAGGCATTTCTAGCGGTACCATCTCCTAAAGCTACCTTTCCTTTGGTTGTTATCATTCCTCACCCAGTTGTCCTCAGTCTTTCTCCACTCTCACTGCAAATTCTGCCCTAAACCACAGCGGATCTCGTGGATTCCTTAGTTCACACTCAGCTCTCACTGGAAATAGATCCTCTAACGTGACTCGGAATCTCTAGAACTCACAAGGTTGCCCAGTCACTTGCATCTCAAAACACTCATTTGCCTACCATCGGAGAGAGGTAGCCACATTCATAACCACCACGGCCAAATGGTAGATAGAGTTGATGACTTTCTTCCATCTGTGTCTTGGGACCAGATTAAAGTAGTCGAAACTGAAAAGAAAAAGACCACAAAAGGGTGGGTGGCCCCTTCTGGTGAGTATTTGTTGTTGTTCGGTTGTTTTCAGTCATGCCCAACTTTTCAGGACCTTATTTGGGGTTTTCTTGGCAGAATGGTTTGCTATTTCCTTCACTAGCTAATTTTTCAAATGAGTAAATTAAGGCAACAGGGTTAAGTGACTTGTCCAGGATCACACAGCTAGTAAGTGACTGAGATCTGATTTTAATTCAGGAAAATGAGTCCCAACTCTAGGACAAGCCCTCTATCCATTCCACCACCTAGGTACCCCATCTGGTGAGCGTGCTGCACTCTAATGTGGCAGCAATTAGAGTCTTTGGCAATAGTCAACAAGAAGAAACCTCAATCGACCACATAGCTGCATTGGAAGCAGGCAGAGAATCTGCCTGCACATTCTTCAAAGACTAGTCTCAATAGGCTGTTTCAGATATTAAAATAAGATTACATATTTAGAGCTGGAAGGGACCTTAGAGGCTACCTCATTTTTACCTTCCTTTTACAAATGAAGGCAGTGAGGCCAAGATAGATTAAGTGACTTGGACAAGTCACATAGGGCATGACTCATCTAGAATTATTTTTACATCTCTGAGTTTTGATTTCCTCATCTGTAAAAGAAGGAGGGAAGGAAGGAAGGAAGGAAGGAAGGAAGGAAGGAAGGAAGGAAGGAA
>CM053622.1:97716138-97733798 GCA_028646595.1 Phalanger gymnotis
ATTCAATAAAGGGGGATAGGTTAGGAAAAAGCAAAATATAGTTAGTCTTTCACAACATGAGTGTTGTGGAAGGGTTATACATAATGACACGCATGTGGCCCATGTTGAATTGCTGGACTTCTTAGGGACAGTGGGTGGGAAGGGAAGAGGGGAGAGAATTTGGAACTCAAAGTTTTAAAAAATAGATGCTCAAAAACAAAAACAATGAAGTTTTTGCATGCAACTAGAAAATAAGATACACAGGCAATGGGGCATAGAAATTTATCTTGCCCTACAAGAAAGAAAGAGAAAACGAGATGGGAGGAGAGTGGGGTGACAGAAGGGAGGGCTGACTGGGGAACAGGACAACCAGAATATACTTCATCTTAGAGTGGGGGGGAGGGCAGAAGAGGGGAGAAAATTTGTAATTCAAACTCCTGTGAAAATCAACACCGAAAACTAAATATATTGAATAATAATAATAAAAAAAAAACTAGAGACATGTGACTGAAGAAACAGTGTCAAGGACACAAAAGGCTACACTAACCTTTTGGAGATTTCAGAGTTAAGGCATGATGGTTATCTCCATAATTTATATATATGTGTGTATATATACACATATATATGTATATATATATAGAAATGTTTTATGAATACAGAGGAATAAACTAAGAAAATGATAAATTTCATAAACATTTGGAAATTGGGGTATGATTTTAAAAAAGGATTGTCAATTTGATAGGAGAAATTTGGGAAGACGTGATTTTTTCTTTAAGTAAAAGGTGAATCACTGAGGGTCAGGAGGCTCTCATGTAAGCCACTGAAGGGAAAACAAGAAACCGAGAAGCGATGAAGGCACAGCAAGGGGGCTAAAAAGCAGCTGCATCTGAGCTAAGGAAGTTGGAACTAGTCAATTGTTTCCTGATTAGTCAGAGAGAGTACTGATTTCATTAACCTGTCACTGATTTCCAGTGACAGCTATTGCCTTTCAGATCAATCTAGAAGTGGAGAAAGAGGCAGCTTGGTCACTGAGTAAGTGGAGCGCCAGGAATGGAATCAGGAAAAGTGAGTTCAAATCCAGCCTTAGATACTTAAATAGCTGTGTGACCCTCCTCAAGTCACTTTAGCCTGTTTACCTGGGCTGTAAAATGAGCTGGAGAAGGAAATGGCAAACCACTCCAGTATCTTTGCCAAGAAAACCCCAAATGGGGTCACAAAGAGTCAGACATGGCTGAAAACAACTGAATAACAAGAAAATTAACAACTGAGGGAATCAGGAAAGGTCTCCAATTAGGGAGTGGCACTTCGGTTGATGCTAGAAGGGAGCTAGAGATTCTAAAACATTGAGAAGTCCAGTCAAGGGGAACAGCTGTGCAAAATCACAGAGATGAGAGATGAAATTACACATACGTGATTCAAGCAGACCAGTGTGAAGCAAAGAGACTGACCAGTATGGCTAGAATCTTGAGTATGTGAGGGAGAGTAATGTCATCTGTCTGGAGAGGCTGGAGTCAGGATGTGATTACAGGAGGGACACTCCAAGCTCTTTGGTCAGGAGAGTGACGTCACAGTGTGTTTTACCAGAGGCAGCATGCTATAGGGGACAGGGTGAGAGGCAAGGCGTTAGACTTGTGCTCTAAGCCTGACACTCACCAGCTAGCTTCTTGTGATCTCAGGTGAGTCCCAACTCTCTTAGCCTCATGTTTGTCAGATGTAAAATAAGGTAATAATCCTTGCACAACCTAGCATAGTTCTGTTTCGAAGATCGAATGCAAAAGTCTGTTTTGAGCTATAAAACTCTCTACAAATGTGAGGTCGTAGCTCCTCCTCCATCTTCTCAGACAATGGTGATGATTACCATTGTAAACAATGACCATCACTTCAAGGCCAGATGGCTTACATTTTACATCTCCCTTTTGGTTCTCTGCTGGCCTTAAAGGAATTGGGGGTCTAGGTTCTCTGCCACTGGCTCTGGCCCCCAGCAATGGTGTTCCTCCAAGTGTAGGGGGTAGTCCCCTGTATCCCAGGTCCATTTGTTGTTGTTCTGTAGTTTTGGGCTTGTCTGACTCTTCATGACTCCATTTGGAGTTTTCTTGGCAGAGATACTAGAATACTTTGCCATTTCCTTCTCCACTTCATTATATAGATGAAGAACTGAGGTAAACAGGGTTATGCAACTTGCCCAGGGTCACATCGCTATGAAATGTCTGAGGCTGGATTTGAACTCAGGTCCTCCTAAATCCAGGGCCAGCACTCTACCCACTGCACCACCTAGCTGCCCTATAGTTCCATTTAGCCACCAATCGTGAGAGTCACTTTCACAAAAGAATGTTTACTCCAAAGACATAATCACAAATATACAAATTTACTCTCTAGGAAGGAGAAAGAGATTAGAGTCATAGCTTAGCACTCTTCCTATAGAGCACAGTCCCGGTTCCAAGTCCAAAATTCCACTTTGGCCTTGAGTCCCAGACACCCTGGCTTCTCAGGGCTTTCATTCTGGGCTGACTGGCTGTACTATCCCATCCGGCTCCCAGGTCACTAGGGCTCCAACCCCAGGATCCTGTAGGGATCACCTCAGGCAGCTGAAGCGAAGCAAGACAAACCACAAAGAGCACCTCCAGGCCCATTTCTCAGAGGTAAAATAGAAGCAGTAGGGGAAGGAAAGTCCTTCCCTTCTCAGCAGTTCATTACAGTCTTTGTCCTCTGGACACAACAGACAAGAGTGCCTTAAAAGAGGCTAAAAAGGGGCAGCTTGGCAGCCACTGGCCCTGGAGTCAGGAGGATCTGAGTTCAAATCCAGCCTTGATATACTTACTAGCTGTGTGACCTTGGGCAAGTCATTTAACCCCAATTGCCCTGCCTTCCCCCTGCAAAAAAAAAAAAACAAAAACAAAAAGAGGCTAAAAAAAAGTGGTAGAAAAAAACGTAATCGAAAAGAACAAACAGTTTAGTCTTACCAGTTTTAAAGTCTCACCCATAAGCTAGGGGATAAAGAGGCCTCCATGTTGGGCCAAATGAACATGCTCAAAAGGCCCCTGGTTCCACCCAGACGTGCCTGGGTAACAGTAATTCCAGGCTAAATCTTAGGTTCTAGTCTCAACTGTGTCACTAACTGGCTAGATAAGCTTGAACAAGTAAATTAACTTTTCTGAGCTTCATCTTACTGATCTGAACAATCTATAAAATACTTTCATTACCTACCAAATATGTAATGAACTTTTTATAAAAGCATGTTGAAGAGCATGAAATACTATTCCACAAGGTTAATAAACCCAATAAAATATGCAATGAG
Organism: Phalanger gymnotis; assembly: GCA_028646595.1. Lineage (NCBI taxonomy): Eukaryota > Metazoa > Chordata > Mammalia > Diprotodontia > Phalangeridae > Phalanger > Phalanger gymnotis. The sequence continues at coordinate 97,719,413 of CM053622.1, forward strand.
TCACCCTGGCACTTTTTGGCGAAGCATGTACTGACCTCTTAAATTCTTGTTATTTTGGAGTAACACAGCAATCCTGAGTACTCTCTGGGTCTCTGACTCCATGCTGGATGAAGGGGATAAGGATGGGCTGGGCCAGGTATGTCATCTCAAATCAACAAGTTCTTGAAAGGTGAGCACTTATTTTCCCAGATGTTTGTTGAATGTAAGTTTTATATTTCATGAACATGATTAATCCCTGGCATAACTAAATTGCTAATAATTTAAATAAATCCATATAGTAATAGGAATTTTACATGTATAGCATTTTAAGGTTTGTAAAATATATTACCTCATTTAATCCTCTCTGAGGTAAGTGCTCTCCAGTTCCAGAATCATGAACCAAGATCAACCAACCTTGCTATAGTTACCCTGATGGGGTGTCAGCCTACTCCTTTATGGCCCTACTCACCATCCTAGTAACTTTTCTGCCTCAAGTGTTCTTCCTTCATTAGACTCCTCTTTGTGTTGTGTTGTTTTACCCTTTAGAATGTAAGTTTGGGGCAACTTGATGGTGTAGTGGGTAGAGCACTGGCCCTGGAGTCAGGAGGTCCTGAGTTCAAATCCAACCTCAGATACTTGACACTTACTAGCTGTGTGACCTAGGGCAAGTCACTTAACCCTGACTGCCTTGACCAAAAAAAAAAAAAAAGCAAGCTCCTTGTGGGTAGGACTGTCTTTTTTTTTTTTTTTTAACATTTCTATCCTTTGAGTTTTCTTAGAGGCTAGGTGACACAGTGGATGCAGCTCTGGACCAGGAGTTAGAAAGACCTAAGTTTAAATGTAATCATGCATTACTGTCAGTTGACCTAAGACAAGTCACTTAACCTCTGTTTGTCTTGGTTTTCTCTAGTGTAACAAAGAAATGCTAATACCACCTACTTCCCAGGAGTGATGCGAGGATAAAAATAGCCCAACTCCCTATTGCCAAGCCTAGCTTTCTCTTGAATTTGTAGCGATCTGTCTTCGCTGTGAGAGATCAGACCTATTCCTCAAAGCTTTGCAAACCTTGAAGCACTATATAAATAGTAGCTATTACTATTAATGTTGTAATTATCATCATCATTAGTAGTTATTCTCTTACTGAAGGTCCTTAAAAAAAAAAAAAAGCATGATACCATTGGAGTACAGGGTGGATGAGCCCTTGTCAGTTATGTTGTAGAGTAGATTTATAAGTTGGACTAGATGGCTATTTCAGTCTCTTTTTATCTCCAGTTCTTCGGGGAATATTAAAAGAATTAATGGAAACCCTCTATAACTATGACCGGATCCTCTCTGGTTGATTTACAGAAGGAAATGAATAAGAATTGTGTAGGATAAGGTATGGATAGGTGACAAAATGCTTCAATAGAGTGTGCTCCCAATGGATGAGGTTATACATCCCCTAAAATGCAAAGTGTATATGTGTAACAACTTGCACTCCACCTAGTAGCTTGTGTCCCCGGAGAATGACTCCCAACTCAGGTTCTAAAGACAACCATGTGGGTTTATATTTCTAGCTTGGCTAGGTGGCACAGTGTCAGGAAGTCCTATCCTGTCCTGGAGTCAGGAAGAACTGAGTTCAAATCCAGCCTCAGACACTTATTAGCTGTGTGACCTTGGGCAAGTCATTTAACTTCTCTTTGCCTCAGTTTCTTCAACTGTAAAATGGGGCTAATGATAGCACCTACATTGCAGGGGTTCTTGTGAGGATCAAGTAAGAGAACTCTTGTGAAGTGTTAGTCTTAAGGCAGGCAGAGTTCAGTTGTTTTTCAGTTGTGTCCAACCCTTTGCGACCCCATTTGGGGTCTTCTTGGCAAAGATACTGGAGTGGTTTGCCATTTCCATCTCATTTTACAGATAAGGAAATCGAGGCAAACAGAAGTTAAGTGACTTGCTCAAGGTCACACAGCTAGTTGAGTGTCTGAGGCCATATTTGAGCTCACAAAGATGAGGATTCCTGACTCCAGGCCTGGTGCTCTATCAACTGAGCCACCCAGCTGCCCTTATGAGGCACAGTATCTGGCACACATTAGGTACTATGTAAATGTTAACTGTTGTAATTAATTAATTCACTGCTCACCAGCAGCCATGACTAGCTCTTAGCAAAAGTACCTACTATGATGGCATGGTCAAAACAATAACTGCAATATATTCCCCTCCCCCTTTCCTAGGGCTTACCACAAATATATATCACACGTTTGATAAAACTGGGCACAAGCTGAGTACGATGGTAATGAGTTATGTGCCAAGACAACCACCACTCTAGCACTACAGGGAATCTTCATGTAGAGTCTTCACAAATGTCCCCTTGGGTACAGCTGTCAGACAAGTTTCTCAAGTAGATTCCCAGGTTCGTACCCCTCTCCATAGCTCAACTCCCTATTGTCAAGCTTAGCTTTCTCTTGAATTTGTAGAGATCTCTCTTTACTGTGAGAGATCAAACCTGTTTCTCAAAGCTGTTTCCTCTCCCTTTGGGCAAATGACTGTAAGATGCCATGACCAACAGTGGTGGAGATGGAAGGAGAGAAACTTGTACCCTCCCAGGGGTCTCTTCCACTGCATCTCTCAAACTCCATATGGTTTAGGTATTTCATACCTCCAAGATGTGTGGCTAATTTGTTTCCTGAGCCGACTGAATTGTTTCCTTCTGACTCCATATAAGAAATGTTTTTTTACTTTGTAATGGGATCAGTGGGTGTGGCCACAATTTTACAACTAGTTCAACACAGTCACCACATAAAAATCTCATTATCTGTGACTAAATCCTGTTATTATATCAAATGAGTTGGGGAAGAAGGAGAGAGATAATGTAGGCTCTCTCCTACAAGTCTTATTCCCGACCTGGTAGACTAGAATCTATTTATGTCAAAAATTGTGTTTTAATCTTTGTATCTCCTACCCCTCCCCTAAGCTCAGCACAATTTTGCATAGAGTTGGAGCTTTTTTTTTAAACTGAATTAGTGAAAATAAATGGTCATAATTCATTATTTAATCACTGAGAGGACCTTTCCCCTACTAATACAAAGTACAGCCCCTCTAATTTCTCTAACAGCAGACAGTCTTCAAGAGGGACAGTAACTAAAAAAGGATGATGATCCTCTGGCCAACTTAATTCTGACACTGTTTTAAGGAATGGCATGGAATTATTATAATTAAAGAACATGAACTCCCAGAACCCTCCTAGGCTAGCAGTGACATCTGCACAACTTATCACCATATTGAAATAAAAACAGCATGGCCTTTTGGTTGGGGATGATGACTAAACAAATTGTAGTCTGTAAATAGAATGGAATAGTACTGTGCCATAATAAATATGGAATATGGAGAACTCAGAGAAACATCAACAGACTTCTATGAACACTGTATATGTATAAAACAACAAAATAAACCAAACACTGAATTCTGTGCAATTAAAATGATCGTGCTTGCCTCTCTACCAACCCCCTCCCATAAGAGATTTTAAATGGACTTCTCTCTCTTATTTGCAGAGGTGGGGGGTGTTAAATATTGCATATACTGTCAGACTCCATTGATATAGGGGTTGATTTTGCTGAACTGTTCCTTTTTTATTTAGTCTTTTATTATTATAATTTCTATTCTTTGTTATACGAGATTGCTTTGTGGGTATGGCGCTGGGGAGGAATAATTTTGGAAATGAAGATAATAAACAAAATCAAAGATATTAATAATTCTTTAAAAGACATGGCAGGAGAAAATGTGATATGATACATGTTAGCCCTCTAGAGACTATGGACATTTGACCAAGAGCCAGAAGATATGGCAGCCTCTTATAGCACAGACTTCAGTTGAAGAATTAAAGCATTGAAATATTGAATGGTCTTAATAAATGGAATTCAATTGAATTATTCTGAGGTTATTTGACATTTCTTGAATTATAGATTTGCCCTGTTTAAATTTTTCTCATACTCAGAAATAGAAAGTAGGATATCAAATTTTTGAATCTTCAGTTAATTAAAAACAAAAAAGGTTATTCCATATTAATAAAATTTAAACACCAGATTCTGAAACATTTAGTCATAATGTTATTAATTTTCTGAGATATTAATATAGCTTAAACTATTTCAACCTCTATATTTCTTGTCACTTGATAATAATAACATTTTTATTTTCTGGGGGAATCTGGACATGTGATTTCAAGGCACAAAGAATAACCCTCCGTATAGAAATTCCTCCCCCAATGCAAATCAACAACTCATCTCTTACTTATATGCTTAGGCAGTCATCTGGGACACTAAATGCTTGAGTGACTTACATGGTCACACAGTTAACATGCTCAGGATCAGGGCTTGAGCCTAAGCCTTCCTGACACCAAGGTCATCTCCTCTATCTATGACTCTTTGGTGTCTCTACATAGCATATGTTTCAAAAGCATCCCTCTCCATGCAAGCTTATCTTGTGCTGGTGAATTAGGTGTATGGATATGAGCATGGTGTATTGGATAAAGGCCTATTTTGGGCATTAGGAGATCTAGGTTCAAGCCACAGACTCATAATTTTGGCTCTGTTAGTGCACAGCCACAGGAGCAACTTGGCATATGAGCTTCGCTGCCATTCTTATCAAGGGAAAATGAATGCAGTCATCAAATTTTACTTTGTTCAGTCCTTCCTCCATTCTTCATGTTCAAATCATTTCTTAATATGCAATTGGGGGTGGGGGTGGGGGGTAGTGTCTGCTGGAGAAGGGAAATATTGTGCAATATGTGTTTTCAATTAACTAGAGAGTTATTAAGATAGGGAGAGAACAAAGAACATGCAGACCCTGAAAAGCCAGAGGACTATGAAAGATGAATATTAAGCAAAGCCCAGCACAGCAGGTACCAGATGTGATGTTCATGGAAGCCACTAGGGGATTGCATTTGGATGTCTAGCATCGAGGCATTTGCACCTTTTATTGCTTTTGCTGCTGGAGGGCCTTACCGTGGGCAAGTCACTCCACCCTGAGGCTATTTGTCTCATAGGTACTGAAAAGCAAAAATCTCCAGGGCTCATTTTCTTTTTAATCTGTGACTTTAACACAACAGAATAAATTGAGAAATCATTAAATTTGGGAAGTACCTTATAGATGATATAGTCAACCCCTTGATTTTATACTTGAGGTTTATGAAACCAGAGAAGTAATTTGCTCAGGGTCACATAGTGGCAAAGACAGATGTCCTTCTGAAATCACCAAATTTCATAATCTTACGCTTTTTCTAGTATATTGTAAATCCTTTGTAAGTGAATCATTCATGGAGCCATCCATTTATCCAGCCTTCAATCCATCTATTCAAGCAGTAAAAGTGACGAAGGCCATACTGTGTGCAAATTTTTTAATTAAGTGGTGTTTAGTACAAAGAAAAATAAGATATTGTCTTTTGATTTACAGCAACTCTGATTAGGGAGATAACATTTAAACATAACCAGTAAAATTAGAGTAGTAAAGGACAATTCATGGGATCACAGATTCAGAAGTGGAAGGGACTTAGCAGCCATGTCATCTACCTACCTCATGTTACAGATGAGAAGAGTAAGTCCTAGAGAGGTTGTTACATGCTCAATGCCAGAGAAAACTGATTTCAGCTGAGATGGACAGGGAAGCAAGGATTCGAGGTAGATTTGGAAAAAAAAAATGGATAAGGATTCAAATACATAAGCAGGAAGAACAAAGTGGCTCTTAGTCATGGTGGAAAGATCACTTGTTTGTGACTCAAGTAATCAGCAAGCATTTATCAGTATTTACCATGAGGCAGTTAGGTGGCTCAGTGGATAGAATGCTGAAGTCAGGGCCTGGAGTCAGGAAGACCTCAGTTCGAATCTGGCCTCAGACTAGAGATGTGACCCCAGGAAAGTCACTTAACCTGTTTGCCTTAATCCACTGGAAATGGCAATGGCAAACCACTACAGTATCTTTGCCAAGAAAACCCCAAATAAGACCATCACTGAATGACTCAACAAGAACCATATTCCTGGGGCAGCTAAGTGGCACAGTGGATAAAGTGCCTGACCCAGAGTCAGGAAGACTCATCTTCTAATTTCAAATCTGGCCTAAGACACTTTCTAGTTATGTGACCCTGGGCAAGTCACTTAACCTTGTTTGCCTCAGTTCCTCCTCTATATAATGAGTTGGAGAAGAAACAGCAAACAATTCCAGTATCTTTGTCAAGAAAACCCCAAACGAGGTCACGGAGCCTTGGAGGTAACTGAAATGATTGAACAACCACAACCATGTACCTGGAACAATGTTAATTATTAAGGAGACAAAGAAAAAGCAAAAAACATCCCTGCCCTCAGGAAGCTTACATTCTAATGGGAATGAATCTGAAGATGCAGAGTCTACACATCTCTCTTTCACTTACTAGATATGATCAACTTTCTGTACCTCCATTTCCTCACTGGCAGACATGATGATGACATCTAACATCGTCTGCAGTGTTTAACATTCTATGAGTCTATAAATGTACAACACTTTCTCATCTATGGGTCCCCAGAATAGTTACCTTGGGTTAGAGGTGATCTGTGGGTCAGCACCCACTCCAAACTCATGTACCTCCAGGAATTGTGATCTGAATTCAGGACACATATATAAGGAATATTTGTGTTTGAGGAACATGCATGAGGAACATGCTAACAGTCTATGTGGCCCAGTCACAGACAGCAGGGGATATATGGGGCCAGAACAATCTATTTCTCCAACACTAAAGTGCTTTTGAGGTTCTCAGATAGTCTTTATGCTAGTTCCTTCCAAAGTCTTTATGCTGGTTCTTTCCAGACATCACGCTTCTGCTTTCTTCCAGTGGGTTGCCTCTACCCAGAATATCTGTTAGTCTCATTGTCACTGAGCATTTCTTTGCTACTACATTTTGGGCTTCTGCTTTTTATGGTCATCCGCTTAGTTCCCAATTCCCATGTCCTAAGGTACAGTGACTAGAAAGCCTCTCTGTGACAAAGGACTTCTGATGAGTTTGAACAGGCTGTAACACATTGCAACTAAAGAATTATAATGGAAGTCATCAAAGAAATGTATCAGCAGAAAAGAAAATGGTCTGGTAACATAATAACAAGGATACTCATTAGACAGCCTAGGCCTTGGTTTCTTCATCTTAAAAAGACATTTGGATTTGATGACCTCCGACAGCTCTATGATCCTGTGAACTGCTTGATTGTGGGCAAGTTATCTCTGAGCAGAAGCTTTATCATAATAACCAGAAAGTATTTGCAATTTTATAGCCCTTTGGGCATAGTTCCAAATTATTCTCCAGAATGTCTGAATAAATTCACAAATCCATCAACAATGCATTAGTGTCATGCTCTTCCCATATCCCCTCCAACATTTATGATTTTTCTTTTTGTCATACTAGCCAATCTGACAGGTGTGAGGTGGTACCTGAGAGTTGTTTTAATTTGCATTTCTCTAATCACTAGTGAATTAGAGCATTTTTTTATATGACTATAGATAGTTTTGGTTTCTTTGTCTAAAAACTGCCTATTCACAACCTCTGACCATTTTTCAATCGGGGAATAACTTGTATTCTTATAAATTTGACTCAGTTCATTATCTATTTGAGAAATGAGACCTTTACCAGAGATACTTGCTACAAATTTTTCCCCAATTTTCTGCTTTCCTTCTATTTTTTGTTATATTTGTTTTGTTTGTGCAAAAACTTTTTAAATTTTATATAATCAAAAGTATCCATTTTTCATTTTGTAATGCTCTCTGTATGTTATTTGGTCCTTAGTTCTTCCTTTATCCATAGATCTGACAGGTAAATTATTCTATGTTCTCTTAATTTGCATCTATTGAGGAATGGCTGAACAAGTTGTGTTATATAATTGTGATGGAATATTATTTTGGTATAAGAAATGACAAGTAGGATGATTTCATAAAAACCTGGAAAGACTTACAAAATGATGCAAAGTGAAGGGAGCAGAACCAGGAGAACGTTGTACATAGTAACAGCAATATGTACAATGAAGAACTATGAATGACTTAGCTATTCTCAGCAATACAATGATCCAAGACAATCCCAAAGGACTTCTGAGGAAAAATGTTATCTGCCCCCGGAGAAAGAACTGATGTTGTCTGAATACAGACTGAAGCATCCTATTTTTCACTTTCTTTCTTCTTCGTTTGTTGTTGCTGCTGTTATCCAAGTATTCTTGTATAAAATGACTAATAAGGAAATGTTTTATATGATTGCTCATGTATAACCTAGATCAGATTGCTTACCATCTCAAGAAGGGGGAAGGGGAGAGAGGAAGGGATAGAATTTGGAACTCAAAACTTTAAAAAAAAAAGTTTAAAATTGTTTTAACATGTAATTGGGGGGAAAATAATAACCAGAGGGAGTCTCTATGTCTCAGAGTGGTTGTAAAGATCAGATTATGTACATCTACAATCTGCTTTGTATGTTACATGCTTTGCATACTTGATTCATGTTTGTTAGATAAGGGCCTTTATGCCAGAGGAGAAGGAGGAGGAAATGACTGATGCAGAAAAACACCTAGAATAACTGATAAATACGTGATTGCAGACCCTGAAACCAAATAAATTTTAATAGCTTTTCTTATCTGGCCTGGTTGTGATCAGTGCATTCATAGGCGTCTGTTGTCTACTCATCCTGAACTGATGCTTCTGTAAAAGATTTCTACTCCTTTTTATCCGTCTCAGCATAAAATCCTATATATACCCTGATCCCCTTGGACTAATCCAAACTGGTCCATGTAAATATAGATATGACTTCCTGGGCCATGGTTGCAATTGCTACTTCATTTTCCAGAGCCAGAAAAGGAATAGAATATCAGGGTAGCAATGAGTTGGTCATATATGTCTCTTTGTATCCTTTCTACTTGTTAAGTTTTATTTAAGTCTTTTGTTTCTTTCATCACCATCAGTTCTAGATATACACTTTCCCTCTCCTTTATTCTTATCTAGGTCTCTGGCCCCTCCCCCCACTCCCACTTCCACCCCCACCCCCCCCCACAAACACACACTACCCCCTAGGAAGTCTTCCCTTATAATAAGAAAACATTTAAGCAAAGCTAACTGACACAGTCAAATGTGTTGGACTAAAAATGCAAAATTGCAACTCCACAGTCCTCCCATGAAAGATGCATTCTTTTTTTATGTGCAACTTTTGTGTGTTCCACCAGTATTTCGATGTTTACTGATAAACCCTACAGTTAGATTAGGGCACCTAGTTAGACTAGGGCACAGCAGTAGAGAGAATACTGGGCCTGAAGTCAGGAAGATCTGAGTTCAAATGTCGCCTCAGACACTTACTAGCTGTGTGATCCTGGGCAAGTCACTTAACCATGTTTGCTTCAATGAGCTAGAGAAGAAAATGGCAAACTACTCCGGAATTTTTGCCAAAAAAACCCCAAATGGAATCATGAAAAGTCCGACATGACAGAAATGACTAAATAGCAATAATAAAATAGCTAAACTGGTGGTGAGCGTAACAGCATTTCTGTTCCTTGACTTTCAGAACTGGATAAATACTGAATCTTCAAGTGCTCTATGAATGTCAGCTATTAATATCATTATCATCAGTTAGAGAGAAGAACATACAGGCTCTCCTAGCAGGGCTCCATTTCCCCATTCTCCCTCTCTACATTCAGTTCAGTGCCTCTTTGAAATCACCCACACACCTTAGGCTATTTCCAATATCACCTGACCCCAAAGCTGTGTAGGAGGAGAGCACACAAAGCATTCCCTGTGAGGCTCTCCAGGTGTGTGCATTCTGTGGGGGAGTACTCTAAGTTCAGGGTATGCCCATTCCACATGTACTCTGGAAACTCCTACAAGAAAGCATGGTGTAGCACTGTCATTTTTGAGGTAGAGTGACCTTGTTAAGTGATGCTATGGTACATTTTTACTGCCACCAAAACTCAGATGATTCTACAATGAGAACATTTATTTTGCCACCAGAAAGAAATCAATAGAAGTATACATTAAGGACTGATAGGGACCCTAGAGGTCAGAAAATTGAGAATCAAAGTTAACCTAAACTAAAACACATAGACTAGGCGCTTAATCAATATTTGTCGATTGATTGTTGAATAATTGACTGACCCACGATCCATAGGTAGTAAGTGGCAGAGCTAGGATTTGAACCCAGGTGTTTTGACCTGCCAAATCCAGAGCTATTTCCACTTCACCAAATTAAGAAGGAAATCTCCACTTATTTACTGGGCAAAAGACACACACACAAACACACACATACACACACGCACATACACATACATGCTATCGGTGGCTATTGAAGAAGCAGGGCTGGCAGGAACAACACAGTTATAGGGTATGCATGTAGCAGAGTCAGCAAGTCAGGTTTCATGTTTTTTGTCTCTCTTGTGAAATAACTTGCTAATTGGAAGAGCTGCCGTATGCAAATGAGTAGACTTTAAATATAGTACAATTGCTACCAATTCTCCATGGGGATAAGAAGAAATGAGGGCATGGATAAGAGAAATAAATGTAAGCTCTGCATATTAGATAGTGGTTTCAACCTTTTCCTGAACAAATCTTTTGCCAGAGATGTTAAGGATGGGATATTTGACGTAAGTACTGCTTTTGTGCCCTTTGGTTGCTCACCCCTCTGGGGTCAAGTAGATACAAGTTAAACAGAAAGAAGAAAAGAACAGTAAATATCATGCGCACCCAATGAGGGCCTGCCAGGGGAGGGCTAATGAAAATGAAATAGGCAAACAGGATCGATTGTGCAAGAGAAGGAGGTTGGTTTCTGCACTAAGAATGCGGTTAGCAAATGGGTCACAAACAGTGACCAAGACCCAGGGCAGAGCCTCAGAGTGAGAGTCACAAATCAGTTGAGGCAATATGAGAAAATGTTAGGTGATCTATCCAGCCTGAGTCAAGTGTGTACAACTTAGAAGACAGGAGCTAGGCATAGGGTCCATGAGAACTGTACGTAGGGTGGGCTGGGTTTGGGGAGCTTTTCTCCATGGCATTGATACCCAGGGGCATGTTTCTTCTTTGTGGCAGCCTGAAGACTGATGTCCTTGCACAAAGAAACTTGTGTCCCCTCCCCCAGTCTGTGTTGTAAGATATAATCCCACTTCTCTGCCAAGTTCCAAGGTCCCCAAGGACCTATTATCACAATGTCCTTCTACCAGGACCACCTTATCTCTCCTCCCCCCAATTTCTGTGGGGCATGAGTGTGGTGTTAATATGATTAAAGATCTTCCCTGCCCCTTCAATAGGACCTTTACTTACACCCTTTACACCCCAGGCCCATACCCTTCTGCTAATTAGGTAACAAGAGGTGTGAAGCCCCCAGGGCCCTAAGGACAGGTGCTAAGACCAGAGCCAATTGTATGGGGACTGAGTTCTAACCAATCAGATGTGCATGAATTCAGCCAATCAGAGACCTGAGTTCTAGCCAATCAGATGCCAGCTAGGACCGCATGTAAGGAGAGCTCAGAATGTGAGAGCAGCAGAATCAAGAGGCAGACATGAAGCAGAATTGAGAAGCTAACATCAAGAAGACACTGAGGCAGCAGACATCAAGAAACCGAAGACAGACGTTGAGAAACCCAACATGAAGAAAGACTGCAGAGTGGAGAGAGCAGACCAGAGCATTGTGGAGATCAAAGAGCCGGGAATCTGTAGCATCAAGAGATTGGAGAACTGAGAATCCAGAGAATCCAAGAGACTGCAAGGACTCTGAGAACTGCAAGGGCTTTCAGAGCTTCGGGAGAGGACGCAGGCAAGCAGACAGTTAGGATTCATAAGTGATTGTTTATGGGAAGGTCCCAGCAGGGGGGAAGGTCACAGGATGACTTGGTTCCCTGCTATAATACTGTGTTATAATTTCCTTGTTGCTACATTGAGGTGGGCTTACTGGTTTTGGAATATAATTATTGCTATATCGAATTGAGGTTATTGGTCTTGGGATTTGATACTCTGCTGTCTAAATAAATGTTTTACTTCTTCTGCCTTCTACCTAGAGAGTTTTTCATACTTTGCATACAGGCATATTCATCCTCAAGGTCATGAATCTTGCCTTACTGACACAATGAGCTGGACTCTTTGGGACATGAGTCACCCACTTGATGTGACCCACAGCTAGGTCATCCTCTATCACACATCACTTGTCTCTGCCCACAACAGACCCATTCTTCAACTCTTTATGTACTAGATAAAAAAGCATCCTTAGTTATGGCTCTGAGATCAGGAAAGCCAGGACCACAAAATGAAGACAGAACTTCTGAGCTGTCAATTAAGTGAGTTCCTCACCTATAGAAAGCTTTACTCTTTTCTGATTCTTAAAGGGGTAAAGCTGTCAAATGCTATGACCATATCACATGGTACAATAATCTATCAACAGGAAAACATCTTCCTTAATATTGAGTATGCATTATTTGTATTTATTTGTTATTGTTATTTAATGCAGAGAAGTAACAGAAGGAAAGCCAAAAGAAGCAGAGACAAGCAGAATACCTTCGAAACTTAGAGAGTAAATGTATTATATATTTAAAATGAAAGCTATGCATAATGGAGATCTGTGGTTTCATGTATAATCTTTTTCTGTTTTGCTATGTATGGCCATTTTTTTAAAAGTTCAGAATAAACATGATTTTTTAAAATTCTGCAACCATGACAAAGATAATGGAAAGGGAAGACAGTGGAAAGGACTAATTGTTGAAAACAGGGGAATCTACCCTCCATGTAAAGAAAAACTTGCTAGACATGTCTCAAAGTAGAATGGGATGACCACAGAGTTGAGATAGAGAATTTTCTGTCATGAGAAGGCTCTGAGCTCATGGTCATTTTAGGGGGATGTCACCACCCATAAATCCTCATGCTATCAGTGGGAAGGATGAACATACATAGGGAACACATGTGACTAAAGCGCACAGAGGAACGGCCAACTCATACCTCTGATATTGCAGGATTGCCATTATCTTTGGATCATACAGAAGTTCTACAAATCCAATCACTGGATTGGCTGGAGAGGGAGAGTGATTGTTTACTCCGCTTTAGTCTGTTTCTCTGAGCTTTGGCTAGAATGGATGTTTCCTTCTAAATTAGAGAGAGAGAGAGAGACAGAGACAGAGAGAGAGACAGAGATTGAGATTAGAGACAGAGATTTCTTGATCCAGGCCAAGCTCTTTAGAATACAGACCCAGAGCTATATTAGACTAAAATCTGTCTTTTCACCAGTATGTACTTGGTTGTCAATGTCAGGGAATTTCACTCAGGCTCACTCTGAATCATACTTAGAGATTCTATGAAGTTGCCTGCTTAATTGCCATTTGCCAAACTAGTCCAAATTAGTACTATTTTAAAGGCCAGCCTTTGAGAAAACTGCCAAGGACATTTTGAGTTCCCGCCACAAAACCTTCATCCTCTTTCATAGCCCCAAAACTTTTTTGCTCTCCCATGCAGATGAGGGAACAAAGATGTGAGGGTTGGTGAGGTGGATTATTTTTTCCTTGCCTCGACAATTTTTATATATAATGAACCTAACAACTTAAAAACAATCAACAAACATGAACATTCAGTATACAAAGACCCAAAAAGAGGAGACTCTGGATGGAACTGAAATCTTCTCTTATATACAGTTTATTCTGAGATGTAGGGTGTATCGAGGGAAGACTAGTACCTCTCATGTGAGGCCTTCAGCACTTTTTTCAGAGCTGCTTTCCACCTTTCGTGTCCACCTGATTCACTCAACTCTCACTGTGGCTCCAAGAGGCCACACACAGCGGCCACACATTGAGTGTAACTAAGGGATCTCTAGCCCCTCGGTGAGTCAGGAGTGCATCTACCTCCAAGCATGCGAAGATTTCTTCTGGTAGAATGGGCAGATGAGAACAAGTTGTTCCAATAGTCCTGCAGGTGGCTGAAGCAAGCACAATGGAGTGCTTAGAGTTTGGTCAGACTTTGAAGACACCAAGGTCATCCACTGAATCTCGAGCCATCACCAGTCATCTGGACTTGGTCCTGCCATTGGACTGTGATGACTCTGGAAGAGAGAGTGAGCCCAACAGCTTCACCCAGCTCTGACTCACTTAAATCCAATTTATGTGTGAATCAAAAGACATCATTTGTACTATTTTATCCTTTTTTACATACTTCAAAGTTCTGTGGCAACAGGTAAGTGACGAAGCAGCAGATGTAAATACATTGGAGCTAAACACAACCCTGCACACAAGTGGCTCAAGCCATGAGGTCATCTTCTCACTAGAAGCAGCACTAGGCTTTGGCAGCCCCATGGGCGTCTGAACAGCCTTTTAAAGACCACACTGCTCACCTCTTGGTGTGAGGAAGGGGCTAGAAAAGGTGCCCTAAAAAAGTGTCTGCTTACTCAACCCTGGCCTGCTTACCACAGCAGGTGAGGATTCCCCCC
>CM053622.1:97733898-97762998 GCA_028646595.1 Phalanger gymnotis
AATGAAAGCCAGCTTACCAAAGTTGGAGCTGGATACACGTTTTTCTGGAATGGCTGCATGGAAGGAGAGAGTCATGAAGCTGGCATAGGTTTTCAATCAAAACTAATCTAGTCAACAAGTTTGGATGCCTACCAAAAGGAATGAATGTCAGGCTTATGACAATGAGATTGACAATTGAAGGAAAGTACCACAGCACCATCATCAATGCCTATGTTCCCACCATGACAACCCTGATGAGGTCAAAGAAAAATTTTGTGAAGACCTGGAGACCTTCATCATCCCTGTGCTGAAAGAAGACAAGCTTATAATTGGAAGAGTAGACTCAGACTACCAGACATGGCAGGGAGTCCTTGGGAGGAATGGAGTTGGAAATAGCAACAGCAATGGTCACCTATTACTGAAGACTTGTGCATCTCATGACCTCATCACCAACACTATCTTCAATTTACCTAAATGCAATAAAACTTTGGAATTGACTGTGTGACATGGGAGACACTGGCAAAGGGTCACATAGCATTGTGTGCCCACATCAAAGAAGGTGCTGTGCCCTATGAGCCAAGCAGAATTGCAGTAACTCAAAAGAAACATAAGATGTACAAATGCAGGGACACTTCTGCTCCAAATGTTTATATGGTCTATTTGTGCCCAACCTGTGGAAGAGCCTTCTGAGCTCATATTGGTCTGATCAGTCACAGTTGGACACATTGTGCCTTGACACTAATATAGTGATGTCATTTTGGTCCTCTTCAAGAACTGACAACAACCAACCAACAGTTTATTTTTACTTGTCTATTAAATTTAATAGTAGCAAAATTGCTCAGTTTGTACCCCCTTTAATTTCTTTTTTTCTTCTTTGTATTTGAGAATATTTTATTCATGCTCTTTTCTTTCTTTTTTATTTAGCTTCTATATTATTCCCTACTAACCTCCCCTCCCCTCACTACCACCACAATTAGAATCTTTCCCTTGTAATAAATATATATTTTTAAAAAGTCACTTTTTCAGCCAAATACGCAAATGTATGTGCTATTCCTCACCTACAATCTCTCACCTCTTTTCCAAGAGGAGGGAAGCTTCATGATCACTCTACTAAAACTCTGATTGGCTTCAGAAAGGTCCAAGGAATAGTTGATATGATGTTTGCTGTTAAACAATGACAGAAGAAATGCCAGGAGCAGAACAGAGATCTGTACATGTTTGTCTATATGACCAAAGCCTTTGAGTCATGACAACGGATGGAAAATTATGTCAAAATTTGGTTGCCTACAGAAGTATATCAGTATTGTACATCAATTTCATGATGGCACGCTTGCCCAGGTTCTGGTTAATGGGCAATGCTCTCGTGCCTTCCCAGTAGCCAATGGAGTGAAACAAGGCTGTGTGCTTGCTCCCATATTTTTTAGCATGATGCTTTCAGTCGTGTTGTCAAATACCTTCAATGAGGACAAACAGGACATTGAAGTCAGCTACCGCATTGGTGGTAAATTCTTTAACTTGAAAAGGCTACAAGCCAAGACTAAAGTGGAAGGAGTGCTGGGGCATGATTTTTTGTTTGCAGATGATTGTGCATTCAATGCCACCTCTGAAGCTGAGATGCAACAAAAAATAGGGATTCTGAGCTGCTTGTGCTAATTTTGGCCTAACAATTAACACAAAGAAAACACAGGTGCTCCATCAGCCAGCAACACACCATCCAGGTGTGGAACCACCAGTTACAGCAACTGGAGAAGTTTTGAATGCTGTGGATAAGTTCATTTACCTTGGCAGTATCCTTTCCAGGGATGTACACATGGCTAATGAGGTTGACACACAGGTTGCTAGAGCTAGCTCAGTATTTGGGAGGCTCCAAAGGAATGTGGGAAAGAAGAGGTATAAGACTGATTACCAAACTGAAGGTCTTCACAATTGTTGTGCTGACTTCATTGTTGCATGCCTGCGAAAACTAGAGGGTATACCAGAGCCACTCCAGGAAACTGAAGTACTTCCATTTGAATTGTCTTAGGAAGATTCTGAAGATCACCTGCAGGATAAGGTACCAGACAATGAGGTCTTTTCTTGAACTAAACTGCCAAGCATTCAAATTCTACTGCAGAGATTGCAACCCAGACAAGCTGGCCACATCATCCAAATGCCAATGTATGCTTGCCAAAAAGACTATTTTATGGAGAACTCATGCAGGGCAAGTCCTCACATGGTAGTCAGAAAAAGTGATACAAAGATACCTTCAAGGCCTCTCTTAAGAACTTTGAGATTGATTTCATGACATGGAAGACACTGGCACAGGCCATCCAGCATGGCGTTCCCACATCAGAGAAGGTGCCATGCTCTATGAACAAAGCAGAATTGACATTGCAAACATAAGATGCACAAATTCAGAGAATCCACCCCAAATGTTCACATGGACTGTTTGTTCCAGACCTGTGGTAGAGCATTCTAAGCTTTTATTGGTCTGATCAGCCACAGTCAGATATACTGTAACCTGATTCTAACATAGTGATGTCATTTTGATCCTCTTCTAGAACAAAGGACAATCAACCACTACTAAAATTCTGATAGGATTATTGTTTTATTTAGAGCTCTACTGTCTTTCAAAGTTGGTTTCCTTTACATTTTTGGGATCATCATGTAAATTACTTTAATTCCTCTCCTGACTGTCAAGACTTTCTTTAATATGCCCTAGTTGGGATACCTTCTCCCAACCCTTGCTTTTACACAGTGTCTTCCCACATTTGACTGTATATTTCTTGAGGGCAGTAAATGACTTTCTGCTTATATTGGTATTCCCAGCACTTTGGAGAATGGAAGCACATATGAAAGATTTAACAGATGCTTATTGACTATGGTTGACTAGTTGCTATTGTGGTTCTGCTCTGATTTCATACTGCATTAGTTCATACCAGTCTTCTCAGGTTTCTCTGAATTTGTCATATTCATCATTTCTAGGACTTAATGATATCTCATTATATACACACATACATATACATAAATACATACACACACAGCACAATTTACTCAGCTATTCTCTAATTGATTTAGTATCCAGTTTTTATATAAGAAAAAATAAATTCTGCTACAAATATTTTCAGACATATGGGTCATTACTCTGTGGCTTTAAACTCTTGGGGGGGGGGCATGTAGCTAAATTCAAACACTGAACAATTTAAATCAACTTAATTAGGCATAAACTGGTGTCAATCCAATTTACATTAGTCCAATCCAATCTAAATCACTTTACTTAATTTGGTTCAATTTAGTTGTAACAGGTTAAATCCAATGTAATCAGGTTCATTCCAGGTTAAACTGGTCCAATGTAATCTAAACTGCTTTATTTAATCTAGTTCGATCCTGTTTAAACCAGTTCAAACTGGTTCATTCCATTCAAATAAGTTTAAAGACATTCAGTCTGGTTTAAAGTGGTTATTTTTGTTCAAACTGATTTGAACAGGTCGAAACTGGTTCACTTGAGTTCAACTCAGTTTAAATTGGTTCAACCCAACAATTCAGTATAAATCTGTTTAACTCAGATCAATCCAGGTTAAACTGTCCCAATAATTCAATCCAATTTGAACCAATTCAATCCACTGTGTGTGTATATTTAATTTATTGAGCTTGGATGATAAGCCACGTATTATGTATATGTAAGTATATAAAGATAGAAACAAAAAAATGTTGTTTTGTCCTTCCTTCTTGAAGAGGACCATGACAACAGGAAGGTGATACCACAACTAGCTTCTCAGTACCAATGTCTTCTAAGTGTCCGTGATTCTAAGTACTTAAGTATATAAATATCTAGGTAACTGATTACCAAAGTGCTTAAGTACTTATGTGCCTAGGTACCTAATTACCTAATCATCTCTATACCTAAGTGCACGTGTACTTAAGTATCTATATATCTGAGTGCCCAAAGTATCTTATCTACCTAACAAATTCATTATCCATGTACCTATGTTCCTTAGAACCTCCATGCCTAAGTAGCAAAATGTTGTAGTTGTTTTAGTCTTTCCGTTGTGTTTGACTTTTCATGATCCCAATTAAAATGTTTCTACCTGTCAGAATGGGTTTGGACTGATTTGAACTGTTCTGTACCCATCTGAACCAGTTTTGACTGTCCAGAACCTATTTTGGCCAGCCTTGACCATCTCAAATCAGAACATTTTTACTGGTCTGTACTAGTTATGACTAGTCTAAATGTTTGGAACTGGTTGCAACCTTCTTCAACTGGTTTGAACCAGTCTGAATGATTTCCATATGTTTGAACAAGTTTGAGGGGGCAGCTAGGTGGCACACAGAGTAGAGCACTGGCCCTGGAGTCAGGAGGACCTGAATTAAAATCCATCCTCAGACACTTGATATACTTACTAGCTGTGTGACCTTGGGCGAGTTACTTGACCCCAATTGCCCTGCCTTCCCCCTTCCAAAAGAAAAAGAAGTAAAATTCTCAGGGAAGCTAGGTGGTGCAGTGAGTAGAGCACTGGCCCAGGAGTCAGGAGGACCAGAACAAGTTTGAACCAATTTTGACCAATCTAAAACAGTTTAAACTTGCCTAAACCAGTTTTGACCTGTTTGAACTAGTTTCAACTGTAATGAACTGTTTTTAAATGTTACACAGTGACCTCATTCTCTCTTACATAGTGACCTAGGCCTGTGACTTCTCTAAGCAAGGACCTCATTATCTTCATACCCAAAGACTCAATTACCTATGTACCTAATGACTCAAGTACTAAATAACCTATGTTTATGTCCCTGACTACTTATGTACTTAAGTACCTAAGAACCCAATTAACTGAGATTTACAAGGGGGCCAGGGTCCATTGTTGGTACAAAAGTTGACTGATATTTTCTGGGTTATATTGCAAGAGGAGGTTATCCCCCAGGGACTTCAAGGATGCCTCTGTTGTCCATCAAACTGAAGGTCTACAGAGCCATTGTGTTGACTTCATTGTTGTATGCCTGTGAAACCTGGACAGTATACATTGTTGGCCAAAGACCTCCTTAGTGGGCTGATCCTTCACCTGGAAGACTGTCATCTACCTGAGAGCCAGCATGGCTCTCATGGGAGACACTGGCACAGGACCACCCAGTCTGGTGTGCCCTCATCATCTTTGCCACACAAAAGGAGCCTGATGGCATTCAAAACCTCTTCTTCAGTTGGAAATTGAGATAGAGAGGGATTGACTTGAACTTGAGGTAAATGGTGAATGGCTTCAGCATTGACTGATGATGGTTTATTTAGAACACTACAGAAGTGTTCAGCCCAAGTCTCCGGAATCATATCCTTATCAATGTGGCTCCATCAACACTGAGTAACTGAGATGCAATATGTCTTTGGCCTATAAATACCCTTCAGGGCATCATAAAAGTGTTTTGGATTGTTACTATCAGTGTAAAACTGAATTTCATCTGCCTTCTAACTGAGCCAAGAATCCTGCATCTCTCTAAGCTTCATTTGTACTTTACTTTTGATGGAGTTAATTCTGCCTTCTTAGGGATGAACCATCCTGCTGGAAAACCTCGTGGAGTTCTCGATTTTCATTTAGCAGCTTCTGAATGAATTTCCCTATCATTTTTGTCAAACCAGTCTTGCTGTTTGTGAGTATTCTGACCCAAATGAGTAATTGCAGCACTGTGCACCAAATCTCTGAAAGCTGCCTACTCCTCTTCTACTCCACTGTTACCAGCCATGTGCTGGTGAAGCTTGCCCTCCAAGTTAGCAATAAACTGTCGCTGTTCAGAGAAGTGCTCCAATCTATTGAGATTAAGTCTTCTGGCAGTCATCTTGCCTTGGGGCCACAGCTTTTGTTGAATGTGAATATTAAACTTGAAGAGGATAAATCTATGACCAGTTGTTACAACAATTGGGCTGGCAGTTGCTGTGGGAGTGAAAAACCAACACAAGCCCAACAACAAGCACACTTCAAACACAAGTTCTTTTGATCTGCTTTACTAAGGAAAGCAACGTTAAGGGGTTAACAATCTTATTTCAATCCAACATACAAATATCATTCACTTAGTTCAGGGGGAAAAGCCAGCACTCTGAACTTCAGAGAAAATACAAACAAATTACAAACATACATTATAAACAGTCCAAATACAATTCATAATTACCAAGAAGGCACCCACATCTGGGTTCACAAGCTGAAGGGCTCTTAACTATGGCTGCCCAGATTCTCCACATCAACACTCCTGCAAGAGTGAGAGCCCTAAGCAAATAACTCTGTTCTCTCTTTTTATACACTCTTTAGCTGTCATCAAACATCATCTGAGCCACCAGAACTTAGGCTCCTACTATTGGCTCTGGTCTTAGCAACTGCCCCTAGGCGCCCCCCCCTCTCCCCAGGGCTTCACATTCACTTTGGCTTAGCACCTAGTAGATAGGGGTTTGGGCCTGGGGCTTTGCACCTAGTAAGGCTCAATTAAAGAAAGTTAATTTAGCATTCTAAAACAGCAAAAAAAAAAAAAGTCCCAACTTAATTGATATTACACCAGTCCAACACTCTGTACCACATATTGCCTTCTTCACCCTCATATCCTATCTGTCTGTTCTCCTTACAATCATGTAGTCTATTAAATCCCAATATTTGCTGTGAGGGTGCATCCATGAAGGTTTATTGCATTTAGGTAAATTGAAGACAGCATTGGTAAAACTCTAGAGGACTGGCATGAACTAATACACCATGAAATTGGAGCAGAATCACAATGGCAATTAGTCAACCGTAGTCAATAAGCATTTGTTAAGCCCTTCCTATGTGCTTCCATTGTCCTAAGTGCTGGGAATATCAATAAGAAAGTCATTTGCTACACTTAACAGCACATAAAAGCAAAGGTTGAGAGAAGGTACCTCAGCTAGGGCATGGTAAAGAAAGACTAGAGAGTCAGGAGAGAAATTAATGTAATTTACCAAATGACCACAAAAATATAAAGGAAAACAACTTTGAAAGACAGTAAAACTCTAATGAAAACAATGATCCTATTAGGATTTGAGTAATTTGATAATGAAGCATTCCTCCCTCTTCTTGACAGGGAGGTGAGAGACTGTAGGTGAAGAACAACACATACATTTGCAGATCTGGCCAAAAATTGAATTTTTAAAGAATATTTATTTATTACAAGGGAAGGATTCTAATTGTGGTTGTAGTGAGGGGAGGGTATGTTAGTAGGGAGTAATAGAGATGCTAAACAAAAAAGAAAGAAAAGGATATGAATACAATATTTTGAAAGACAGAGAAGAAAACAAAAAAATTAAGAAGTAGGTGATTACCTATGCCAGCTTCGTGGCTCTCCCCTTCAATGCAGCCACTCCAGAAAAACATGTGTCCAGTTCCAACTTTGCTAAGCTGGCCTTCATTTGCCAGCCTTGTGTCACCTAAGACTGCTATTTGAATGAGATATCTGCTGAGTTTTCTCACAACAAGAGCTGTTCATCTTTCAGGTCTACTGAATTTTGTGTTGTCCATAACTATGCACATTCCATGTACCAATGATGAATGAAATCATCTTTGCAGAAATTTTCGTACATTTTTTTGGTGTATTTTGATCATAGGGTGGGATCCCCACCTGCTGCATTAAACAGGCCAGGGTTAGGTAAGCAGACACTTTTTATGGCACCTTTTCTGGCCTCTTCCTCACACCAGGAGATAAGCAGTGTGGTCCTCAAAAGGCTGCTCAGACACACATGGGGCTGCCAAATCCCATCATTGCTTCCAGTGAGATGACCCTATATAGCCTAGGCCACTTACATCTACATACAGGGTTGTGACTATAGTTCCCAGTGTATTTGCACCTGCTCTTTCATCATTTGCTTGTTGCCAAAGGTCTTTGAAGTAGGTAAAAAAAAAAAAAAGGCAAAATGGTGTGAGTGATGTCTTTCAAGTCATACAAAAATTGGATTTAAGTGAGACAGAGTTGGGTGAAGTTATCAGCCTCACTCTCTCTTCCAGAGTCATCACAGTCTGGTGGCAGGAGAGAGTCAAAATGAGTTGTGATACCTTGGGATACAGTGGATGACCTTGGTCCACATTACCTGCATCAGCCACCTTTATCTGCCCATTCCACCATGGGAAGTCTTCACATACTTGGAGTATACACCCTCCTAACTCACTGAAGAGTTTGAGACCCCTTGGTTACCCTCAACCTGGTTGAGCCCACCTGCAGAAATAGTTTGATGAGGTGTGAGCTGGATGAATCAGATGGAGAGCAGCCCTGAAAAGGGCTCTGTAGCCTTCATATCAGATGTAGTCTTCCCTGAACGCACCTTACGCTCCAACTGATTATCAAAGTACCTAATATCTAAGACCTAATTATCTAAATATTTATGTACCTAAGAATTTAAGTATCAAAGTACCTAGATGCCCGTATTCCTAAGTATCTAGGAGCAAACGGCAGAATTTGAAAATGGGTAGTTTTAGGCTTAATATCTGATAAGAAAAGCTTTGTAAAAATTTTAGTTTTCCCAAAGTGGTATGAGCTGCCCTGAAAAACCTTTGGGCAGAAGCTAAGTGATTCCTTGTACATTGAAGAAGGAGTTCTTTTTTTTTCCATACATATGGCTTCAACTCTATGGCCATGGAGTTCCCTTCCAACTTTGAAATTCTATGATTCTTTGACTTGCTCAAGTTAAATACAGATAGAAAGTAAACATCCCTCTCTGGCTCCCAACTCGTGTAACACAACCTTAGGCTGTGTTACCTTGACTCATTTTCAGGCTCACAAATAGAAATAGAGTACCATGGTAGAAAGCACCCTGGGTGGCAATTTAAAACATCACAGCTTTATTTGTCAGTCTATCACTTTCTAATTATGTGATGTTGGGAAAGTCATTTTACCTGTCTGGGCCTCAGTTTACTCCACCGTGAGACAAGGGGGCTGGATCAGATGATCTCTAAGGTCCTTGGTCCTTCTGTGTTCTATGACTCTAAGTAACTGCTTAATCACCTAAACAAGTCTCCTATGAATTATTTATCTGTTTTCTCGGTTAATCCTCAGAGTGCCACAGCAAGAAGCAACAGTGATAACAATACTAATACTGGCTAGTGTTTATATGGCACTTTCAGATTCATAAATGGTTTTAAAACCTATTTGACCTCATTTGATCCTTACAAGAAGTAGTGTTATTATTACCTTTTTTCCAGATGAGGAAACTGAGGCTAAGAGAGGCTAAGCGACTTGCCCGGGAACACAAAACTAGTGAACATCTGAGGCAGGATTTAAGTTAAAATCTTCCTTTCTCCAAGTCCAGCACTCTCCATTATACCAAATACATGACTGTTCTCTTTTTGACATACTGCATTAGAATGTGCTGTGTATTCATGTACCCAGATATTTATGCACATTACTATACATTATGTATAAAGACAGAAAGGGATAAATTTTTTTAAAATATATATTTATGCCATTGCTATAATGGATACCTCATATTTAGAAAGCAGAGACCAAAAAGATGAATTTAATCTTTCAGTTCTTGATGATTACATGCTTCCAGAAAGACCTAAATCTTTCCTTCATGTAGCTAGAATCAGGAAACCATAAAGCACATTTACAAACCTGGCCAAGACCAAGACCCTCCATGTACCCTGTTAAGGTAAATCTTTCCCCAGTGACTGGCTTAGTCCCATGCTGATTTTGTGATGGACAATTGTTCTGCAATTAGGCAGGAAAAGCAAGATTCTTTTGCCGGATTTCCCTGCTTACCACCTGGGGTTCTAATTAAGACTTGTTAAGTGCACAGAATAGCATCAGATAGTGTTATCCTTCTCTCATTATATAATAATTACATCTGTGACTTTTTTTTCATTTTAATTATTTTCTTCACTTTAAATGACATGGGGCATCTTAACAAAGTAATTCACGAAGGAGGGAAAATATACTCCTAAAACAGAGGACCTGGACAGATGAGTGCCAGGATGTCTAGATTTTATTTTAATTTTTCTGCTGCTTATCAGTATCCTATTCAAGGTGTTGGATGCTCAAGCCAATATTTGATATGACAGTAGTTTCTGTAGGTCATAATAGTCCTTTGGATAACTGAGCAACTCCAATGGAATTGGATCCCTTCAGATATGGAATATCTTAGGCTATTAGAGGCAGTATTCCACATAGAGATTCCAAGGCTAGAGCCAAAATTCTCATTCACCCCTTCCAATTATTTTTTTCCCTTTTATATACACCAATGAGAGGTAGCATGAGTAGGAGACAGAGTGCTGTATTTTGAACCCAGAGAGATGAGTTCAAATCCCACTCCCACCACTTAGGTGGCAGAGTGAATACCTGTCAGGACTTGGACTCAAGAATACCTAAATTTAAATTCTGACTCAAATATTTACTAGCTTTTTGGTGCTAGATAAACCATCTTATTTTTCTCATCTATAAAATAAGAGGGTTGGTTTTAGTGATTTTAGGGAATCCTCTTGATTGGCAATAGAAAGCTACTAATACAATGACTTCTGAGGTCTAAACCTATGATCCTGTCATTCTCGACTATTTAATCTCTCTGCTCCTCTGGCAACTCTCCAAGATTTAACTACTAAGTCACAGATCTGCACACTGAAGAATTAAAGTTCCACACTGAAGAATACATATTTATGTTGC
Source organism: Phalanger gymnotis (assembly GCA_028646595.1). NCBI lineage: Eukaryota > Metazoa > Chordata > Mammalia > Diprotodontia > Phalangeridae > Phalanger > Phalanger gymnotis. Next base: position 97,744,483 of record CM053622.1, read on the forward strand.
TATTTGTTCCATAACTATTTGGGGGGCCCCGTTTGTATTCAACCCCATAGGCAGTTCTGACCTGCTGACATTCTGAACATCTTATTAAATCTTAAGTTATCTTTCATACGTTTATTGGGGTCTTATGCGATCCTGTCCTCACATCTCTTATAATATGCTTTCTCTTAGGTCCTTCATGATGAACTACATAACTTCTCCAGGGTCTTCTTCTGTGGCAAGACCTTAAAGATGATGGAGTATAGTATTTAGGGGCAGCTAACTGGAGCAGTACAGTGCTGGGCCTGGAGTCAGAAAGAACTGAGTTCAAAGCTGGCTGCCGACACTTTATCTGTGGACGGGTTTGCTTCAGTTTCCTCAACTGTTCAATGGGGATGATAACAGCACTGAATAGCAAGTAGACTCATTTATCCAAGTCAATAACAAACAAAAATCAGAAAAGGTATACAGATAAGAATAAGACAATACAATACAGATACAACAAGACAATGCAGAGTGAATGAGTTCTCCCCATAGCGAGTAAGATATCTTAATCAAAAGAGAAAGAGTCCCAGATCTCTCCCAAGGAGAAATTCCTGAAGTAAGGAGTACGGTACATTGAGGATAGGGATGTGTCCTAGGTGCTGACTCCTTTACGTGTGGGATTCTTCTCAGAGTTTTCCCTATCCTATTTTCTTATCTTCTCTCTCAAAGCTGGAATCCAAAAGATTGGATCTCTCTTCCCACCACCTCTCACTTAATTCCACCCCTCACCCAAGCATGAAATTTTGAATTCAGAAAATCAAAATCAACGAGCTCGATTATTTTCAGCTTACATATCAGTATGACTAAGAGATTGACAGAGTAGCTTCCTTACAATTACTCTGTAAGATACAGAAGGGAATATGGTTATTCTTATCCCCATTTTCAAAGAAGGAAGCTGAAATCCTTATTCCCATCCAAAGGATGACCTGGATTGAACACGTTGTAGAAAAGGTATCGTATTATATAAGAGTTGAATCAAACGACCTCTGAGATCTTTTCAACTTGAAAGTTGGTGATTGCGTGGGGCTCTTGCTCATGGTCACAGAGCTAGCACTAGTTAGTAAATACATAGCCCTTTAAGGTTTGCAAAGTGCTTTCCAAATATCATCTCATTTTATCCTGACCACAACCTTGAGAGGTAGGTGCTATTATTATCCCCGTTTTACAGGTGGTGAAATTGAGGCAAACAGAGGTCAAGTAACTTGCCTTGGGTCGCAAGTATCTGAGGTTGGATTTGAACTTGGGTCTCTCTGAATAACAGAGCTGGTATTTGAACCTGGATCACCTGGACTCCAAGTAAACTCCTTCCATGACGCCATGCTGTTTGAGTGCCCACGACATGGAAATTGTGTTATTCATTATTCCTTGGGTGTATATAATGAACCTCTATTGGCAAATAATAAATGTAGCAATGAAAGGTGGTGCTAGGGTGATATTAATAAGAATTAAATCTCAGAATCTCACTACTAGAAGGGAACTCTGTAGCCCTGTGGTCCAATCTGTGCATAAAAAAGTTTAGAACATTCTATAAACTGGACTCTAGAACATTTGCAGCAAGATATCATCTATATTTGCTCAGAGTCCCAGTGAGAGTGGAACTCCAGTGGAAAACTTTTAGTTGCTAGAAGTTTTCCCTTATAGTAGTGGTGGTGCAGGACTGTTATTATTCTGGGAATAGGTAGTAGGAATGCCCACAGTGGTCCTGGCCCGGCATAGCAGGTCAAGGGTAGCTACAAAGCAGACCTGCAGAAAGTTCTTCCCCAGCATAGGGGGCTAGGGACATGGCTCAGCACTATGAATGCCCACAATGCTCCAGTCCCAGTAGTAGCAGTGGCAAAGTGGGCCCAAGGCAAAGTTCGGCCCCAGTAGAGAGGGACACCCCCCCCCACCCAGTCTGCTAGCCCTATCCCAAGTCGCAGTACCTACAGTATTCCTGTCCTGGCATAGGTGGCATTGGTTGTCCAGATCCACAGCAATGCCATGTGTCCTTGCATGGAGTGGCAGAGACAACACTGGCACACATTGGTAAGCAACACTTGCTCCAGCAAGGAGTGCAGAGTTGAATACGTGAATGGGGAAAAGGGACTGTTACCCTTTCGCTTTTGCTATCTAATTTAGTTTTCCTCCTTCACTGCTGCCTATGTAAGGCTTCTTGTATACCCAGAGTCAGGGTTGACCAGTAATTCAAATGGTGGACAGTCCTCTAGAAGCGGTTACCTTACCACCACAAGTGGGGTACGATAGCCTAACACCCATCTCACATGCTGGTTAGGATAGTTTTTTTTTTCCCCCATTCTTGAGGTAATTGACACAGATGACTAGAGGCTTAAAAGGGCATTGACTTCACTTCCTGGTCACTTGGGTGCAAATTGATTCGAAGAGCCTCTGTCTGATGCCAGACTCAATGACCACCAAAGACCAAAACAAACAAAAAAAAAATTAATGACCACCAAAGACAAAGGAACTACTTATTGTCCTTGACGCATGATCTTAATGACTATTCTTCCCTATGTATGGCTAAGTCAGCCTCCTGTTTTACCTCCTTTTACTCCTTAACAGTTGCGTGACTTGTAAGTGTCCACTCTGTTTCATTATTGGATCCAAACTACTACAGGAATTTAGCTTGAATTGGGCTAGCTAGAGCACTGCCATTGTTTCTCATTTTGCTTTCCAGATCCAAAGCCATCAAAGTGCTAAATTAAAAAAAAAAACACATTGAATAGAAAACTAAGAGTAATATCTACACACCATTGTGACTATTTCTAGATGAGTAGTGTTATAAAGGGAAGAGTTCAGAAGGATTAAGATTTAGAAAGATTAATCCTAAGAAGGATTCCAAGGTTTTGACCTCGAGTGACTAGAAGGATTGTGGAGCTAGTAATTAAAAAAAGAAAAAAAGTCAGGAGAAAGAACAGATTGCATCCAGGAGACAAAGTCTTTTGGAGTTGAGGAGGAGGAGTGAGAACAGAGCACATACCACCTGATTTATCCAGGGACAAACATTAAGTCAAGCTTTGCCAAAGTGAGTGGAATGATAGAAGGCCAGCTTCAAGATCATTAAACAATGGAAAGAGGATTTGGGGTCAGAAGACCTGGGTTCAGATCTCATTTCTGCTATCTTATAGCTGTATTCGTGAACAGGACATTTAACTTTTCTGGTCCTTGATTTCTTCACCTGCAAAGTGACGCTGTTATATGGATCAAGACTCTGAGAAGCTTTAAAATGTAAATCACAAATGTGGAAAGCAGAGATAACCTGTTAGAAGAAAAGAATCAGATGACCTCCAAGATCTGTTAGATCTAAGTCTATGATCAGCTCCATAGCGACAACCCACGAGGAGGCATTTATGAATGCTCCATCACCTGCCTCGCACTGCACCAGGTGCTGAGAATAGGCAAAAATGAGTTCATCCCTGCTCTCAAGAAGCTTGCATTCTTTCAGAGGAGATAACAATACTTAAATAAAACTATACAAAATAAACACAAGATTTATTGGGGGAGGGGAGTGATGAAAATGCTGTTAACCAGAGAGATTGGGAAAGCTGTTATGACATCTTCCTTCTTACTAGTAAGTAATCTTACAAGATTATTCTTAGCACAGAAATAACACAATGAATACACTTCTACATCCTTGGTTTCATTTTTATTCAGTAAAGCCCGTAAGGAAGTTATTTAGTCCAGATGAGGCTCAGCGACGGTCTTCCTCTTATCCACTTATGCTGGGTCTACTTCCTGTGTAACCAGCCACATCACCATAAAGCACATTTTGGTCAGCAGCGAGGTAACTCAGTGGACAGAGCTCTGGATCTGGAATCTAGAAGACCTGCTCTGAGTTCAATTCTAGCCTTCGATACTTACTAGCTGTGTGACCCTGGGCAAGTCACTTAACTACTATTTACCTCAGTTTCTCAAAGTATAAAATGAGGATAATAACCTCCTAGGGTTGTGAGGATCAAATGAGATAATAGTTGTAAACCACATAGCTGAGCCCCTGCATCAGGGACCATCCTCCAGTCATCCTGATCTATATCTTAACACTGGACCCAGGTGGCTCCCAAGGAGAGAGTGAGGCTGGTGACTCTGCACAGCCCTCCTTCACTTAAATCCAATTCCCTTGTAGGTCATGACATCATAACTTCTGGAGTATAGTTACAAATATTTTTTTCCAGAACAGTTGGAACAGTTCATAACTCTACCAATAGTACACTAGTGTGCGCCTGTCTTTCCACAGCCTCACCAACAATTGACATTTTCATCTATGGTCAATTCTGTGTTAGGTAGAAACTCAGAGTTATTTTAATTTGTATTTCTGATGTCATCGGTCCTCCTCAAGAATGAAGGACAAACAACAACGACAACAAACAAGCCTAGCACATAATATGCACTCGTTAAATTCTTGTTTCCTTCCTTCATTCAGGATCCCGGGAAAGTCACATAACCTCTGTCTGCCTTAGTTTCCTTATCTGTAAAATGAGGATAATAATAACACATCTCCCAGAGTTGTTTTGAGGATATAATATGATGATATTGTTACAGCAGTTTGTATAACTTTAAGTGCTAGCTATTATTATTATAAATTAATGTATTAATAAAATATTTGCATTTATACATTTATAGATATATATTGATATGGATAAAATAAATATATTATTATATATGCTAGCTATTACTACTGGTAGAGACTATGCAATATGACTACCCCATTTCTATCCTTTTTTTAAACTTTTCCTCCAATGTGCTGCTTCTCCACTTTTGATCTATACTTTAGAGCTTCTTAGAGTCTCAATCATTTGGGGCAGGGTAGCTTAGACCATGGATGAATCTTAGCTTGCTGATTTTTAAATATGTATATATATATATGAAGTATATATATATATACTTTCCAAATTCAACACACATAAATCCTGTTCCTGTATGAGTCTTACCAGGGAACAGCCTGTGCACAATACGGAGGTGGAAAATGGAATGCCACGTCCAGAGAACAAACAGTGAAGAGTCTGATTTTGTTGGAATGTAGAGTTCATGAGGGGGAGTAATCTGCAATCAGCCTATAAAGATATGTTAGAAATATATGACCTAGATATAAAGGTCATATTTTTAAGAAACAGAGGCAAAGGAAAGGAGCTACCTTTCACAACCATGACTAGGGAAAGAATTCTTAACTAAACAAGGAACAGACATGCTTAGCCTTTGTACATGGGAAATCATTGCAATTAAAATTAGGAGAAAAGTTAACTAAGGGAAGATCTTGGCAGCAAATATCTCTGATAAAGACTTTGTATTAAATATACATTGGGAGTTGGTATAAATACATAAGAACAAGAACAAGCCCTCAATAAATAAGTGGTCAAATGATGTAAACAGCCAGTTTTCAAATGAAATGAAAGCCATTAACAGTCACATGAAGGAATGTTCCAAGTCACTAATAAAAATAGAAATACAAATTAAAAGAACTCTGAGCTTCTACCTAACACAGAATTGAACACAGATGAAAATGTCAATTGTTGGTGAGGCTGTGGAAAGACAGGTGCATACTAGTGTACTATTGCTAGAGTTATGAACTGTTTCAACTGTTCCAGAAAAAAATATTTGAAACTATACTCCAGAAGTTATCAAAACACATGTACCCTTTGATCCAGTAACACCTCTGCAACTATTTACCCCAAAGAGGTCAATATCAGAGAGAAAGGACTTATATGTACAAAGTATTTATAACAACAATTTTTGTTATGGTGGAGAAGCAGACAGAAGTGTGTGCCTATCAGTTGGACAATGGCAGGAAAAAATCACAATATATGGATGCAATGGAACATTATTATGTCATAAGAAATGATGACTATGAAGAAATCAGAGAAACATGGGAAGATTAGTATGAACTGATGCTGAGTGAAATGAGGAGAACCTGGGAAACAATTTATATGACAAGACAGTAATATGAAAGAAAACAACTTTGAAAGACTTCAGAACTCTTAGCAACACAGCGAGCTTTTATGTCTCCAGAAGGCTGATGAGGAAGCATGCCTCCCTTCTCTTGACAGAGAGGTGATAGACTAGAGGTGGAACATGACACATTTATTTCCAGACATAGTCAATATGTTGATTTTTTTACTTAATTATACTGAGTGCTTCTAATTTGAAGTGGTGGCATGAATTAGTAAGCATCAATATGAAAAAGAAAGAATACTAATTAAAAATACTTAAAACATTATATAAGTGAAGGAGTAGGTCACAGGAGTTGATGTTAATGGACTGGGAAGCAGGGCCATTTAAGGAGATATCTATATCTATATCTATATCTATATATATAACTTAGAGACAGCGAGGTGGCACAGTGGATAGAATGCCCCTCCTGGAGTCAGGAAGATTCATCTTCTTAAGTTCAAATCTTGTCTCAGACACTTACTAGTTGTGTGACCTTGAGCAAGTCACTTAACCCTGTTTGCCTCAGTTTCCTCATCTGTCAAATAAGCCGGAGAAGAAAATGGCAAACCACTCCAGTATCTTTGCCAAGAAAATCCAAAATGGTGTCACAAAGCATCAGGCAGGATTGAAAACAACTGAAAAACTACATATAAATTGAAGTTCCCAGGTTGGCAAAGTTGACCGGCAATTGTGGTTGAGAGTAAGATTGTAAGCCAGGTACTGAACTTCTTGAGAAAGAGAGGAGAAGGGTGTGAAGGGAGAGGGACAGTAAATAATAGCCATGGAAACCATCACATTTGTGCTCTCTAGTGGGCATTCAGAAACCAGAATCTGGACTTCAGAAAATAAATTGGTGTGAAAATTTGGATTTAGAAGTCATTTACATAGCAGCAACAGTTGAAAGTAGTCGAGTGTAGTGGGAGCACAGAACTTGGAATCAGAGGACAACAAGACATTTTGAGTCAAGGCTATGCCACAAGTTATGTAACTTTGGATAAGTCACCTCAACTCTCTGAGTCTTGGTTTCTTTATCTGTCTAATGGAGATTATGATGTCACTATTTACCTTGCAAGGCTGTTGCAAGAAAAGCATTTTCTATCAATCAAAAAGCACTTATTCAGAAACTACAGGCATTGTGCTAAGTGCCAAGGATACAATACAAAGAATAAAATAAACCCAACTTTCAAGTACATAAATATACACATGATAAATATTAAGATAGGAATAGGACCTTTGATTTCATCGGTCAAAGAAACTCCCAACTGAGCAAAGTACCTCTACCAATGAAAGGCAATGCCTTAAAAATGCAACTGTATAGTGTTGCAGAGTTGCCTACCACAACCAGTATGAGTTGGGATCAGAAGACATGTCTTTCTTAGAGGCTACCCACATTTATCCACCACACCTGGGATGCCAAACTCATATAGGCCACTAAATCATACACAAGAATCCCTGTGGGCCATGTATACACTTAGGAAACCATCCATGATAGTATATATGTGTGTATATGTATATATATATATATATATATATTAACACATTAAGGAATTATATTTTAATCTGGTTCAGGTTGTTCTCTGGAGTGTTGGGGATCACACTTGGCACCCCTGCATTACACTATTTTTCACGGGATAAAGAGAATAACAAATACAAAACCAACACACAGAGAGTTGGGAGAACGGCATGAGCAGTTGGAGGTATCGGAAAAGACTTCACTTAGGAAGTGGTGCTTGGGCCGCATCTTGAAAGAAGAGAGAAGCTCATCGAGGAGAGAGGAGAAGGAATGTGTTCCATAAGTGAGGGCCAACCAGTACAAAGGCGACTATAAAATATGACTTATAAAATGCTTTAGATAAATCTGAGCTCATTACTCTGTGGAGTTAAGTGTTAGAAAGGACACAATAATGACAGGACTTGCTTGTGGTGTTGTGGGAAGGTGATCAGACTGGGAAATCAGAGGATATAAGTTCAAATACCATCTCTACCATTTAATACTCATGGAACCTTGGTATTCATCCATAAAATTGGGCAACTAGACTCAATAATCTCTAAAGTCCCTTGAAGCTCTAAAACTGTGCTCTATGATTTTAAGTGGAATACCTTTTGGGAGCAACGTCAATGTCTGAAAATCCAAAAAGTCCCCATCTCCATCATCCTTCCCCCTGGTCTCGTTTTCCAATAACTAACTAGCAAAATGAAAGGGATCCTGGTCACCTACTTCCATCTTTTAAGATTAAATAAGGTCTGGGAGTGCTACTATCATTGCTTGAGGGCCCTGTGGATATTGAGTGGGGATCCAGCCCTATCAAGAAAAACCTGGCAGACCTATACCCTCCACTTACTGCCCTGCATCACCGCCTTTCAGAAAATGGGGCAGGCAGAGTTGAATTCAACAATATAAAGGCCTAAGAGTATCCCCTCTGCAATCCAACCCTCAGACGTAGAGCTCACAAAGAAATTAGGCTCTTGCCTGCCTCACTTGGGTTTTAAATAGGAGGGTTTGTGCTTAAAACACTAGGGCACGCTTCTAGAACAATTCATTCCAAATGTCAGTGTTACCCTTGTAGTCTTTCTAATGAGGTGGGTGGAGGCCTCGAGGATGAAAATGTGAGAGCTGGTGACTAGCTCCCCAACATCACACAAGAGTCACACGGGAGTCCTCTGGCACTTGGACCAAACACAGGATGACGTATGAAGGGATTAGTATATTTTTTCTACATTTTATCATCGTCTCTCCCCCTTCGAGTCTTTCAGGAGCAATACGCTATCTCCATTTTCATCTGAGAATGGCCACAGACTAGTCTAAATGAATCCTTCAAGAGTTTACAATGGGGAGGACACAAACAGAGCTTATTGGAAGATACGGATAGAGGCTGAAGGAATAATAACAGGAGGGATAATAACAGTTATTAGTAATAATAATATTTATATAGGGCCTTAAGGTTTGCAAAATGCTTTATAAATGTTTTTCACAGTGCCTTGGAGGCTGATATCCCTGTTTTGCTATTGTTGTTCAGTCATCTTCAGATGTGTCCTGCTCTTTGTGATCTTATTTGGGGTTTTCTTGGCAAAAATACTGGAGTGGTTTTGCCATTTCCTTCTCCAGCCCATTTTACAAATGAGGAAACTGAGGCAAACAGGGTTAAGTGACTTGCCCAGGGTGACACAGCTACTAAGTGTCTGAGGCCAGATTTGAACTCAGGAAGATGAGTCTTCCCGACTCTAGGCCCAGAACTCTGTCTATTATGCCACCTAGCTGCTCCCTATTTTACATATGAGGAAACCAAGTCAGACCAAAGTAATACAAATAATAAAGTCACACAACTAGCGGATGTCTGAGGCTGCACTTAAATTCAGGTCTTCCTGACCCAAGGACCGCTGTTCCACAGAGTAATAACAGTAGTAGTAATTAGTAACATTTCTATAACACTTTATAAAATGTTGTATATATGTAGAGTATTTGATCCTCACTACCACTCTGTGATATAGGTGCTACTATTCTCCCTGTTTTACTGATGAGGAACCTGAGACGTAGAGACGTCAAATGACTTGATGGAGCTTACACAGCTGGCATTAGAGATCTAAGTCTTTCTATTGTTCTGCCTACTATGCTCTACCTCTGTAACACTAACAAGTCTGCTTTATCAACCCACTCATCAGCAAGCATTTATTAGGCACCTGCTATGTTCCAGTCACCAGGCAAGGTGCCATGTCACATAGAATTATACAATTTCAGAGTTAGAAGGAACTAGCACAGGCTGGGAATTCCTTAGAATTTAGATCAGGTCCCTAGAGGATTCATGAATTGCCTTGGCGACAACTGTGAATTCCCTCTACAACATCTCTGATAAATGACCCCTGCTTTAAAACCATCAGAGACAGGGAACTCATGAGAAGCCTTTCTATATCTGAACATCTCTGATTTTTAGAAACTTCTTCCTTGTTCTATTCCCTGCCCTGAGCATATACAGGAAGATTCTTTTTAGCATTCTTAGTATTTTTAATGTATCATTCTACATATTTTTAATAGATCACATCACTCCTCCACTCAACAAACTAAAATACTTCTCGTTCTGGCATGAAAAACTGGCTTCAATCTACTCTTTTAACCTTATTTCATATTATTTCCCTCCTTAAATGCTTTCATTTACACATTTACTCTACATCCCATTAGACTGTAAGCTTCTTGAGGACAAGAACTGTCTTTGCTTCTTTTTATATCCTCAGCTCTTAGCACAGTGCCTAACATATAATAAATAGGTGCTTAACAAATGCTTGTTGCTTGTTTGATCAGTTTCACTCAAAGTAACAACTAAATGCTCCCTAATTTTGTTCTTCTATTTCTTATTTCTAGTTCCTATTTCTTTATGCATTTCTTCAAGTAATTTCATGCCTTCTATGGACTCCTGCCCTCCTGTTGAAATGACCAAGGTTCAGCTCAGGTACAGCCTCTTCCAAGAAGCCTTCACCCATCACAACAGAAAATGATCTTTCCTTTCTCAAATTTCCCAAGAACACTTTGTCTGGATTTCTCCTTGCCATCTCATTCCACTTAGTATTGATTTTTTGGGCAGAAATAGCTTATTTTCTCAAGTAGATTATAAGTACCTTGAAAGCTAAGACTACATTGTTTTGCACATTCACATGCCCAGTGTCTAAAACAGTGCCTCCGAGATACTCAATTCTTAATAAATGTTCACTAAATTAAATTGAATTTTCAACTCTCACCTTTTTCTGGACTTTGCCGTTCATGTTACTATCCCTGCAGGGCCATGCCACTCTTGTATTTGGAATCAGTTAAGAGTTCTTGCATCTATCTTTTGTATGTGTCCTTTTAAAGTTTTAGCTTATCAAAGAGCTAGCATGAGAGAATGGAAAGAGTCCTGGCTTTGTTGTCATTAAACCTTGATTTGAACCCTGGTTCTCCTACTTGGGAAAGTCAATTCATCTTACTGGATTGTAGTCTTTCTACCTTTATGAAGGTATCACTAAAAGCATCTATGAAGGTATCACAGAAGGCCTCGACAACACAACTGAGTCAATTAATCAAAAGTATAAATTAAACATAAGTCCTCATTTAATTGCAGAGCACTGTAGGGTTTTAACCAGTGGATGAAAGGTAAACGATGCCACATAGGAAGCACTTTATAATTGGTTGAAAAGCTCAAGTCATTCCTCTTGACGATGTATAAGAATAAGCAAGCCCATTTGGAGTTAGAGCGTGAATGAGTGAATCCATCTAGTAGGGGAAGACTCCAGCTAAGAGACTGTAGCTGCTTTTGAATATTTAAAGAAATGTCACATGAAAAAAGGTGCAATAAGGAAAAGGGATTAGACTTGCTCTGTTTGCCCCCAAGTAGCAGAATTAGGAGCAATGAGCAGAAGTTGCAAAGAGGTAGATTTAGCCTTTAATGTAAATGAAAACTTCCCTAAAAAATTAGAACTACTTAAAAGTCAGATAAGCCACCTATGGAGATAATGAGTTCTCCTTCACTAGGGGACTCCAAGCAAAGGCTGGATGACTCTTTGTTGGATATAGTGAGGAAGGGATCCTAGTTCAACTATGGTTCCATTTGGTGGCTTCAGAGGTTCCTCCCAGTTCTAGATTCACTAGAGATTTTGTCACTTCACAGTCCCTAGAGATTTTTTATTGTATATGTGTTTTCTTGCATATATAACATATATACGTATGTATACATCTAGATATAACATATTCTCATATGAATCACAGGAAATAGATAACCACCAACAAGTATGATGGTTCTCAGCTGTTTGTCATATGACTGATAATAATAAGAGCTGGGGTATCTATACCATTGCTTTAAGGGTTGCAAACTATAGACTTAATACACATTATCTTGATTAATCTTCAGGCCAGCATTCTGAGAGAGGTGGCACATGTTTTCTGATCTCAGTGCACAGACCGGTGCCTGTTAAGTGGCCAGCACTTGATAAACATCTTTTGAATGAAGAGATGAAAGAATTTTAAACACATTTATTAAGTGCTTACTACGTACCAGGCACTATCCTAAGTGCTGAGAATGCAAAAGCAGGAGTGGAAAGAGTCTCTGTTCTCAATGAGTATTCTAATAGAGGAAAATCACATACGGTAAAGTAAAAGTAAAACAAGAGTATTGGATTTAGAAAGTCATAGGAATGGTGAGTGGAGTCATAGGGAAGTAAACTGGCATGCCCTTTTAATGACAATATTGATTTGATTATGGTTCCAGACATGGAAAGTATGCGTCGGGGGGAGACGGGTTAATGGGGAGGAAGTGGAGAAGGGAAGAAGGGCTAGTGAGAAGATAGCCAGAGCATAAAGGGAAGCATGACTGGGGCCACCTAGATGTAGTGGGCCATATACGACATTCAACAATCAAGACAGTGGGACCCAAGGGCAGAAACGCTAGGGATGGAAGAATTAAGACCTCCAGGGCACAGTCTCCAGTCTCTGGCTGACAAGCAGATGTCTGAGGCATGTTAAATTGTTGAATTTCTATAAAGAAACAGACTCAGAGAATTTAAGCAACCTAGGAAATACATATACCACTTAGGAAGGATTTGAACCCAGCACCTGAGATTGCTGGTCCTGAATTGTATTGCCTTGCCTTTGTCTTTAGGAGACTAGAGGTTTCTTGGGAAGAAAACTGCTCAAATAACCTTTAGTTGCTTTCCTTTGTCTGTTAGATAAAGTCCAACCTCATCAGCCTGGCAATCAGCATCCTGTACCATCTGTTTTCAACCTACATCATCAGTTTTAACACACACATTCCCTTAATATATTCTCCATTCCAGCCAAACTGGACTAGTCAGCCTCACTCAAACATGTTATGCATTTCCCCACTTTTGTACCTTTTCTTAAGTGCATTCCTATGATCATAATGCCCTTTTCTTTCCCCCTCTCTACCTATTTACTATTCTACCCATCCTTCAAGGCCCAATTAAAGTGGCTCCTCTTCAAGTTAGCTTTCCTTGGTGGTCAAAGAAGCGATTTCTTCATCTATTCTCAAAGTATTTTATTTTGTTTTAAATTTTATTGATATGTTTATATTATCTTTGTTTTTAGATATATTCTTCCCCCTTCCTTTACCTGATAAAGGAGAGAGAGAGAGAGAGAGAGAGAGAGAGAGAGAGAGAGAGAGAGAGAGAGAGGAGAGTAATATTCCACATCCTGAGTTCTCCATTTCTGCAAAGAACTGTTTTCCAGGGCTAAATTTAATCATTATAAAGTGTTTAGTTTAATTTTTTCTTTTCATTTACACTGTTGAAGTCATTATGTATATTTTTTTCCTGGTTCTGCTTATCTAATTCTGCATCAGTTCAAATGTTTTCCCATTGCAAAGTGAAGTGAGCAGAACCAGGAGAACATTGTACACAGTAACAATATTGCAATGACACCCAACTGCAAAAGACAGCTCTTCTGATCAATACAATCATTCAAGACAATTCCAAAGGACTTATGATAGAAAATGCTATCCATCTCCAGAGAGAGAATTGATGAACCCTGAATGCATATTGAAGAATATTTTTTTCATTTTATTTTTCTTGCCTTTTTCTTTTTTGCAACATGACTAAGATACATGACTTCACATGTGTAATGGGTATCATACTGCTTGACTTCACAATGGGTGAGGGAGGGGCTGAAGGGAGGGAATTTGGAACTCAAAAAAGTTATTTTTTTTTCTTTTAATATCTCCCTACGTTTCTGCAATATCAGAAGCACGGTAATATTCAATTACATTCATGAAATTTTATTTTGCCATTTTCTAATCAATGGGCATTTACTTTCTCAAAGGACTTTACACTTCTCTTATGTACATATCATATTCTGTTTTATATCCTATTTAATTATGGACATGTCTTCTTTCCCCCTACAAAATCTATCTCTCTATCTTCTATCAATCTGTTTTTCTTTCTATCTACTTACCCACATATATATATATATATATATACACACACATACATGTATATCTATATGTGCTTATACATATAGGTGTGTATCTGCATGAATGTTTGTATTCATGATATTAAATATATATGTTGAATGCCAACTATGTCACCATGGTGGCAGAGACCATGTTTCATTTATCTTTTTGCCTCCCTTGGTGTCTAGTGCAATATATATATGAACAGCTACTTTTTTAAAAAGTCAAATAAATGAGAAAAGCCCAATTGTCTGTCTATACCTCTTCCTTCCAGGTATACTTCTGTATATTAACTAAATCTCAAGGGTTATCTCTTTCATGAAGACTTTCCTCATTTTCACAGCTGAAAAATGATCTTTTTTCTCATTTTTTCTTAGAGCCCTTTGTCTGGTTTGTTCTTCTGACCCTATGCCATTCTACCTTGAATTATATTCATGTGTATATATGCCATATCTCCCTCTGTCCTTCCCTTGTAGCCCATTAGCTCCTTGAGATCAGAGAAATGTGCTGTACCATTTGTCGCTTTGTTGTTCTAAATGTTTGTTAACTGAATTGAGAATCATAAATAAAGATATTGGAAGGGACCTCAAAGCTCAACTACTCCAGCTGCCTCATTTGATAGATAAGGAACCTGAAACTAAGAGAAAGGAAATAATTTCTCCCAAATCATACAGGTATTAAATGAAAGAAGCAAGATTTGGACACAGATCCTGACTTCAAAACTAGTGATTTTTCCCACAGATCATGCTAAAACTTACCACAGAGGCTAATGTCTGAAAACTTGGCCATATCAAGTTTCCACCTTGTTTTTTGCCCTAGGCTATAAAGTAAAACTGGTTTAAAATAAGACTTAATGGCATTCACTTCTGGAGGGTTTCCCCTCCCGCCCACCCCCCGCCAAAGTCTTCATCATCTCTGCCAATGAAAATATATGCAACAGTTACTTTTTAACACCATTTACACACTTTAAGTCATAATCTTAATTTAGAAACAAAAAATGTATTATGTATAACTGGGTTTACTCATAAAATTATCATGGTTGGTCTTTCTAAATTAGAAATATACTTTCAATCCCTTCCAAGACCCGGAGGGACCAGGTTTCCATAGAATCAAGAGCTGTAAAGGTCAGCTTTCATCCAATTCCAAAGCCTTTGGTCTCAATCCTCTTTTTTTAGCTGGAATCCTTTCAAGCAAACAAGAAGATAAGCTCTTTGGTTCCTACTTTTCCTGGACAAGATGATACTCTCAGAGTTTCTTCTTTTCTCAGTCCTTTGAGGATTAATCAGGACAAGAATATGTCATAGACTTGGTCTTGCAAGGAAACTTAGAGGCTATATCATTATTTCATTTGATCTTCACAATAACCCCGTGAGTTCCACGATATTATGATCCTCATTATACAACTGAGGAAACTGAGGCAATGACTTCTCCATAGTCCCAACAACTAGTAATTGTCTGAGGCTGGATTTGAACTGGTCTTCCTGATTCTGGGCCCAATGCTTTATCCACTGAGACATCTACCTGCCCTTGGTGACAAACCAAATGATAAAATAAGATAATATTTTTATTGTGCACCATTCAAATAGCACACTGCCTAGCAATTATGTAAATATTTATTCTCTTCCCCTTTAGCTCCAAATCACATCTATCCACATTCCATAACCTCTTGTAACACTGTCCCCATCCCCATCATTCTACTGAAATATCTCTAATGGCACTAATGATCTCCTAAATACCATATCCAATGACACTTTACTCAATTCTTTCTTCTTGATTTCTCATCATTTGACACCATTGACCACATTTTCTTTTTTCTCATTCTTTTCTCACTTAGTTTACATAACATTGTAATGCTATGGGTCCCATGGGTATTCTACTTCTCTAACTACTTCTCTTTTGGGTCCTTCAATGTTTTATCATCTGGCTCTTGCCACTCCCCCTCCCCAAGTGTAGTCATCTCCTAAGAGACTCTCCTCTGTTTCTTCTTTAAACTCACTCCTTTAGTAATCTCATCCATTGTATCCAACAATCACTAATCACCCACTATGTGTGAGGCATGATACCATGTGCCAGGGATATAAAGACAAAATGAAAAACTGCCCATGACCTCAAGGAACATACATTATACTGAATATGTCCTAGTCTCTTGGTTTCAACTATCACTTCTATTCAGTTGACCTCTAAATCTCTATCTCTAAGTTGCAACCTCTTCCTGAAATCTAAACCCATATTTCCAAATGCCTTATGGTTATCTACATCTGAATGCACCACTGCCATCTTAAGTTCATGTCCAGAAAACATACTCATCATCTGAATGATGACGAAAATCTGTCCTTCCTCCGGATTTCCTTAGTCCTATTATAATTCATTCTACTGAAACCACCATTCAAATGGTACCAACTATCTTAAAGTTAACTACTCTGCAAATCCCCTGAACTTGGGAGGCAGTAAAATGGAGTAGAAAGAGCTCTGATTTGTATTGGTATCACCACTGGAGCTGAGCCTGAGGCTTAGCTCTGATGCTTTAAGAACTTATGTGACAGGCATTATTCTAGGCCCCGAGGTTACAAGACAAAAATGAAACAAGCCCTGATCCCAAGGAGCTTACATTCTATTCGATGTTTATGCTGTGAGACCATGAACAAGTCAGTTAAATTCTCTGAACCTCAGTTTCTTCATCAGCAAAATAGGACTAATAAACATCAGAACAATATAACATTAGCCTAAGGAAAGTGTTTTGAAAAAATAAAAGAGACCAGCATCTCACACCGTATACAAAGATAAGGTCAAAGTGGATAAATTATTTAGACACAAAGGGTGATTACTTATGAAGTAAATTAGAGGACCAAGGAAAAATGTACCTGTTAGATCTATAGATAAGGTTTATGACCAAACAAGAGAAAGAGATGATCACAAGAAGTAAAATGAGTGGTTTTGATTACATGAAATTAAAAAGGTTTTGCACAAACAAAACTAATGCAACCAAAATTAGAAGGAAAACAGGAAACTGGGAAAACTTATAGCAAATTTCTCTGATATTTCTATATATTTCTCAAATATATAGGGAACTGAGCCAAATTTAGAAAAAAAAATAGAAGCCGTTTACCAATTGATAAATGGTCAAAAGATATGAAGAGGCAATTTTTTTTTTTAAGAAATAGTCACATTTAAATGTTTTAAAGCACTATTTTTTTTCTTTCTTTCTTTTCTTTTTGGTTTTGTTTCATCTTTCTCATGGTTTATTTTATTGGTTATAATTCTTCTTTACAACTTAATTATTGGGAAAATAAGTTTAATGTGAAGGTATATGTAGAACCTACATCAGATTACATGTCATCTTGGCAGGGAGGAGGGAGGAGAGGGAGGAGAAGAAAATTTGGAACTCAAAAACCTGTGGAACTGAGTGTTGTAAACTAAAAAGAAAATTAATTAAAAAATGTTTATTGACTGACTTTTTCAAGAAAATGATAGAGAAGGAAGAAAACCTGGATAGCTTCAGCTAATTACCTCTTTTTTGGGGAAAAGATTGAGCTATTAAATCACTCTCTTGAGTCCTTCTGTGTATTTTCATCTCTCCCAGTAGTTTAGGACCACACCCAGAAGAATGGGACTGTATAAAGGTTGGTTTCATTTAGAGAACAGTGACTAACCCTAATCCCCCAGAGGGAAGAGCTGCTTCCAACTTCACTGATACAGCCAGTCTAGTAGGTAAACAGTGGCACTCAGTGCCCAAAGGTGCCTCACTACAGCTTGAAGAAGGAAGGGATGGGATTAGTTCCTTTGCTATAAAGGGGCCCACTCTAAAGCACTATTGATTAGAGAAATGCAAAATAAAACAACTTTGAGTCATTACCTCACATCTATTAGATCAGCTAAAATGACAGAGAAGGGAAATGACAAATACTGAAGAAGATGTGGAAAAATTGGGACACTAATGCATTGTTGGTGGAGTTGTGAATTGGTCCAACCATTCTGGACAATAATTTGGAACTGTGCCTAAAGGGCTATAAAGCTGTTCCTTTCCTGAGTGAAGTGAGCAGAACCAGGAAAACGTTGTACACAGTAACAGCCACAGTACAAGGACTGATTTTGATAGCGTAGCCCTTCTCAGCAATGCAAGGACCTAAAACTTTTCCAAAGGACTCATGATGGTGTGTTGGGAAGCAAAATGGGCTCCTTAGCACTTAGTTCAACAAATGCCCTTGAAGAGTTTGGCTTTTGTTTGCTTTGAGTAATTCAGCTATTTCATTGAATCTTACTAAGTGCTAAACCCCAGGCCCAAACCCCTATTCGGTGTAACATTAACATTATTATGTAACAGTAATTAAGGTGGGACATTTTGCTTTTCTTCTCTTAAATGCCTTTAATGATTCTGGCCTTTGTTTGAATGGAGCAGATAAAGTGGGATCTTTTTGTCTTGGAGTATTTCTCAGCACTGAGACAAGTAGGAGTCATTGATTTGTATATGATGTGATCCTGGGGATGGAAAACTTTCCCAGACCCAGCCTGGGTGAGGTCAAAGCCTTCAGGGCTCCAAACTGGATATAACTGGGGAGAGCTTGGCATTTGATTTTTGGGGCACACTCATGGAAGGAGCGTTGAGACTCTGGGCAAGCTGCAAACTGCCCCCCCAGCTTTGAAACTCAGA
>CM053622.1:97763498-97791445 GCA_028646595.1 Phalanger gymnotis
ACTCAGATGTTGGTAACTATGAATTATATTGGGTCTGTCTGTTTGTAATTTGTTTAAGGGCTCTTGAGATGGTGTTAATGACGAGATTCCAGGCAGCTGTAGCTAAGGAGCCCTCCAGCTTGTAAACCTGGATGCTGAGACTTTGTTGAACTCTGGTAACTATGTATTATGATTTGAATCAGACAAGGTCTGTCTGTTGATGTTTGTAATTTGCTTGTATTTTGCTCTGAAGTTCAGGGTGCTGGCTTTTTCCTCTGAACTAAGTGAATGATATTTGCGTGCTGAATTAAAGTAAGCTTGGCAACCCCTTCACCTTGCTCTCCTTATCAAGGCAGATCAAAAGAACCTGGGCTTTCTGGCTGTCCGGCAGCTTTCTGGGTGCTGGCTGTGGGTGGATCTGAACTCCCCACAGAATCTGCTAGCCAGATTGTTAAAACAGATGGAAAATGCCATCCACATCCAGAGAAAGAACTATGGAGTCTGAATGCAGAGCAAAGCAGACTATTTTCTCTTTTGTTTTGTTTTATTTTCTTTTTCATGGTTTCTCCCATTCATTATAATTCTTCTATGCAACATGACTAATATGAAAATGTGTTTAATAGGAATGTATGTCTAAAGGTCATATCAGATTGCATGCTATCTTGGAGAGGGAGAGGAGAAGGAGGAGGAACCTATGGAAATGAATGTTGAAAACGGAAAATAAATAAATTAATAAATTGGGGGGAAAAAAACCTGTGCATACCCTTTGACCCAACAATACCACTACTAGGTCTATATCCCAAAGAGATCAAAGAAAAAGAAAAGGATCTATATGCACACAAATATTTATAGAAGCTTTTTTTGTAGTGGTGAAGGAACTGGAAATTGAGGGGATGCCCATCAACTAGGGAATGGCTGAACAAATTATGGTATATGATTGTGATGGAATATTATTGTGTTATAAGAAATTATGAGGGTGATGGATTCAGAAAGACCTGGGAAAACATATATGAACTGGTACAGAATGAAATAAGCAGAAGCAGGAAAACATTGTACACAGTAGCAGTAATAATGTAAGAATGATCACCTGAGAAAGACTTAAGTACTCTGATCGAGACAATTCCAAAAGACCTATAGGTGAAAACCTGCTCCCAGAGAGAGAACTAATGAACTCCGAGTGCAGATTAAAGCATACTTTTTTCACATTCTTTATTGGGTGTGTGTGTGTGTGTGTGTGTGTGTGTTTTGAATATGGCTAATATGGAAATGTTTTGCATGACTTCATATGCATAATTGATAACATATTGCTTGCCTTCTCAGGGGGCAGGAAAAGGGCAGGAGAGAGGGAGAGAATTTGGAGCTGAAAATTTATAAAAATGAATGTTAAAAAATTTTACATGTAATTGGAAAATATATTTAAAAAGAGAAAAGGTTAAAAAGCTATATAAATGTGGCTTTTATTAACATCATTAACTCACCTTGACCTTCTCTTCTCCCTCCACAAACATTCATTCAGTTGCTAAGTCTTACTGGCCCTACCCCAACATTATTTCTTATATTCATCTTCTCTTTTGCATTC
Source organism: Phalanger gymnotis (assembly GCA_028646595.1). Classification (NCBI taxonomy): domain Eukaryota; kingdom Metazoa; phylum Chordata; class Mammalia; order Diprotodontia; family Phalangeridae; genus Phalanger; species Phalanger gymnotis. Next base: position 97,765,057 of record CM053622.1, read on the forward strand.
TCATTTCTCCCACTCCAGTTTAGCATATCATTACTAAGACTAATTTAGTTCTGTGCCTTCAGTCCAATAACATTCCAACCCATCCTACACACTTTACTGTCAATCATCTTCATAATGAGTAGGTCTAAATCTCTACTGTTCATCACATGCTACCCAAAGTCCTTAGCCTGACCCTGAAAGATCATCAATCTACTTTTTCAGGCTTAAGTCAAACTTCTCCCATTCACGTAGTCTACATTCCAGCCAGGCTGTGTACTCATCATTTCCTGAATAAGTATTCCCTTTTCCTAACCCTCTTCCCATGCCTTTGTTCATACCTACTATTATCCCAATTACTCTCTATTGAAATCCTTTCCTGCCTGTCTCCAGTGTAGGACTTAACATGTTGAAAGTGCTTTGCAAACCTTAAAATGCTTTATACATTTTAGCTCTTTAGTAAATTAATCTCCCTCAGACTCATGTTCTTCTTCATCTGTAAAATGGGGATGAATATCTTTTTCTGATCTCTTTGGTCTACAGACTACTACATTCTATTAAGATTATTATGACTACCTTTCACATAGGTTACCCTAACACCTTATGAAGGATTATCTGTCAGTTAGAGGAGAGCAAAGCTAGGGGTATGGGAGAGCCATGTTGGACCTGAAAGCCAATTGTTAAAATTTCAGTGTATTTATACTTTGGAAATCAGCAAATGCTACAAATCATGGCTTGATTTATTGCTATATTAGTTGTCTAACTTTAAGACAGTTGTGAAGAAAATGCTAACAATGTAGATGCAATTTAAATATGTGTCCCATGTTCATTTCCCACCCCCAAACTCCCAGAGACAACCGTTAAACATCTACCAGGACACTGCAGAATGAAGCCTTAATGAATGAGATATATGGGTCAAAAGTTATAGTGAGCAGATAAGTGCCAAGTAGTAGAGAATAGATAAGGCCTAAGGGGTCGAAGAAATGGTGAAAAGGATGGTGTAATGGTTTCCAAAGCTGTGATAACTTTAATTAACTTGAAACTGAGTAGCCTTTGCAAGTGAAAATCTTGTATTCACCCAATGACAGAGAGGCAATGGACTCATTACAGAATGAGACATACCTATTTGAACATGGCCAATAGGGAGAGTGTTTTTTCTTGTACACTTGTTACTACTGCTGCATCATCATCATCATCATCATCATCATCATCATCATCATCACCACCCAATCAAGCGAAAGGCTTGCTGCTCCATTATCTGTTTAAAGCCTGACATCCAACAATGAAGTCTGATGGTCATGGCTTAAGGTATGGCCTGAACTAAGAACATAGAATCATGAATTAAATAGAACTAGAGTTAAAGAGGACCATAGAGACCAATTAGTCTAAGTCACTTATTTTAAAAATAAAGAAACTGAGTCCTGGAGACCTTGGGTGACTTTACCCATATTACCCAGGTACTAATAACAACAGCAAACATTTTTATAGTGATTTAAGTTCCACAAAGCACCGTAGGCACATTATCTTATTGGATCCTCACAAAAATTCAGTGATATTGGTGCTATTATGCTCTCTGTTTTGCAGATGAGGAAACTGAGGCTGAGAGAGGTTAAATGACCCTTGTGAGGTTACAGAGCTAGTAGATGTCAGAGGCAGAATTTGAATTCAGGTCTTCCTGACTGAGTCTAGTGCACCATCCTTTATACTATCTAGCTGCTCTAAGGTACTTTACTTAGGGAGAAAACAGAAGTGCTAGAATTTTAACTCAGGTCCTGTGACTCTGAGTTTAATGTTGTTTCCATTACACAGCTTCCTGCAAATTTTCAGTGCAGCTGCTCTTTGTCCCTCTTCTCCCCCAAACTCATTGAGAGCAGGCAAGGTCTGTTTCCCTAACACACAGTTTCCTGAGCAGAATAAATATTCAATAAAACTTTGTCAATGATTATGATAACAGTTGATAACTTTCTTGTAAAAAAAAAAAAGTTCCTTTCCTGAACATACATATACCACCTAGTCTTCTGGACTGTAAACTCAAGATTTGTGGAGCCACTTTCACACCCTTCTAAGAGGCGATTTAGTTTCTCCATACTTGGTGCTGGTCCTGCATCATGGCTATGAAATTACTGTCTCCTGCTCCTCTAATCTAACGGAGACAGGTAGGTGGTAAAATGGATTAGAACAGTGGGCCTTGGAGTCAGGAAGACCTGAATTCAAATGCAGCCTCAGACCCTTACTAGCTACATGACCCTGGACAAGTCAACTTCACATCTGTCTGCATCAGTTTCCTGGAATTTGGTATCTCCCCGCCCACACACACACAAAAAATTTTAAAACAGGCACCACTAAAATTTGTGAATAAGTATGATTAGCTCTTTAACAGGATCCAAGGGATAATTCTAAAATTCCTAATCCCTGGTCCCTTTTTCTGGCATTTCAACTAAAACTGTTTAATTGCTATATCTGGGGGCCTTTTCTCAAACCTCTTCCTTTTCAGCCTTTCTGCAGCATTTGATATTGTCGATCACTTTCTTGTGAATATTCTCTCCTTTCTGGGTTCTTATGATATTACTCTCTCCTTTTTTCTTCCTACCTATCTGACCTCTCCTTCTCCATCTCCTCATTCTGGAAATATGCAGTTAAATGTTTAACAACTGCGCGCACACACACACACACACACACACACACACACACACACACACCATGCTTTTAAGCTCGTTGTTGAGTCATTTCAGTCATCTCTGATCCTTCGTGATCCCCATTTGGGCTTTTCTTGGCAAAGATATTGAAACAGTTTGCCATTTCCTTCTCCAGCTCATTTTACAGATGAGGAAACAGGGTGAAGTGACTTGCCCAGGGTCACACAGCTAATAAGTGTCTGAGGCCAGATTTGAACTCAAGAATATGGGTGTTCTTGATTCTCAGCCAAGTCGCTATCTACTGTATCATCTAGCAGCCTGCTTTTAGGGTTAATCTGAATTATTAACCTTTTGTCCATCACTTTCTTAAGAATAAATGATTAATAAAACAATAAATCAAGTCAAAATGCATAGTATCTGCTGATTTGTGAAGAACAGAAGCTCACGCTGACAATTCAACAATTTCTTGTGAGCCAGTTGGCTCCAGCACAGTCCTCAGTTTTATTTTAGGCTCTCCTCTCCTCTCCTCACCTGTCCTCTCCTCTCATGTCTCTGTCTCTCTGTCTTTCTCTATCTCTGTCTCTCTCTCTGTCTCTCCTCCTTTCATAAAATCTCATGGGTTTAATGATCATTTCTCTGAGGATGACATAGATCTACATATCAAGCTTGTCTTTTTTGTGCTTTATTTCTTTTATTTTTAGTTTATTAATTTATTTTAATTTTTAATTAATTCCAATCTTTCTTGAACTTCAATCTCATATAATCAATTGTGCATTTTTAAAAAACTAAACATCCAGTAGACATATTAAACTCAATATGCTCGAAAATCATTATCTTCCTCCCAAACCCCCTCCTCTTTCACATTTCCCTTTCAAAAGCACCTGTCAAAGGCATCAATAGCCTTCCAGTCTTCCAAGTTTGTGACTGTGACATTATGTTTGACTGCTCACTCTCCCTCACCCTACATATCCAATCAGTTGTCAAATCTTGCTGTTTCTACCTCTCCAAAACTTCTCACATCTGACTCCTTCTTTTTACTCACACCACCTTGGTTCAGGCTCTCATCAGCTCTTGTCTGGATTATTGCAACAGTCCTCTGATTGGTCTTTCTGCCTCTCACCACTTAAACCCATCCTCCAACACACACTTGAGAAAATGACTTTCCTTAAGTGGAGATTCCCCTATTCGACCAACTCTAGTTATTTCTTATTGCCTCTAGGATGGAATATAAACTCCTTTAGTTTAACTTATAAAACCATTCACAGCCTTGCCCAAGTCTGTTGTGTCAGCCTCATTGGACATTACTCTCCATATGCTGTCTGTGATCCAATCAATTTGTCCTCTTTGTTCCTCACCCATGAGATAACATCTTTCATTTCTGTGCCTTTCCAATGAGTATCCCACAGGCCTGGAATGAGCTCCCTTCTTACCCCAGTCCATAGAATCTCTCTTTTCCTTCAAAATACACCTCAAGTACCAGCTTCCACATGAAATCTTTGCTGAATGCTCCCCCTGCAATCACAACTGCCCTCCCTCTCAAACTTCCTTGTAATCAACCATTTTGTATTTATTTCCATTGATTATCCTTCCATTTATTATATTTTTATTTGTTTTTATTTTATTTTTAATTTATGGAATTAAAGATGCATTTCCATAACATGGTATAATAAGAAAAAGTTGATGGCACATGAAACTGAAAATCTATTATGTACAACTTGCTATTTCTTTTAAATAAATAATAGTTATGTAAATTTCTTTTTCCCCCTTTTTTTTCCTTCCCTCTCCACCCCCTACCCTAGGGATGGCTACCATTAGACACAGATATGTGTGTGCCTACATGTATCTGTGTGTGTGTGTGTGTGTGTGTGTGTAAAATCATTCTGTGCATACTCCTATCAGTTCTTTACCCGAATACAGACAGCATCTTCCTTCATATGTCCTTTGTGGTTAATTTGGGTATTTATAATAGTCAAAATTACTTATTTTCTCAGGCTGTTCTTAAAACAACAATGCTGTTACTGTATACACCATTCTCTTGGTTCAGCTCATTTCGCTCTTCATTATTTCATGCAAGTCTATCCATGTTTTTCTAAGACCATCGAGCTCATCCTTTCTTATAGCGTTGTAGTATTCCATCACAAGCATATGCCAAAGCTTGTTCAGCCATCCGATTGATGGGCATCCCTGCAATTTCCAGTTTTTTGCCACCGCAAAGAGTGCTGCTATAAATATTTTAGAATATATAGGTTCTGTTCCTTTTTTTCCTAATCATCTTGTAGTGGTGTTGATGGGTCAAAGAGTGTAATAACTCTTTGGGTATAATTCCAGACTGTTGGCGCAGTTCACAATTCCACTAACAGTGAATTAGTGTCTCAATTTTTCCACATCCCCTCCAACATTTGTCACTTTCCTCTTCAATCATTTTAGCCAATCTGATAGGTATAAAATTATATCTCAAGGTTATTTTAATCTGCGTATCTCTAAAAATAATGACAGCATTTTATATGACTATAAGTTGTTTTGATTTCTTCATCTGAAATTTATTTTGCAAAAACGTTTATATTTATTCTGCAAATACTTATATGTATGTACTTTTTGTCTTCCTCAATAGCAAGCATAGATTGTTTCATTTGCTGTAGCTTTGTCCCTAGTGCCTAACATAGTTTCTAGCAAATAGTAGGAGCTCAGTAAATGCTTGTTGATTGAGAAGTGTCTAGGCTCCAATGTGAGCTGCCCAGTGAAAGTAGAATAGTTGTTCTCAATCTGATAAAGGTAAAAGAGTAGGTTAACTTGCTCTGGCAGACAGGTAGGATGACCAAAACCAACTAAAACAAAAAGATCCTTAAATTGAATCCAATCTTTTTGTTTTTGTTTTATAAGTTTTACTTCTAGATACCTCTTCCTCTCCTCACCCTTTCTCCACCTGTAAACCTTCCCTTAGAACCAAAAATCACCTTCAGTATCTTCTGATCCAGGGACCCTTCCCTCTCTCTGATTGGAGAGGGTGGAGGGTGGACAGCGGGGAGTGCCTCCCAGATGCTCCATTTAAAGAGGGTCCCACCCAGGTGCATTTCTTTGAACTTTTCCATTATGTCCCTCCCCTAGGCACCCCTCTTTTCAGCCTTTAAAAAATGTGTTGTTTTCCCCCCAATTAGATTGCAAGGGTCTTGAGGAGGACTATTTTGCCTTTCATTGTGTCCCTAGCACTTAGCACAGAGTCTGACACATTAATAGACATTTAATAAATGTTTATTGACTGACTTGCTAGGAATCTCATCTGACACTCATATTGCATGGAATATTCCACACTCATAGTCCCAACTCTCCAAAGTACATAGGCAAGTACATATTCCTATCTCTTCTCCAGGGCCAACATTAGTCATTCTATACACAGTCCTTGGCTTCATCCTAATGTTCTCCTCATTTACTTTCTGGCAAACATTGTGTATATTATTCTCTTAGTTCTGCTTAATTCATTCAGTATCAATTCATACAGGCCTTCCATGTTTCTCTGAACGCCTCCTATACAGAATTTCTTACAGCACAGTATTATCCCCTTACATCCAAATGCCATGATTTGTTCAACCTTTCCCTGATCAATAGGGATCTTCTTTGTTTCCATTTCTTTGTGATCACAAAAAGTGGATTTCAAGACATCCTCTGATAATCACAGGGACCTCTGGGGCTCTTTCCTTGGCAGTCTCTATTTGCAACTATACAACATATATGCCACGAAAACAGGAAAAACAGAGCTGGGGTAGATTCTCTTTCCATCTCAACTCTGGCTTTTCTTTGTCTAATCAGTTGCACATGGCATTATGTTGGCCTGGCTTTTTTTTTTTTTTTTGGTCTAGACAGAACATATTCCCCCAGGCTCTGGTAATTTCCTCAGATGTTTCCTGCCCACCTCTACCTCCACCTCCTCGTTTTCCTCTTTATCTTGACTCTGTATTTTCCATGCTGCTGTGGGTCCTGTGGAAACTCACACATCAAAGCCATGTGTAGTCATTCTGTGTTTCTGTGTCCTTTCTCTCTTCTCTCCTTCCTGCCCAACATTAATATTAATAACTTGTATCTTTGCGGTTGCTTTCTTCTCCATTCTCAAGAGACCAGAACCTTTTTTTGGACTTTCTGCTAGAGTGAATACTTGTTTGAAGGCATGGTAGGGCATGCTGGGAAACAGGGCAAAGGATGATGTCTCTGATACAATACTGGGCTGAGTAGCTGAGGTATTCAACGTGACTGTTCCATGAAGGCAGTCGAATGACATGTTTGTAATATTCCTCCTTTCCTTTTGGAGGACAGGGAGGAATAGATTTGTAAGCCATTTAACGACTGTGAGTTAGCCAATCTTTGATCATCCTAACTTCCCTAAAGTCACCAAAGCAAAGAAATGTCTCTTTTGTTCCATGCCATTAGGGTACTAGCAGCAACCAATGAAAATCATTAAATGAATACTTGATTCAGACAGTTATTAACTCCCTTTGAACACTCACTAGCTATGTTACCCTGGGCAGGTCACATAATGTTTCCATTTCCTCATCTGTCAAAGGAGAAGGTTAGAGACTCAGTTGTGTCTCGAGTCTCTTTCAAATCTAAATCTACTATCCTACGATCCTGTGACTGCCTGTGATTCTGTTTCCCACAATCACACCCAATGTAGTCAGCAAGTTAATTGAACTAAGCTTTGTACATGCCCAGGTCATCTAAGTTAGAAGTATCCATGTGGTAAGAGAACACAGAATGACTTCTCCCAGAAGTAGATCCCTACCATTTCCCGTCTGAGTGCTTCCATCTTAGTTAATCTAGGCATGCATGAAACCTGGTTACAGTAGGTAGTACTAACATTTGCTACAGCCCATGGGAGCTACGATAGTATTCTCCAATGGCTATTTGGACCCTATACTGAACTTGGCCACAGAGCAATGCATGGAGTAAAAATAGAGTCAGAGATATAACTAGGGTACAATGACCAGACCATTGTTGCCCCAAGGCACTAAAATTATATCTTTTTCTACTCAGCATAGAAACAACTGAGCTTGTCATTTATTTACTAAAAGCAAGTTGTTAAAATCATAAATAACAAGATGGCTCATTTATCCTCCTGGCCCCTGGTCATATGGTCCCTATCCTAGCCTGGCCCATGCCTAACCCAGCCCTGCTTTCACCCCCATTGGTAGCCTTGAGCTTCTATCCCCAAAGTTGCCCGTTCCCTTGACCCAACCATATGCAACTGAATTTGTCTTAAAAAGCTAGTTTGAGTGTGCATTTCTTGCTGTTCTGTACTTTTTGCTTAAACTATAATACCAACAAAGGTGCAGAGTCGGAATAAAATAGTAGAAAGAGGACAGAATTTGGAATCAAAGGACTTGGGTAAAAATCCTAGCTCTGCTATTTGCTGTGTGACACGTGAATTCCTCCCTCTCAATCTCAGTTTCTTCATCTGTCAAAGGATCATAAGATTTAGATATAGCACTAGAAGGTCAAATCCAGTCCCCTCATTTTACATTTGAGGAAACTGGGACACAGAGAGTTTAAGTGCCTTGCAAAAAAGTTCATCATATAAGAATAGAGAGAGAATTTGAACTCATGACCTTGGCCTACAAAACAGATTTTTTTTTCTTTTTTTTTTCTATTATACCATGATCTCATCAAATGAGGAGGTTGAATTAGATGATGCCAAAGGTGCCTTCCAATTCTAAATACTACAATATTATTCCTACTGCTAATCTGGGTTGTAACTGTGTCCCAGCTAACCCCAGGGAAACCAGCCAGCTCTGATTTTGTCAAAGACTGTGGTAGCAGTAGAAACCAGGGAGGGGTGGGAGAGGTCAACATGTAGAGGTGGCCATGCTTTACATGCCTCCTGCCCCTTGTCTCATCTCTCCTTCTTGTATGAGCATACTAGGATATGAAAGGCAAAAAAGGCTAACTGGCCAATACTGCCATTGTCAGGCTATGGTTGCCTTTAGAGGCAGAGGTCCTGGGGACCTTGGGATTTGGGGTTTGAGAAAGACTGACTCCAACAGATGTTTTGTCCTTTAATAAGTCCCCCACTGAAAAGGTACCACATTGTCTACGGAATGGAGTGCCCCTGTTGACCCTTTATTGTGGGTACTGGTAGGGGACGAGGGTAGCAGCTGAGAAATCAAAAGGGGGCTGGGAGGAGAAGCATTTGCCTATTAGTGGTACTTATTATTAGCACTCTGTGTGCAAAAGAAGAAATCCATTTGCAACTCTGCCACAAATAATTTCCTGCTGGATATTTCAAGTGATCCAGGACTCTCATTCCGCTGCTCATGAAAAGCTGTGTGGGTTTGGAAATAGAGAACCAATGCTGAGTTACAGTGTGTGGGGCTAACAAATTTCTGAGCTCTCTGCGGGAACCCTAATAGGAAAATTCAAATGAGGCCACCTGCTTTACTGCAGGTCTGAGGGGCCTTTTTTTTTCTACCTTGAGTTTAATTTACCCTCCCAGCCTCGTTGTGAGAAATGGGATTTTTCAGTAATTGTAGAGAAAGGTCTTCTTTGTGCCAAGGTACCAAGCTTAGTGTGGAAAATGAGTTTAGATGGTTTGGGGGTAGATTGTGGGGTGTGTGTGTGTGTGTGTGTATGTGTGTATGTGTGTGTGCATATTCTTCAGTATAGAAAGAAGGTCCATTTTCAGGGAAACCATGCTCTGTTAAGCAGGGTCACCCTAGATATAATTAATTTCTCAGAAATGATAGCAATCTAATGATTAGGAGCTATTGAAACGGAAACCTCTGATAGCTGATGAACACACGCTACTCAAAAACTGGTAAGTTTGTCAATGAGGAATTCTCCTAAAAGGTATTTTGTGAAGCAGGTCATTACTCCTGCCTGGGGGATAAGATAATACATACATACATATATGTGTATTTGATTCAGATCTATCATTTCATCACTGTAGTGAATTCCAGGTATTGAGAAAATACTCTCTACCAATTCAGATCAGCACCTGCCCTGTAACTTAGGGTGATGAATTGCCTGAAGCACTGAGATGCTAAATGATTTGTATACATATATACACATATATGGATACATATAAACATATGCACATGTATATATGTGTGTGTGTAAGAGGGAGTGGCCCCCCATTGACCTCTTTTGTTTTGGTTTGTAGACAATCAGAGGTTAAGTGACTTGCCCTGGGTGACACAGCTAGTGAGGTCATATTTGAACTCAAATCCTCCTGACTTCAGGACCAGTGCTTTATTCACTATGCCACCTAGCTGGTCCCCGTTGACCTTTATTGTGAATACTGGTGCATATACATATACGTGTACATTTATGTATACATCCATGTATGTGTGTACAAGTGTGTATATGTGTATGTGTATGCATTGTGTCTGCATATGTATGTGTGTATGTTGCCTAAACCAAATAGACGTGTGTGTATATATGTATTAGCTGATCCCCCAGGCAGGAGTAAAGATAAAAAATACCTTTTAGAAGATGTATGTATGTATGTATATGTATGTACACATATACACACATACATATACACATGCATCTGTATTTGTATGTATACATGAACATATCTTTCACATGAGATATAGATATATGCACACATACTTGCACATGCATATACATATATAGGCATGTAATTAGAATTCCTCACATATACACACATACACATACACATGTATCTGTATGCATATGTATATATGAACAAATCTTTCACAGGAGATAGATACAGATATATGCACACATACTTGCACGTGCGTATACATATATAGGCATATAATTAGAATTCCTCATATACACACACATATATACATATATATGTATGTGAGTATGTATGATCATAGGTTTAGAAGTGAGAGAAACAACAGAGATCATCTAGCTCAAACCTCCATTTGACAGATGAGGAAGCTGAAGGCTGGATGAATTAAGCAATTTGTCTAAAGCCACCAGCCAGGGCCCTCTCCCCTGTTCCATGCAACGGACAAATTTATTGTTTGGAAAATAAGCCATGCTGCAATTTGAAGAGAGAGTAGAATAAAATGATCTCATTATAATAGGAAGGAAAAGGAAAAAAAAAATTAAAAACAACCTTATATTTAATTAAGTATAATTAATGATCAACTGCAGATCTGCCAGTTGATGTTTTGATAAAGAGGAGCAGTCTTCAGGGGAACAAGTCTTTTCTACTATGATGTGAGTAGAGAACTCATTTTTAATCATATGTGTTTCTCTTTGGCAAATAGCTATCTGAAGCATAGCTAATTTTGAAGTTCTCTTTTAAGAAGTTTTCTGATCTTCATGAGTACACAGAGTAATATAATGCCAGATGAATCACCAACCTGAGCTCTTCTTTTTCTGTAGCATTCCCATATACTCTAAGTAGGCATAGGAAACCTATCATATGAATCTGAAAGGTGGGTCCGATGTGTCCAATCTTCTGTTTGTCTATCCACCCAATGGACTTTCTGGTAAATGATTAATAAATGCATTTTTCTCCTTTGCTTTTCATTGCTTGTGTAATGAAGTATGAGAACTATAGTAGCCTAGGGATTGTGAACAGTCAAGTACTCAAATTCTACCTCAATTGCTAAATCATCTATTTTATCTTGGATTCTTACCTACAGGGATGACTCATTCAACTTGGCCCCCACCTACTTGTTCAAGCCCTGCCTGTTTTTCTTTTTTTCTAGCTATTTCATTTATTTATCTTCATTTAAAGTCCTGACTTAAATCTATAGTATAGATTAGCAAATCAGTAAAAACAGAAACATTAATCATATGTAACACAATATTTTATATATACATGTACACATACACATACACATACACACACACACACATTTGATCTAGGTTTGCTAAAAAGCAGAAATCCCATCTTAGGCTGGAATCTTTCCCTCTGCTCTTCAGTGTCCCGTCCAACTTTACCATCTTCTTGTTATTCACCTTGCCCGCCACTACTCCCTTGAGATTATTGGACATTTGCAACCAATCTGTAGATGCCCCTCCTGGGAGTTCTGAATTCCTACCCCAGCTGTCCTGATTGGTGAGAACATCACATGGTCCACTCTATGCAGCTGACCCCAGCCAGCCACCACGGGCATCTTCATGTCATCTACTCTACTACCACATTAGTTTTTCCTTGTTTTCCAGCTCTAGAACTTCAATCGAAGCAATACTGTCATTGATACCTTAAGGAGTATATTTATATTAATAATAACTTATAGTTAGCACTTATAAAGCACTTTAATGTGAACAAAGAATTTTTACATATATTATTTCATTTGATCCTCATTACAACTCTGTGTGATAGGTGCTATTATCGGCTCCATTTTACATATGATGAAACTGAGACTGCATCATTTTTGTGTCTGAAGCAGAATTTAAATGACTTTCCTTTGGCTCCAGTCATTTTTCTGGTGACTTCCCAAATCAAAAACTACCCCTGACTACCACTCCCCTATACATACAGCTAGGTCTAGATTAATGCAAGTTCAAATAATGTAAAATTCAATTTAGTGTGAATTATAAAATGATAGGTTGCATTTAGTATGAACCAAAATTTGGTCAATGCAACATGTGCTAGCTATTTGAGGGTTTTAACATGAGGTCACTGCATCACTGGTCTGCACTTGCTTATCACTGCTTGTGAATGTGATGGGCTGCTATGTACCATATTACCAACAAGCATGTTAATCTTTTTAAAGAGTCCTTAAGAAAATAAACAAAAGGAAGAATATTTCAGGTGGAAACACTATGGATACACACACAAAGAAGAGGCTTGTTATTGCATTAGAACAAAAATCTGATAACAACTGAACAGCATGGATGTGGTGGTAATAACTCTAAAATAGGATGAAATGCTGAAATGCCTGAATTTATGGAAGAGAATATCATAAAATAGGCAGGCAAAATAAAAGAAAAAAGAAAAATTGCATCCGATTTTCGTGGTTTGCAAACAACTATAAGAAATAGAAGTATTATAGTGATACAAGTGGAGTATTGTTTAGCCATATGGATTGCAGATTGCAATAAAAAAAAAATACATTCCTCTTAGGAGGCAAGCCATTCAGGCATAAGCTTTAACTTTGTTTAAGGCAGGGAAAGAAAATGGAAATGAAGTGGATAGTGAAGGAACTTTTACTGCAAGAGTTTGTTGGTTCAATTGCTTTAAAAATCTCATTCAATTGCTTAATGTTAAAATTATCAGAGAGGCAACCAGGACAGATGAGAATGCTGCAGCTAACTCTCTTCATGCTTTGATGAAAATAATAAAAGAAAGTGGATACGCTGAACAACAAATTCCTAATGTGGATGAAACAGGCTTATTCTGGGATGGGTTACCTTCCAGAACTTAAAATTAGTATTTAGTTTTTGTTGTTCAGTCATGACCAACTCTTCATGACTCTATTTGGGGTTTTCTTGGCAAAGATACTGGAGTGGTTTACAATTTCTTTCTCCAGCTTGTTTTACAGATGAGGAAACTGAGGCAAACAGGGTTAAGTGACTTGCCCAGGGTCATATGGCTAGTGTCTGAAGCCAGATTTGAACTCAGGAAGATGTGTCTTCCTGACCCTAGAACCCACACTCTATCCACTGTGCCACAGGTGAGAGTTGAATAAACGGTGGACACCAAAGGTGGATAGATAAACAGCCCTGAAAAGGGCTTGGCAGCCCTCATACCAGAGGTTCATCTTCCTGGAACACCTCATACCCCATCTGAAATCTAATCAGCAGTGAATGGAGAGACTAGAAAGGAAGAGATAAGAAGTGAATAGAAGATGGATTACTACATAAGACAGTCTTGTAGACCACAGCTGAAGTTGTCTTTTGTTTGCATTTTGGCTTGGGAAGGAAGATACTAATTTCAGTAAGGCAGCTGAATAAGAGAGAAAATAGCATCATATCAGAGAAAAGATAGGAAAGGACCCATGGAAATATGGGGAAGCCAACTATAAATAAGGTCTTAAGGGTGGAGTACTTGAGTCTGAGAGCCTAGAACAGAAGGACCAAGAGGCATTTTGGCAAAGCTCAAGTAGTCTTAAGGGAGAGCAATTAGCAAGAGTCAAAAAAAACCTTGAGGGTTTCAGTTCTATGAAGTATGGAAGGAAAGAAGGATATTCCAGCTGCCGTAGAAGTTTCCCTCTGTGTTTTGGCCAGTGCTGTGTGACAGTGACACAGGATGTACAGGGTGTTCCTATAGACAAAAATGCATATTTTCAAGAAATGAAATTAAAGAAATTTTTAACAACATTTTATTTAATTGGAATATTAACAAATAACATCTTCAATATGATTTCCATCATTTGTGATCCAAAGGTTGATGTGCTTTGCAAGATTCACGTGAACTCGATGGAATTAACTCTATATTGCCGTCAATTTTAGCACATTGACTCTTTCTGTGTTCAATCAAATGTGTTGCATCTGTGATTTTTATTGAGTATGCCTTCTCCTTTAGCATACCACAGAAAAAGAAGTCAAAGGCACTAAGGTCTGTTAATAATCCAAATATCAAAATCTGCATTTTTTCCTATGTGTCCAGACTTTAGGGACAGCCTGTAGTATGGCATAGCAGAAAGACTTGAATTGGATTTAAAAGATATTTAGGTTTGTCGTCAAGTGTTTAAAACAGGAAAACCACTTAACCCATCCACATCAACTCCTTGAGCTGTAAAATGAAGACGATAATAAACAGATTACCTGCCTCATAGGGTTGTCATGAGAAAAGTTTTCTATAAACTTTAACATGCCAAATAAATGGGAATAGCTATTTTCATTATATCCACACAAAATACAGCTTGAGCTCATGTTAGAGAAGTAGGTCAAAGGCTGAAAGAACACTTCGTTACTTTTCCTATTATCAAGTACAATCCAGTGCCCTTGGAAAGAATGCAAGCAGGGCTTCAAAGAGAAAACAAAGAGGAAAGACACTTTGAAGAGGCATTGGGGAAGCCTAATTTGCATCAGAATGCTGAAGAATAAAGAAGTGGGACCCAGAGAAGGAAGGAAAGATGGACCATGGAACTTCTGGAAATGTGTAATAGGGATGAGATTCTTCCTAGGGGCACTTAACTTGGGATTCATGAACTTCAAAAAAATGTTTTGATAACTATGTCAATATAATTGGTTTCCTTTGCAATCCTCTGTATTTTATTTTATGCATTTAAAAGCATTAATCTGAGAAAGGATCCAAAGGCTTCACCAGCCTGCCAGAGAAGTAAATGGAAGGAAAAAATCCCTGTGATGATGACACCCAGATGTGGTCAGAGTGGGGTGCTTTATGATCACTTACACCTCATTTGTTTCCATCAGGCTCTAAGTTCCAGGATCAAACTAACAACAACAAGCATATGTGACATATGCTTTCTTCCTAAATAATATACTCAGGGCATGGGGACTATTCCAACTCCCCCTTTTTTAATTTTTTGCTTTTAGAAATGTTGTTGAGTTGTCATTTGTCTTTACATCCAAGTTATTTTTCCTCCTGCCTCTAAATTGAACTGCCCCTTGAGAACAAAGAAAAAACCAAGAAGCAAAAATATCTGATAAAGAAATTTTGTCTGACAATATATAGTGTTCTATCTTAATATTGCCCCACTTTTCTGCCATATGAGGGACATATGTTTAGTCATTTGTTCTTAATTAAAAAGTTTTTTCTTAAATTTTTAAAGGTACTAATTTTTTCCCTCTCTTTGTTTCCTGAAATAGAATAAAAACAAAACAAAAAAAAAATTATTACAAAAACACATGCATTCCAGAAAAACAAATCCCCACATTGGACATGTCAAAATATGTATGTCTATTCTGCATTTTAAATCTATCACCTCTCTGGCAGAAGTTAGGCAGCACGATTCATCTTCAATCCTCTAGATTTGTGCTTTATTGTTGCACTAAGTCTTTCAAAGTCATTTTTTTTCCTCTACAGTGTTGTCATCAGAGTGTAAATTGTTCTCCTAGTTTTGCTGCCTTCATTCTGTATCATATCATAGAAATCTTTGCATTTTCCTGATTGCTATCCTTTCTTCAGGACCTTCCCTAGTGTTACCATTGCTCAAAGTTCAACTTCCTTCCATTGACATTTTTGCCTAACTTGTTATGGTCATCCTGTATACTGTTTTAGTTTTGAAAGGAGAAAGGAGGAATAAGTTTTGGCAAAGAAAGGGTGTTGTTGTTGTTCGTCATTAGTTCTTAAAGAAGACCAATAATATCGCAAGGGTGAAGTCTTGACTTGAGTGGGAACCGAATTTAAGTGATCCAGAGCTGCTCAAAGGCATCAGCCTCAATCTCTCCTCCAGAGTCTTAAGAATCCAGTGGCAAGACAAAAGCCAAATAACAGGAGATGATCCAGGATGCAATGGATAACCTTGGCCTTTTTAAGCTAAGGTCTTTTCCAGGCCTAGTTTGTCTGAGGCAACGCCCATTCAGTGATTAAAGGCTAGGTAAGAACTGAGACAAAAGATAGCCTGGTTTGCCATCACAAAAGAACCAACCTGGTAGGGGAGACCTTCCAAGTTTCTAGCCAGAACAGGAAAAAAAAAGTAGTATTTATGCTCACTCTGAGCCATTAAAACCCAAATAATGAGCAAGAGAGTCTTGGGCTGATACCTATTATTGGCCATTCAATGGGTTTAAAGGCACAGTCATGTAAATCCATTTGAATCACAATTGGCTTTTCCAAACCCTATTTTTTTTCAGAGCTTTATTTCAAGAAATCATACTATTTCCTCCTATAACTCATCTAATTTCTCCTTTAAAAATTTAGGTGCTATACCATTTGGTAATATACGTTTAATATTGATACACTTCACTGTCTAATGGTACCTTTTAGCAAGATATAGCTTCCTTCTTTATTTAAGTAGATCTATTTTTGCTTTTGCTTTGAGATCATGATTGCTACCCTTTTCTTTTTTTTTTTTTTACTTCAGCTGAAGCATAATAAATTCTGCTCCAGCCCCTTACCTTACTCTGTGTGTGTCTCTGTGCTTCAAATGTGTTTCTTGTACATACCATATTGTAGTATTCCGATTTTTAATCAATTCATCTATCTGCTTCCATTTTATAAGTGAGTTAATCTCACTCACATTTACAGTTATGGCAATGATGTATTTTCTTTCATCCTATTTTCCCCGTTTATCCTTTCTCTCTGTCTCTGTCTACCTCTGTGTCTGTCTGTCTGTCTGTCTCTCTCTCTCTCTCTCTCCCCCCCAACTCTCCTTTCATCCTCCTCACTCCGTCACTCCTCACAAGTGCTTTACTTCTGACCACCACCAACTGCAATCCACTCTCCCTTCTATCAGTCCCATTGATCTTTTTGTCTCCATCCCTTCCTACTTCCATATAGGGTAAGACAAATTTCTATATCCAGTGAGGTGTGAGGTGTGTATCTTATCCCCTCTTTGAGCCAACTAAGATGAGAATAAGGTTCAAGCATTTGCCCATTACCCCCACATCTTCCCTTCTATTATAATAGTTCTTTTGTGCCTCTTTTATGTGAGATAATTCAGCCTATTCTACCTCTCCCTTCCCTCTCTCTTTTTCCAACGCAATCCTCTTTCTCATCCCTTAATTTTGTTATTTTTGCTATCATCCCACCATAGTCACTCATACCTGCACCTCCTACTTATACCCCTTCTAATTGCCCTAATAGTGATAAAGCTAAGAGTTACAAGTCATCTTCCAATGCAGTAATATAAATTGTTTAACCCAATTGAATCTCTTGTGTTTCCTTGTTCCTGTTTACTTTTCTATGCTTCTCTTGAAGCCTGTATTTGAAGATAACTTGTTGTTGTTGTTCAGGTCTGGTGTTTTCATTAGGAATGCTTTAAAGTCCTCTATTTCATTAAATATCCATCTTTTTCCCTGATGGATTATACTCAGTTTTTCTAGGTATGTAATTTTTGGTTGTAATCCTGGATCTTTTGCCTCCTAGAATATCATATTCCAGGCCTGCCAGTCCTTTAATGTAGAGGCTGCTAAATGCTGTGTAATTCTGACTGTGGCTCCATCATATTTCAGTTTCTTTCTGTCTGTTTGCAGTATTTTCTCCTTGGTCTGGGAGCTCTGGAATTTGACTACAATATTCCTGGGAGTTTATATTTTGTGATCTCTTTCAAGAGGTGATCAGGGGATTCTTTCTACTTCTATTTTACCTTCTGGTTCTAGGATATCAGGGCAATTTTCCTTGATAAGTTCTTTAAAAAATACTGTCTAGCTCTTTTTCTAATCATGGTTTTCAGGTAGTCCAATAATTTCAAAATGATATCTCTTTGATCTATTTACCAGGTCAGTTGTTTTTCTGATGAGACATTTCACATTTTCTTTTTTTTCATTCTTTCAATTTTGTTTTATTGTTTTTTGATGTCTCACGAAGTCATTAGTTTCCACTTGCCCAATTCTAATTTTTAAAGAATTCTTTTCTTTGGTGAGTTTGTGTACCTTTTTTTTTTTTTTTTTTTACAATTTGGCCAGTTCTACTTTTCAAGGAATTCTATTCTTCAGTGAATTTTTGTACCTCCTTTTGCATTTGGTCAATTCAATTTTTTAAGGAGATATCTTCTTCAGTGAATTTTTCTATATCCTTTTTTTTTTTTTGCTTCTTTTACCAAGCTGTTGACTCTTTTATGATTTTCTTGGATCACTCTCATCTCTTCCCCCTCCTCCCCAATTTTTATTCTATCTTTTTTATCTGGCTTTTTAAATCCTTTTTGAGCTCTTCCAGTTCTTTCTTGGGCCTGAGACCAATTCACATCTTTCTTTGAGGCTTTACATGTAGCCATTTTGATATTATTATACTCTTCTAAGTTTATGCTTTGATCCTTCCTGTTAACATGGTAACTTTCTATGGTCAGGTTCTTTTAAATTTTTTTTGCTTTTTCTTTTTTTGGCCTATTTTGTGACTTTTTCTTTTATACAAAAGTCGGGTTCTGCTTCTAGAATAGAGAGGGCACTGCCCCAAGTTTCTTGTGCTGGCTCTTGGGGCCAGGCTACTGATCCATCCCAAGGGGAGGGTCTTGCTCCTGGCTCACTGCAGAGGTAGGGCCTCACTGCTGGATTGCATTGTGGGCAGGGCCTCACAGGTAGCCTACACAGGCTACTGGCTAGCCTCAGGACTCAAGTTCTAACTACTGACTTGCACTGAGGGTGGGGCCTCACTGCTGGTTTGCCCAAAGGCCTTGCTGTGGTTCCCTGGGCAATAGCCTGCAGCTGGCTGGCTCACTGAACCATGCTCTCCTTTTACCCTAGTGAGACAGACCTTTTCCCCTGGCCCTTCATGTCGTCATAGGCTGGATAACTTCTCCATTGCTCCAAAATTGTTTCTGAGGCATTATTCCAGGGTTGTTTAGAGGGGAATTTTGGAGAGATAGGTAAGTTCCTGCCTCACTCTGCCTTCTTGGCTTGAGAACCAAGAATGTAATTATTTTTAAAAGATTTGTTGATGCATTTTGTTTTTAAGTCACAATCATTTCTGAAAACACTAGAGCGACAACAATAACAACCATAGCACTTACCGTGTGTCAGGTACTATGCTAAGTCCTTTACAATTATGATCTCGTTTGATCCTCACAACATCCCTGAGAGTTGATGGTATTATTATCCTCATTTTTACAGATGAGTAAACTGAGGCAAACTCAGGTTAAGTGATTTGCCTAGAATCACAGAGCTAGTAAGTCTGAGGCTGGATTTGAACTCAGGCTTTCCTGAACTCTAGCCCAGGACTCTGTCCATTGTGCCACCCCAAGTTGAATCCTCTGCTTATTTAAAAAAAAAATGATTTTTTTAAAAGGATCAAGCAACAACACTGGACTTTTTCCACATCTCTCTGCCAGAAGGAAAGAGATATGTTTCATAATCTGCTCTTTGAGATCATTATTCATTTTCAAATGAGTCATATTCACTTTCCTTTTGGTGATATTTTCATTTATATTGAGTTATTATACACATTATTCTTTTGGATGTATTTATTTTACTCCCCTTTAGAATGTAAGCTCTTTGAGGCCAGGGACTATTAATTATAAGGCATGATTGAATTTTGTTTCCATGGAGATTACATGAAAATATGATTTGAAGCCATACTGGTGGCTAATTGTAGGCATTTGGTCTCTTGAAAATCAGCACATCTACAAAGGGCAGACACTTCTTTGTTCTAAGAAGGCCTGTTCCTGTATCTCTAAAGAAATGTCAGGCCAGGTGTCAATCCCAAAAGGATAAGACTCAATTCAGACTCAGTATTAGATAATGGGTCTTTGATCATTGATATCCTGGGTTTGAATTTCCAAATCCATGCTTTTGTCAATTCTCTTTAGTAATTGAGGGGGACCTTTCTCACACTATCTGATGCAGACAAACTGAAAGGAAACTAAAAATATAAAGAATGGGGTGTATGTGGATGAGAAGGGAGGGAGGGATTGAGATGTGGAGGTGAAAGAGATGTAATCAAGGGGCGAGTTTTAGTGAACCCTGAAATGCTGACCAATGGGGTTCAAGGTGCAAAATTCAAATCTAGAGGAAATAAAAGCACTTTGTACCTAACTTGAGGCGTGCTTGTGCCAGCTAAGAGCCAAGTCACCCTGTCAAATAATGGCGTGAAATAAAAATCTTTTTTTCTAAATTCACACATGGCCAGGCAAAATTCTTGGTATTTCTTGCATTAATGTCTTTGCACATCCAGAGCCTACTACAGAACCAATGTTCTTTCCACTGTACCACAATATATGGTTAATTACATTAATTGATTTCCTAATGTTTAATCATCTTCACATTTCTGGTCCGATGGGATGCATTTCTGTATGTATTGTGAAATTTTCTTTGTGTTAAGATTTTTAAAAATATTTAAATCTATTGCTATTGTTGAAATTAATTAATAGTTCCCTTGCTCCACTTCATCCCTGCTGGCTGTGGTTTGATGAGTCATATTTTTGCTCATAAAGTCCAGAAAACTTGGGTTCAAGTCCCACTTCTAACACCTACTGAAAATGTGACTGAGCAAATCCCATAAGCTTTCTATGTCCCAGGCCAATCGTTAAGAATATAAATTGCAGAGCAGGTATAGAGCTGCATAGATAGAACAAATTTCCTTGTTCCCAATAGCAATGAAATGACTAGTTCAGTTTTAAGAGCAGGAGAATTTGGCAGAATGCCTCCTTTCTCAATTATTGAATATAATTTTGGTAGCATAAGTCTTAATCACTAAGTAATTAAAATGTTTGATAGTATTCCCTTGAAAATTCATCCAGACCAAGGATATTTTTCTTCAACAGTTCAATGATGAAATAATTGGTTTCTCTTTTTTAAGATTAGGTTGGTTAAGGTCTCATTTTTTTGGCAAACAGTATTTTCTGGTTTTGTTGATAGTAACCATTTTCTTAAAATTATTTGTTTTGCAGGCAAATACTTTGGTACAATAATTTACAATCATTCTTTTTATTTCCTCTGTGCACTCTGAATTACCCTTATTCATTTTTTATTTGGTTGATTGGGTTGATCCCTCTTTCTTTAAATCAAGTTAGCTAATGGTTTATTGACTCAATTCATCTGGGAAAAAAAAAAATCCAGCTCTTAGTTTTGTTTCCTATTCTATAGTCTCTCCTCTTTCCAAACCCCATCCTCCACACAGCTGTCAATATGATATTCCTAAAGCACATGTCTAACTTTGTCTCTCTCCTGCTCCATAAATTCCAGGGGCTCCCCAGTGCCTCCAGCATCAAATTCATTCTAGTCTGCTTGACATTTAAGGTCCTTCACAATCCTGCTCCAACCTACCATCCCAGGCTTATTACTTGTTACTCCTACTCACACACTTTATGTATCATCCAATATGTCCTTTATAAGGTTTCTCATACAACATTCCATCTCTAATCTTTGTACCTTTGCTCTTGCTTTCCCACATGCCTGAAATGCATTCCCTCCTCATCTCTGCCTCTCTGTCCCTTGCTTCCTAGAAAGCCCAGGTGAAAAGCCATCTCAAGCATGAAGTCTTTCCCAATGCTCTCAATTGCTCCTGCCTTGCCCTTCCACCATTTGCTTTGTATTTATGATTTATAAATTTTATATGTGCTTATATGTGTGTGTATGAATACATGTATGTACAAGTTGTTTCTGCTCATAAATACAAATTCTTTGAGGATAGATATTTTTCCTTCATATCTGAATTCTCAGTACCTAATACGGTGCTGGCACATAGTAGATATTTAATAAATGCTTATTGACTGATAATACTTGTTAAACTTGGGATCTCTTCTGGGTTGGAATAGGACCACTTAATATCTTTCCAAAATCAGAACTCTTCCGTTGCTTAAAGTCTGTGATTCATTAATAGATTATTTTCAGTATTTATCTATTTCTCCTCTAGTTTTAAAGATTTCACATTTTTTACTTGTTGGGCATTTATTAATTTGTTAATTTTCTATTTTAATTACTTACTCAATTCATTAATCCTCCCTTTTCCCCTTGTGTTAATATGTATTTTAAAAGATCTCTCTCTCTCTCTCTCTCTCTCACTTTCATTTTAGCTACAGTTAGTGGACGATAGGATTTTATCTGAGATTTGAAGCCAGGAAGCAGAGATGAGAAAGGATGTTGACTCTGTTGTTATTTGCTTTAACACAGTTATTTGTTATTATTATGATTTGTTGTTTGACCCATTCATTAATCAGGATGACTTAGCCTCCATTTGTCTCTGCATCTTTTGCTTATGTTCCCAGTAAAAGATGTTTGAGTTCACCATCTTTTTACATTCATTATTTACTAGTACCCTAGCCCATAAGTAATTTTTGTAATTATAATGTGATGTTGAAAAATGTATATATAATTTATTATCGTTCAGAAAATCGTCAAATCTGTTTTTGAATGGTCTATTGAATTCTATGTTTTCCTCTTTTTTTTTCTTTTTTGTTATGGTAGATTTATTCAGTTCTGAAAGATGATTAAAGTCATCTATGATTATTTTGTTAACATCTATGCCTTTTTGTAATTGGGTTAGCTTTTTTTTTAAGAACTTAGGAAATATGCAACTTTGTTCATATAAATTCAATAGTTATATTGTTTCATTCTCTGTGGTGTCTTTAAGCATAATGTATTTTGGAGGAACAAAGAAGAGGAACTAGCATTAATTAAGCACCTACTATTTGTCAGGCACTATACTAAGTGCTTTTCAAAAATTATTCATTTAATTTTGCTTTTTATCTCAGAACTGGGGATTTAAATCATTGCTTAACCTCAAATCATAATTGTTTATTTGTAATATCTTGACACATAGTATGTTTTGCTCCAATCTATCATTTTAATTTTATCTGGCTTCCTTTTAAAGTAGGATTTGTATGGAGAAAAAATATTAGGTTTAATTTTCTCGTCCATTTTCCCATTTTATTTCATTTTATTGAGAAGTTTCATCTACTAAAAAATAAAGTTTAATTGCTAGGTTTATGTTTTTATTTATTCAGATATTTTTAATAAGTGTAAAAGGGCATTGGCCAATGGGATTAGTCTCTGCCTTCTGTCAACCCATGTTGGGGATGCTGTGAGGCTGCTTCAGAAAGTGAGTGATGACGTACAATCTATGATGCTCCAGAACCATTGTATGGACAGTTATACTGCGGCTGTTTCCTTTCTGCTTACTTTACGATGAAGAAAACCTTTTTAATTGGTTACTGAGCCAGGCACACAAAAGGCTACAACATTGAAATGATCTCTCTTTCCTTCCATCTGGCTACAAGGTGTAAGTATGACTGAGTTCCAGAGGGTCAATGTGGCATGGTCTTCTTTCAATTGCAATTGCAGAGACTTGACGAGGCAAGTTCAAGAATGTGTTTGGTCTGTGAGGGGCAAGTCTGATAGGGTGGTTTTTCTTGTTCCTTTAGTACAGGGCCTCGTGAAATCTTGAAAGGTTTTAAGAGCCGGTGATTGAGCCCAAGAAGGAGACAGTCATCCTGCTAGATCCACCCCATTGGTAAATCTACCCAGTGACAGAGACGCTGGGTCCTGCAGGTATTGGAGCAACTCATCCATTGGCTATGCTGCATACAAAAATGGACTCACTGATGGCAAATATTTGTAGCAACTGCTCGGAACCCACTCACCCTAGGGACCAAGGCAGTACACTAGAGAGTATGTGCCATTTATGGAGTATTACAAAATCCTCTTGGTAAACATCGCTTGGCAAAAGCTAATTTAAGTCAATTGCTTACCCATGGAGATATCAACTGGCTATTTTGGGGAGATACTAATTGGCACTGTTGTTGTTAATAATCATTTTTCAGACATTTTTAACTCTTTGTTGGATATTCTTAGCTAATATACTGGAATGGTTGGTCATTTCCTTCTCCAGATCATTTTATAGATAAGGAAACTGAGGTAAACAGAGCATAAGTGACTTGCCCAGGGACATGTAGCTAGTAAGTGCCTGAGGCCCAATTTGAACTCAGATCTTCCTAAGGCCCAGAACTCTGTCATAATCACTGATGACTGATTTTGGAGGAGCATGCCAGGTGGTATCTTATGCCAATAATATAAGTAAAACCCCACAGTCTTTCATACATAGCCCTGGCAGCTTAGAGGGAAGAGAGAACAGGGGCTTTTCTTAGAGATCCCTACCAGCAGTGCTAGTTTCAACTGGAGGAGCAGTCCCAGAGTACATGCTATCCATTGATTTGGTCAGCATTTAATCCCTGTCATTAGTTTGCCCTACATTAATCTGATACCAGTCTCTTCCCACAGAATTTCCCTCCTCCCATTACCCTTGTTCATTCCAAATCCCTTGAGCTTACTTTTAGCTTTATTATTTAAGCTTTCTTCCTTTACTTCCTTTTTTTACATTTTTATTCTTCTCTTTGTTTTGTTTTAGACTTCTCTTTCCCAAATTATGTGCTTTAGAATCCTCCTGCTCACCCCTACTCACATCCACTCTCTTAATGAGTAATATTCATTTGGCAAATTTTTCTAAGAAGTGTTAATTTACTTCATCCCCTTCTTATTCTTTTTCTAGGCTATTCTGAAATCTAATCTCCTATTCATGGGTTTTAGCTTGCACATTACTTCTTTATTGCATTTTATTCCCTTTATCCAAAGTAAGACTCTTGGGAAACAAAAGCTTTCCTTCCGTGTATGCCCAATTCATCTATTAATGCAATTAAAGCTCTCACTGACTCCTTTGCTATCCCTCCACCTCTCTTTTTGTTTTGCTTATTTTTTTAATAATATTTTTTTTATTTTTAGTTTATAACACTCAGTTCCGCGAGTTTTTGGTTTCCAAATTTTCTCTCCTTCCCTCTCCTTTCCTTTCCCCCTCAAGACAGCATGTAATACAATGTAGGTTCAATGTACTTTCTCCTGAGGAGCTTCACTATCAGAAACATTAAATTATGAAGGATGTTGCATGGTAGGTAGAGAAATAGTTCTGTATCCTGTGCCAGAGGGCCTGGTCCTACATACCCTTACACTCACCTTTTGCCTATGTGAAGTCCAATATATATTCCTTCTGCACTTTTGTCATCTTGCTCATACACCTTCCCTCCTGGACCCACTGAGCAGTCAAGTAATAGATTTTCCCTTGCTCATCTGACTTGAAGATGACACAAAGCTACTAAGGACTGCTAACATACTGAATGACAGAGTCAAGATTTGGGGATATCTTACTAGGTTAATGGGCTAGACCAAAGTTAATACAATAAAATTTAAATATTAAATCTTACACCTAGGTTCAAAATATCAACTTCTCAAGTACAAGATGGGCAAATGGATTCATAAAATCTGTGTAATTTCCCCACCTCTGGAGGCAATGGGGTTAAGTGATTTGCCCACCTAGCTGTCCCAAATTTGATTTTTTTAAAGATGTATACATAATATAGAAGCAAGAGCAGATAACGAAGGATGAAAACAAAAAGGTGGCCTGGTGCTGTAGGAGCAGCTAGGTGGTACAATGGATAATGTCAGGTCTGGAGTCAAGAAGACCTAAATTCACAGCCAGCCTCACACACTTACTAGCCAGGTCACCCTGGGCAAGTCACTTCACCCTGTTTGCCTCAGCTTCCTCATCTGTAAAATGAGCTGGAGAAAGAAATGGAAAACCACTTTAGTACCTTTGCAAAGAAAACCCTAAATGGGGTCACAAAGAGTCGGACATAACTGAAAATGAGTGAACACCAACAACAATCACGGTGCTGTAGGAATGTTATTAGGAATGACAGAGCTCATAAAGATTTGAAATTGGTAATGAACACTAAAGATAAGGAAAAACAAGTAGTTATTTTGTGGACAAGAGGAATAGTTTTGGGATACTTTTCAATTCGATTCAATAAATGTGTTAAGTGCCTGCTATGTGCCAGATATGTGGCTAAGTGCTGGGGATACAAAAAGAGGCAAAAGACAGTTCTTGTCTTAAGCTTACAATCCAATAGGGAATAGAGAGTCACTGGCATAAATGAGGATGATAAATAATAATACTAATATCGAGAGGAAGGCAGAACAACTAAATTCTTAAGTTTGCTTCTTTTTTCTCAATCAAAGATGAGAATGTTTGACCTGGAAAAGAGAAAATATTAACAATTCAAAAAATATTATAATAACAGCTTGTCATAGTGAAAAGACCATTGAATTCAGAGTTTAGAGTCAGAGAATTTGAGTTTAAATCTTGGCCCTGTGTGCCAGTAAGGCAACATGGGCTTAGTTTAACCGGTGCCCTTGAGGAGTTTGGCTTTTGTTTATGGTGAAAGTACTTTCACCTGTTAAACGCTAAGCCCCAGGCCCAAAGCCCTATCAGGTGTGAAACCCCTGTGGGCGTAGATTAAAGACTTAAAAGG
>CM053622.1:97791945-97843918 GCA_028646595.1 Phalanger gymnotis
AAAATCTGGAACCCAAAATTATGTAGAACTGTATGTTGCAATCTAAAAATAAAAAAAAAAATGGAAAAAAAAAAGAAGGGAAAAAAAAAAAGAAAAAAAAATAAGTATCTGATTCAGGATTCAAATTCAGGTCTTCTGAATGCCGAGTCCAGCATCATATCCATTGCTTTACTTAGCTATAATAAACATTTGGGCATCTGGTTATATCCCTTTTTTTTTTCATGTAACCAAATGTCTGATTGTCTAGTAAAATCCAAGCCCCTTAAGCACAAAAAACTGTATGTGAAGGGAGATATTTCCTTTTATCTTTGTAGTTCTAGCCCCTCCCACAGTATGTTTCACACAGTAGGCATTGAGTTGAACTGAATTAGACTGAATTGAATTGAATAGTCTGATGCCTGTGTATTGCACTGCCCAACAAGATTGCAAATTCCTTGATGATAGGAAGCCTTTTGCATACCTCACTAGCACTGAGTACTGTGTATTTAGCAAACCAGTGACTTCCATCCTTTTGCCATTTTAGCCCTAAAGTGAGTATCACTGAGGATTTGAGACCCTAAAACCTAAAAAGGAACTAAAATGGGTAATGTCATCAAAAAAGCTGAAGTTCATAAAACAGGGAACATCCCAAAACAAAAGCAGCCCTCTTAATTGTTTTGCTTTACATGTCCTCGGAAGACCAAAACTGAAACAAGTTATGCTAGTTAAAGAGAAAACTATACTGACTGTCTGATAAACCTTTACATGATTACTAAGAGAAAGTCTTAGTCTTTTGATGAGGTATGGAACCTGGAACTCAAAAAATGCAACCCAGCTGCTGAACTTTCCGGAACATCCCTACCTAGACACCCAATAATCCTTTCACCCGTCCTTTCATTGTGGCCCAACCGTCTTACCTCTTACCTCTGGACCATCCCAGGCTACTTCCCACCCCTTAGTCCTGTCTAGACCCCTTCTCAGTTACCTCTGGATCACTGCAGGCTATTTGCCACCCCTTGATCCCATCCAAATCTTCCCACAATCTTTTTCCTTATAAAAAAGAGTCAGTCTTGTCCCTACCAAATGTGCAGATTCTTAAAATCTCTCCAGCTTCTATAGGCAACACAACAAACCTTGTCTCTGGCTGAAAGAAGGCTTGAGTGGTCAAATTCCTTCCAGGCAGACCCATGCCCTTTACCTTTGCATCTCAGAGTTCCTAGCACCCCTAGACCACAACACTTTCATCTTCGCTTTGCTGTGGCTTGAAAAAGACCTAATTATGAAATTAATTTCTCCCCCTCTTCCCACCACCTCTTGCTATTTGGCTTGGATGTTGAGGAGTACATCTGTTTTTTTAAGCTTCTTCTCCACATTCAATGTCTCTAGTTTAGATAATGACCTGGGTAAGAACCAATGCATTGGATTATGACTGGATAAGTGGATGAGGGAGTGAATAAATAAATAAATGTGTGCAAAGACACAGAGCATTCCTTAATCCTATTCCTGGTTGTGTTACAGATTAAACTTCTTTGGATCAAATTCTATTTGGGGACATAAGTATATAATCCCCCCTGAAAATATCAAAGTCCATGTTCAGACTAAATTCCGAAGCCCATTTATTTATTTCTCTCTTGCTATGTGAGGTTTTGTCAACTAAGGAAGCATCAGTGAGGATTTGTTTGAACCCCAACCCATTAGGAGAATCTACTCTCTTCCCTTCCATATTTGAATAGATGCCAATCACAGGCACATGACACAATGGAGCCAACCACACAAAAACAACTGCCTCGGTAGACTTCTTGGTGATGTCCCAAGGGTAGAGTCAATTCCTTAACAACCTGTGCCTAGTGAATACTTCCACTTAATAACCTAGCATTACGGCATAGGCTCTGTTTGACTCATTTGATGGTAATGTCTAGCCAGTTTCCTGCCAAAATATTTTATAGATAGATAGATAGACAGACAGACAGATAGATATATGAATAGGACGGATAATTGTGAAGACTTCACAGGGTATGTCTAATGGAGTAGGAGAGGTTTTGGGATTTGGCCTTGTGATTCTGGAAGGTCAGGGCCTGGAGCTGTGGGCATGCCCTTCCCCCTCTCTCTCAGATGTTAGAAGATAATGAACTTCCTGTGAGCTATTTGTTCTCTGCTCCAGGAAGGTCTCTCTCCCCACCCCCCACCCCATTGCTTCTCCTAGACTTTCAGATGCCACCCTGGCAGCTGAGTTCCAATAGGGAAAACCTGAATGGTCCCGATTAACCTTGGTCCTCTGTCTAGTTTTCATACCTAGACTGTAGGCCCACCTCCCAGCCAATGGTGAGAAGGGATAGAGGTGGGTGGGAATCTTTTCATTAAGAGTATAAATTAAGGCAGGTTCCTTTTTATCTCGCCTCTTCCATTATGGAGGTGTGCCCAAATCTTGCAAGGTTTGTAAAATAAATTTACTTTGTTTCTCCTAAAGATGCCTCTCCTATTATTTGAAGATTACGTCTCATACATATATGTAGTCAAAAGAGGAGCATTCTTGACATTTTAATTCTGACCATTAGTCAACTAATCAACTAAGTAACTACTGTTAGTCAAATACAGTGATAGGTGCTAGGGATACAAAAACAAAGACAGAATGGCCTCTGCTTAGGAGTTTACATTATACCAGGTGAACAACTCTAACTAAAAACTAGGCAATGATCAAGACTTCACTGGAAAAGAGGTTTCTATCGAACTAAATGTCCTCACATTGTTTAATTAACGCACACATATATTTACCTCTCTATTTTCAGGTGTTATAATTTCATTAGTGGGAGTACTATTTCCATTAAGGCAGAGTACAACTCATCTACAGTTAGAAGGTCTCCATGAAGGGGCTATGGGAGGCATTCATTGTTGGTGAAGCTGTGAACTAGTGCAAACATTTAGGAAAGCAATTTGGTATTACGCCCCAAAGGCTGTGCATACTCTTTAACTCAGCAATACTGCCACCAGGGCTATTCCCTAAGAAAACCAAAGAAAGAGAAAAAGGACCCACATGTACAAAAATATTAATTGCAGCTCTTTTTGTGGTAGCAAAGAATTGGAAACTGAGGGGATTCCCATCAAATGAAGAGTAACTGCACAAGTTGTGGTATATAGACACAACTATTGTGCAATAAAAAATGATGAAGGGGATAGTTTCAGAAAAACCTAGAAAGACTTGTAAAATGATGCAAAGCGAAGTGAGCAGAGCCAGAACAATCCACACAGTAACAACAATATTGTAAGGATAATCAATTTTGAAAGACTTATTAATTCTGATCCATACAATAACCCACCAAAACTCCATGAGGAAAAGTGTTATCCAACTCCAGACAGAGAACTCAAGTCCATGAACATGATGTACTCGGAGTACTTTTTGAAGCATGCTCTTCCTTCCTTCCTTCCTTCCTTCCTTCCTTCCTTCCTTCCTTCCTTCCTTCCTTCCTTCCTTCCTTCCTTCCTTCCTGTCTCTTTGTTTCTTAGTTTCTTTCTCCTTCCATTCTGTCATATTTCCTCTCCTTACATATTTCCTCTTCTTACATATTTGTAATAAGTTTTGTTTTTCTTGCCTTTTCATAAGGTAAGAAAGGGTATACAGGGCAGGAGAGAATTTGGAATTTAAAATGCTCAGTGCTTAAAAATAAGTAAATTTTTTGAAAGAAAAAAAAAGGTTTCTATGAAGTGCTATAGTAAAAATAATGTGAGTTGGCAGGCATCTTTCTGATAATGAACCTCTTCATGTTTGATGGTCCTCAGATGTTAGACATAGAAATAACTCAGGCCAGTACTTAAAACCTGTCTAGTTTGTATGTATACAAGTACAAGAGAGTGAGCACACGTGCACGCACACACACACACACACACACACACACACACACACACGAATTCATTTTAAGTGTCTAACATAGACATGTTTTCATTTGGGAGGGAGCCATCCATTTTTCTTCTGCACCTGAATAGCAGAAAATCGATCTTGAGCCCTGATGTAAAAACTGGGAGGAGTGTGGAGCTGGTCATCACATATCCTTTATGACCCTTGATAAACTCCCAGTGTTAAGGAAATCTGCACATGAAATTGTTCTTTCTCCCTAACTCAGAGATTTGCTAGGAAGAAATAAATCAAATTGTCCTCATTAGTGGACTGAAAACCTTCAAAATGATCTCTTATTACTGCTGCCTCCATCACTGGTCTCTTGCCCGTTGTCAACATCCACACACCAAGACCATTACACTTAAATGTCATGGTGCTAAATCTATAGCATCGATCTGGAGGAACAACGAGAGCCCACTGCCAATGGAGACAAACTCATTTTTCTCATCTGCTAAGGCTTCATTCTCAAGTTCTTGTGAGCTAACATTAAATCAACACTGGATTTGGCTATAGGACACCTATTCAAATAGAGATTGTGTGTTTGGGGGTGTGAGGACAGGGAATGGTTGCTATTTGTCCCATATTTAATGAGCCCTTTATACGCAGGAGGCTATTTGGTATGGTGGAAAGGGTACTGGGACCTACAGTTAGAGAGAGAATTCATCAGCAAGCAAGGGATACAAATGATCACAAATGTGTATGTGTGTGTGTGTGTGTGTGTGTGTGTGTGTGCGCGCGTGCACGTGTGTGCAATTTCAAAGTCTTTTGCACTAAGAAGATAAATGCAACTAAAATAAAAAGAGAAACCAAGTTGGGGCCAGGAGGTAACCTTTGCTTCAAGCCTCTCTGATAAAAGCCTGATATCCTGACTTATATAGGGACTGGAACAATTCTGTGACCAAGAGGCATTATTCATTAGATAGGTATTATAATTTTCAACGGATTTTCAAACAAATACAAATTAGCAATAACCGTACAAAATGCCCCAAATAAATCATTAATAGTAAAAGAAATGCAAATTATATCAACTCTGACATTTTTCTTCATGTCTATCAGATCATATCTATCTTCATATCTAACAGCAAAGATGTTATTTAGATGCACTTATGATCACCTTGGTGTGAGTACTCTGTTGACCAACATATGTCACAACCCACCTATGCCTGCCCATCCTGGGCCATTCTGGTTCATGACTTCTTACAAACTGGCAAAAACGATAAAAAACAGAAATAGTTGATATGAGTTGACAGGCACACTAATATATTGTTGGTAGAGTTCTGAATCTACCCAACCATTATGGGAAAGCCTCACATGTACCAAAATATTCATAACAACACATGTTAGCAAAAAACTGAAAATGAATTGAGTAGTTAGCCATTAGTAGAAAGACTGGGCAAATTGTGTTATATGAATGTAGCAAAATATCATTACACTCGAGAAATGATGAATAGGAGGAATTCAGAGACCTGTAGGAGGAACAGAATGAATGAATGATGCAGATCAAAGGAAAGAGAACCAGGAGAACAATATACATAATACTAACTATAATGATATAAATGAAGACAATATTAAAAGGCATCCAAGCACATATTAAATGCAGACTAATGTCGGCCCAGGAGAACACAATAAACTTCCTTCAGCTGGTGCATAATATTGTATATGTTCTCAGATATGGTCACTTTGTCAATACTTTCTGGTTAACTGTTTCTAGTTCTAGTTAACCGATTTTCTTTGTTAGAAGGATGGGTTCAGTTGAGGTAGGAACATATTGGAAAATATCTATGGTATTAAATATATATATGATGAGGGTACAGTCTCTGTGAACCCCCTTGAACTCTCCTTGAATCTTTCCACTAGATCTGGTATTCTCCTAAGGCCATAAGCCTTGCATTATCATTAGGCCCAAATCTCTACCTAGCCCTGCCCTTTATTGTCCAGCTACTTCCCACCCTTGGTAGTATCAATATCCATGCCCTCAGCTATTCCCACCCTTAATCCCATTTTCTTGGTTCCTAGAGTCATCCTAGACCTCATCCTAGACCTCATCCTAGTCCCATCAAGCTCCTCCTTAGAGATTCCTCCTCAAGACCTTCCCTAAACCCCTCCTCCCATCACCCCAGGGCCACCCTAGATCCCTCCTACAATCTTTGTGTATATAAATTTCATCTTGCCTCCAAGAAGATGCTCAGATTCAATCTGACCCATGAATGAAAAAGATTTCTTAAGACAACCCATTATGGCCAATCCTTAATAAACTTTGTCTTTTTCCTTGGCTGAGAAGGCTTCGGTTGAATTCTTTCAGCAGGACCTGGTGTGTAGGTGTTTTGGGGTCTCGAAACAGCCTGGGCAAAGCTTTGGAGACATGTATAATCAATCAACAAGCATTTACTAAGCTATTATGTGCCAGGCACTGTGTTGAGATTACAAAGACAAAAATGAAACAATCCCTGCCTTCAAGGCGCTTACTTTCTATGAGAGGCAACAACATATAAACATATATACAGAATAAATACAAATGAGTCAGGGGAGGGGAAAGGGCATTGGCAGCTGAGGGAATCAAGAAAGGTTTTATGTAGGAGGCAGAGCTGGAACTAGGGCTAGACCTAAAGAGAATCTTTGAGGCAGAGAGGAGGAAAGAGTGCATTCTAGGCATTGGGGGTTGGGCCAGTGCAAAGACAGGAGACAGAGTATTCTGAGTGAGAGACAGCAGACATCCAGTTTTAGACCATAGAGTGAATGAAAGGGTGTACTGTATGAGACTGGAAAGGTAGGTCAAGGTTGGATTTTGAAAGGATTCAAAAGCACAACAGAGTGGTTTATACTTTATCTTATTAGCAATGGGAAACCTAGAATTTCCTGAGAAACCTGTACTTAAGGAAAATGACAACGGTAACTTTGGGAAGGATGGGTGAGAGTGGGTTGACTGAAAGTCAGGAGACCAATTAGGAGACAATTATAGTAGTGATTTAGATGTGATGAGGACCTGAATTAATGTGGCAGATGTGTGAGAAGTGAGAAAGGAACAGATGTGAGAGATGCTGTGGATGTAGAAATGGCACGTTTGGAAACTGATTAGATGGTGAAGTTGTGAGGGTGACTGAGAACCTGAGAGACTGTAAAGACTGTGGGAGACTGGACAGAAATAAAAAAAACAACAAATGATAGGTTTCAATTTAGCCCAAGTATGACTTTTTTGGAGGGGAGTACTAAATAGTCCTAGGAATAATTTTTAAAAATAGCTCACATTTATATAGATAGCACTTGAAATAAAACCTTTGTAGCTGGGCAAGTCACTTAAGATCTCTCAGATTGTTTCCTCATCTGTAAAATGGGTATATGAATGGCACAAATCTCACAAGGTTGTTGTGAGGTTCAAACAAAATAACATGTAAAACATTCTGCAAACACTAAAATACTATATAAGTATAAACTGCTATATAATTATAAATACTACATAAAATACTATTAATATTATTTAGTTTAACCTCACAACGACCTTGTGAGATAAATACTATGATTACACTTGCTTTACAAGGAAATTATGTATAGAGAATAGGGGTTGTTTCATTCTTTGAACAGTTACTGGCACACACTAATTACTTAATAAATGATTACTGACTGATTTGCTCCAGGTCACAAAGCTAGTAAATGATGGAGGGAAAATTCAAGGTAAGATCTTGCTGACTCCAATTCCAGTACTCTCCCTCCTTCACCAGGAGACCTCTTAAGGTAAGGTAGGGTATTATAATCTACCCAGTAAGGCTCCTTCTCTATTTAATCATTGGCCAAATTCATCTTAATACCTAGAGGTTGAAAGCTCGAGCATCACACATCAGGCAGGACATTGACGAGCTAGCGCTTGACAAGTCTAGAGAATGTAAATCAAGGTAGTGAGTTGTCTACCACTGAAAGTCAAGCTTAAGCTGGATGACCACTTCTAAAGGATGCTATCGACATAATTTCTTTAAGTTTCAATGATCTCACAAGTCCCTTCAAAATCTAAGGTTCCCCAGACCACTATGGAAACCAGAGCCCTTGAGATGAAGAGCCCTGGAAATAGCACCCTCCAGATCACCAGCTGCTTCCAGCCCAGACCCTATAGTCATCATTCAGGAAATCAACACTTGTGAAGATGCAGCCTGGAACCTGCTTCTTCTTCGGGTACTGCAGACCTTGCCCCCTCAGAGGACATGGCTAATGAAAAAAAAGAAAAGTTCTCACTACCAAAGTCCTTGGCCCTGTCAAATGGCTCAAAATCACAAAGGGATATAATTTTATCAGGGGAAATGACATAAAAGAAGATGCATTACTATCTGCTTTGCTTCTGCACCCTAAGGACCTCCAAGCAATCAACCAACATTTATCAAGCTCCTATGGTGTGCCTGGAACTGGGCAAAGCACTAGGAATACAAAAAGAGGGAAAAGATAGTCCCAGCCCTTGAAGAGATCACAATCTAAAGGGGGAGCCCATATGCAAACAAATACATACACAGCAGGCTATTTGCAGGATAAATAGAAAATAATTAGCAGAGAGGATGGAGAAAAGTTTCCTGCATAGGTTCCCAAAGTGGGCCATATCTCCCTCTGGAAGTCTCTGGAACAATGGAGGGGGTGGGAAAGGTGCAGAATTGGAGATGGGCCTTAAATAAAAATAAGGGTTAGCCTAACCTAAATCCCAGGAGGGGGCTGAGTAATATTTTTTTGAGAAGTGGAAGGTTGGTCAAATAAATTTGGGAGCCTCTGCTAGAAGGGGGAATTTTATCTGAGACTTAAAGGAAGCCAGGGACATCAGTAGGTGGAACTGAGGAAAGAGAGCATTCCAGACATGAGGGACAGCCAGAGAAAATGCCCAGGGCTGAGAAATAGATTGTCTTTTTCATGGAATGGCCAGAAGGCCAGTGTCACTGGATTGAGAAGTGCAGGTTGGGAGGAAGGAATAAGACTGTAAAGCTGAGAAGAGACTAGGTTATGAAGGGGTTTTTTGAATGACAAACAGAACATTTTATATTTGATCCTAGAGGCAACAGGATGCCACTGGAATTTATTGAGTGGGAGGGAGGTTAAGGGAGTATGGTTAAACCAGTGGGTTTTTTGTAAATCTGAAGAGGTTAAAGAAAAATGATAATGGTAGGGAACCACAGGTTTCTATGAGTGCTTGAGACCCCAAAATACCTACACACTGGGTCCTGCTGAAAGAATTCGACTCAAGCCTTTTCAGCCAAGGAAAAAGATAAAGTTTATTAAGGGTTTGCCATAATGGGTTGTCTTAAGAAATCCCACCCTTTGTGACGCCTGTTTTCAAAAGCAGGCCAGATTCATTCTACTGAGCTAGACTAAATCTGAGCACCTTCATGGAGGCAACATGAGACTTATATATACAAAGACTGTGGGAGGGATTGAAGGGTGGTCTGGGGTGACTAGAGGAGGGGTTTAGGGAGGGTGTTGAGGAAGAGTCTAAGGAGGAGCTTGGTGGGACTGGGATGAGGTCAGACTCCAGGATCAGGATTAAGGGTGGGAAGTAGCTGGACTAGCTGGACGATAAAGGGCAAGGCTAGGTAGACATTTGGGCCTAATGATAATCTAAGATTATAGCTTCAGGCCAAGGCCAGATCAAGTGGGAAGATTCGAGGAGAGTTCAAGGGGGTTCCCAGAGACTGTACTCCAGGTTCAAGGGGGTTTCCAGGGACTGTGCCCTCATCAGGTCTGTAATAAAGAGAGCTTTACTGATCACTTCTACCTCCCACTGTGAAGAACAGACCCCATGGTACACCCTGAACTTCCTAGTAACCACCACGATCTATGATCTATAAAAGACTTTCCTGGCTCCCCCTTTCCTTTCCAACCACAAGAGTAAGAGAGCAGGACCTGGCCCTGGGGAGAAGGCAAGATGCTCTGTAAAGTCCTTCAGGCTGGAAGAGCCCTAAAGCCCTGCCTTACCTTAGCATCAGAGTTTATGAGCAGGAGGTTTAACTAGACAAATCAAAGAAATAAAACTCCAGGGCTGAGAAGCAGAAGCACCTACCATCCTTTGTGGAGAGATCCACTTTAACCCTCTCTTGGGCTGGCCTCTAGTCTTTGTTTCTATATTTGGTTAGTTCCCTTACAAAAATATGCACCACCACCCCTACTTTTCCCCATCTCTGCCTCCAGGCTTCTCACTAAAATGAGACAAAAAAACAACAACAAAAAAAAGGGAAAATCATTAATTCGTTAATGGTTAAATAGAGGATGGTTTAGAATGGGAAGAAACTGGAAGAAGGCAGACTACCCCACTCATCACCACCACCCCGCACAGCCCCAGCAGGCTATTGCAGTAATTGAGGCATAGGGTGATGAGGACCTGAACCAGAGTGATGTCAGTGTCAGAGGAGAGAAGGGAATGTATATTAGAAATGTTGCAAAGGTGAAATCAATAGGCCATGACAACAGATTGGATATGGAGGCAACTAGAGAGGGCCAATTAGCACCAGCATTTTAGTTTTGGTTATTTCTGAAATCTCTGGCTTTTCAAATAGCAGTTATAACCAATCAATTAC
Organism: Phalanger gymnotis; assembly: GCA_028646595.1. Lineage (NCBI taxonomy): Eukaryota > Metazoa > Chordata > Mammalia > Diprotodontia > Phalangeridae > Phalanger > Phalanger gymnotis. Next base: position 97,802,350 of record CM053622.1, read on the forward strand.
TCTGAGAGCTCCTTGAGAGCAAAGGCTGTTTTGTTGTTGTTGTTGTTAGGATTTGCCTTTCTTTTTATTCCCAGTGACTGGCATGGAGCCTAGCACTTGGTAGATGTTTAATAAATGTCTGATGACTTAAATAGCTTATATGCAGACAGACAGACAGACAGAAAATAGTAGAAAGAGGAGGCTATTTATTTTCAGGGACCTAGGGCTCAATCCTAGCTCGGTTTCTTCATGGATGAGATAATTTGGGAAGGAATCGTTGGAAACCTCATGGAATTTGGAATCAGGAAATATTTATTTTAATTCTGTCTTCATCTTTTCTAACTTGGGCAAGTCATTTTAAGCTCCAGCTCCTTTATCTACAGAATAAAGGCAATGAGGTTTAGGGGTGCTGGGGACCCCCAAATAGGAAAATGCCAGGTCCTGCCCAAATGAATCTGAGGCAAGCCTTCTTTCAATTAAAGAAAAAACAAAGTTTATTAAAGATGTGCCATATTAGGTAGACTCTTAGAGAGTCAGAGCATTTGTGACCCTTATATTGACAAGCTGGCCAGAATGAATCTGAACACCTTCATGAAGGCAAGATGGATCTTATATACAGAAAGATTGTGGGAGGGATCTAGGGGTGGTCAAGTAGTCAGGGGTGACTGTAGGAGGGGTCCAGGTAGGATCTTGATGGGAGTGTCCAGTAGGCTGGGGTGCTTAGAGGTCAGGCAGCTGAGAAGTAAGGGAAATAGGATTTTGATAGGATCAAGAGTGGGAAGTAGCCGGAGGCAATCTGGAGGTAACAGATTGGGCATGGCAAAAATGAAAGGCTTATGGCCTCAAGCAAATGCCAGATCAAGTGGGAAGATTCAAGGAGAGTTCGAAGGGGTTCCCAGAGCTTGTACCCCATCAAAAGGGGTTCTGGGGATCAGAGGTATCTTGAAGGTCCAAACTTGAAGGTTCTGGTCAGGTAGGGACCAGATCAAAATATAATTGGGACATATTTAACAAAATAAAAATAATACAATAGAATATAGATAATGTTAATATGTGATTTTCTAAGTTAATACAAGGCCCACAGGGATGATTATGTACGATGCAGTGGCCCCCATTTCTGTTTGAGTTTGACCCCACTAAATGAGCTCCAAGGTCCATTCCACCTCTAAATTCTATTGTCCTATGATGTAATTCATCCTATTAGCCATAAGAACATCAGGTCTACACCTAATACATAAACATATAAATGGACTAATGAGTAAGTGATCAGAAAGTACCCAGAAGTCCTGCTGGGATGGGGAGGACGCAGAAAGCTCAGGAATAGAGTTCTCATAGCTTTGGCTTGGTTATTTTTAGCCCCAGGTCAACTATCACCAACCATCAGCGGTTGGTAGAAAAGAGTGGGGTGCTGGAAAGGAGAGCATTTAAATTTTAAAGGCCCTGCTTCAGGAGTCTGATTGCTGGCACACCAGTTCTAATGGCAGGGTAGATAAACAGTATAAATTAAGTTTGCTGCTGCTGGTTTGGAGAAAGACTTTTAAAAGTTGAAATGCATCTTTTCATAAGGCTATTTAAAGAAAGCTACAACTAGCAGTCAGGTGTGCAAAAACTGGGGAAAAACAATATAGAATTTAAAAGTTTTTAAGACAAGAAAAGGGAGGTGGCTTGGACAGCCTTTATTTAATCAAAGAGTGCTTATTTCAAGCATTCCATTCACCCAATAATGTTGTTGTTGAGACTGTTTTTAATACTTTTCCCCCCTTTATTTATATATAACATTTCTTTGAAGAAGCTAAAGAGGAAGTTCTTTAACCTGAGGTCTGTGAGTTTTGTGTTTGCTTGTTTTTTTATTTTAATAACTATATTTTATGGTCAGTTAGGTAGCAGAGTGGATATAGCTCAGAGCCTCAAGTCAGGAAGACCTGAATTCGAATTTGAATCAGACACCTCAGCAAGTCACTTAACCACGTCTGCCTCGGTTTCCTCATCTGTTAAATGAGCTGGAGAAGGAAGTGGCAAACCACTCCAGTATTTTTGCCAAGAAAACCTCAAATGGGGTCATGAGGAATCGGATGAGACTGAAAAGACTAAACAACAAAATTTCAATATAATTTCAATTTAAATAATAATAGCTAATAGCCATCATTTATACGATGCTTGAAGATTTGCAAAGTGTCTTACAAATATTATCTCATTTGATCCTCATCAAGGTTGGGAGTTAGGGGCTATTATTGTCCCTATTTTACAAATAAAGAAACTGAGGCAGACAGAGGTTAAGTGACTTGCCCAGGGCTACACAGCCAGTAAGTGTGTGAGGCTGGATTTGAACTCAGTCCTAGTACTCTAACCACTGCCTCACCTTCCTGTTTTCCTTTGTAAACTTACATATTTATTATTTTAGGCACTTAAAGACATTAGGAACATAAGGTTTAGAACCTTTTTTTTCTTTTTTTTTTTTAAGAATCTCTAAAACATTTCAGCAGCTTACAATAGGAACAGTGTTGGCCTCAGAGGCTCCTGGCTCAACCTCTCAGTAGTGATCTGGCTGACCTCCCTCAGATAAGTTACTTTAGGCCTCTGGGCTCTGGCTGTGGGAAGTCTGAAGGGGATTACATTCCTCCTCTACAAGATAACCTGAGTATTACAGATCGGTTAGCAATCTTGGGACCTGGGAGATCCCCTAGGCCAGGGCATCTTAATTTAGTTTTGTCTTTAGTTTTGTAGTCCAGTGAAACCTATGGACTCCTCAGAATCCTGTTTTTAAAGGTGTCTAGAAAAATATATAGGTTGGTAAATGAAACCAATTATATTGAAATATTTTTTAAATAAATTAAATACATATTAAAATAAAATACAAAATTCATAGACTTGAGGATATAAGAATTAATTAAACACCTACATTCTAGGCATTATATTAAATGTTTTACAAATATTTTCTCATTTAATCTTCTCAACAACCCTGTGTAGCAGGTGCTATTATCATCCCTATTTTATAGTTGAGGAAACTGAGGCAGACAAAGGTTAAATACTTGCCCAGGGTTATATAACTAGCATCTAAGGTAGGATTTGAACTCGGGTCTTCCTGAGTCTAAGCCTAGCACTCTATTAAACCGCCTAGTTCCATTCCCCATTCTAAGTATGGGAAACATGAGGAACAAAATAGTAACTTCCCCAATATCACACAGCTTTTTAAGTAGGAGAACTCTCAAAGCTATCTCATTTGCCTCCTAGTCTAGCATTTTTCCCATAATGATGTATCAATGTTCTCACTTAGTGTCATCATGTATTGACTATTGTGTGCAATAAAAGGATGTACATAGGATTATAAGATTGAGAACTGGGTGGGACTAACTCTGGGATTAACTGGAACAGTCCTGATTTTACAGATAAAGAAACTGAGGCCCAGGGAATAAAGTAACAAGGAGGTCACAGTGTTTGCCAAGAGCAGAGCTGGTATTGGAATCCAAGTCTTTAGAATCACAGGATCATGGTTTCAGACCTGGAAGCTACCTTAGAAGTCATCCGGTCCAAACAGGTTACGGATGAGAGAGCTAAGACTTAGAGGGGGAATTCGAATAAGTGGCTTTCTTAGAGTCACATAGTTAGTAAATGTCTTTAGTAGGATTCAAACTCAGGCTTTCTTGACTCCAAGCCCAGTACTCTAGCCACAGTACCTCACTATCTGTAGTGGAAAAACCCAGGAGGGAAGTAGGTTCAAATCCAGACTTGGCTACCTTGCCTGTGTGTCCTTGGGGAAATCCCTTTATCACTCTGGGTCCAGGTCTCCCCGATAAATTAAATAAATGAGAGGGCTAGACCAGAAGATGACCAGCTCTCTATTCTGGGCCTCTAGAACCAGTGTGTGCCCCTCTGTCCCTGCCCCTGCCCCTGCCCCTGCCTCTTCTCTGTGCTGTGTTTCAATGGCTGAAGGCTGCCTCCTTAACTTCAGGTGTACTGGCTAGATTTCTTTTTCAAAAACAAAGACTTAAACGTAATTCACTCTGGAACTCATAGATTGGACAACAGGTCCCTGCCCTCCCAGCATAGAGTGAATGTAAATACCAAATAGTAACTTTCTCTTTTGGCCAGGAACCTTGAGGGTCTTCTCCCAGTTTGATTTTTTTCTGAGTTTTGATTAATGGGGCTATCCATTGATTAACTTCTTAAAGAGGTCTATTTACTGAATGGGCCTTACCTCACTCAAAGTGAGAACCTGAAAAGACCTTGGCCTGAAAGGGCCAGGGTCTCCTAATGCATCCTGGGCCATGTCCAGTCATCTTGGTAAACATCAGGCTACTGGACCCAAATGGCTCTGGAGGAGAAAGTGAGGCTGGTGACCTTGCACAGCCCTCCTTCACTCAAATTAGAGTTAACTGCAAGTCATGTTATCATTTCCCTGATGCCATGGTCCTCTTCGAAAACTAAGGACAAACACAACACAACAATCTTTCCATTATCCAATATGGAAACAGCACCTGGGTATGTAGTTATCTTGGAAGACAATTACTTCTCTCCACCTGGGAAACTGGTTCTCTCTCATTGGCTTTATTTCTTTCTTCATCCAAACTGTTTACTCTAAATGAGAAGTTTTGTGCTTAATTGTATTGAAAATGACAGTAGCGTTTCATGCCAGTTTCTTTAACAGGAACTCATTGGTGCCTCTTTAGCATGAAGTGTTGGAGTTATTTTAATCTTGTTAGGCTTGTTTTATTTTAGGTAGTCAGCCCAGCACAAAAACATGTGCCTTTCGCCAGGGCCCTGTGCAACGTCTGGGGAAGAGAAGGAAGGAAGGAAGGAAGGAAGGAAGGAAGGAAGGAAGGAACTAATCATTAATAAATCCCCTACTGTGTGCTGAACATTATGCTAAATGTATTACACATATATTTCAATCCTCACAACAACCTAGGGAGGTAGGTGCTATTACTGTCACCATTTTACAGTTGAGAAAACTGAGGTAGACAATTTAAGTGACTTATCACACAGCTAGCAAGTGAATGAGGCTAGATTTGAACTCAGCGCTTCCTGACTCTAGATCCAGTGCTCTAGCTATCTACTGCGCCACCTAGCTGTCAAGGTAGATATACAGGGAGACCAGGCAGCTGAACACACCATCTATTCACTTCTTCCCCCCATCCCCAAATTATTCAGTGGAAGAAATAATTGTGCTACCATTGATGAGATGCCAATAGGCTTAATCATAACTAACACTTAATATGTTTACTTATAGCCAGGCCCTGTGCTAAGTGCTTTAAAATTATTGTTATTATTAAAAACAATACTAATGCTTCAGTAGGATCGTGAGATTTAGAACTGAAAGGGATCATTGATATTTGGTCAATAATTTGGTATTGTCTAGTCTAGCCCCATCACAGAGAGGTAAAATTATCCAGGGCTGAGATTCCTCATCTGAGTTCTCTGTCTCTGGATAGGGTGCTCCTTCTTCTCTTCCACACTGCTGTATTTCATGTCTCTAATTTCACTACTGTGTGTTCTCCCTCCTATAACGGGAAGAATAAAGGGCAAAAGTAAAAAGTTAATTTATTTTTTTTAAATGGATCTGTGATCTCACTGGGGGAGGGAACTCTTAATGAGAAATTATTTCTCTCGATTTAGATTAGTTCTTTGCTGATGCTTAGAAGTGTTACTGGGGTCAGAGAAGTTAGTGCCTTGCCCAATGCCCAGTGCCCTTCTGCTAATATGTGGAAGAGGTAAAACTTGACTCTGGGTTTTCCTGCCTCTGGAGTCAGTACTCTATTCACTATACCATAATTAATTAATGCTAGAGGAAAAAAAAAGTTATATATTTTAATATTTGCAGATATTAATTTTATACGATAAGAAGCAACATGGTATAGTGAATAGACTGAGCCAGTCTCAGAGTGAAGAAGTCCTAGATTCAGATTCTGCCCCTGACATAGATTGGCTGAATGCCTCTCAGTGATCCAGTCACATTTCTTAAGACTAGATGTTGCAAAGCAGTTACTAAAATATATCGGTAGAAGTAATTTTCTTATTGGTAGATTACTCTACTACTGAAATCATAGGTCCCATCCCAAAATGCTCTACAATAGGCAACTCTATTTTATACGAGGACAACTGAAGCAAACTTTTTTCTCTCTAGGACTCAGCTTCCTCACCTATAAAATGAAAAGGTTATCATAGAGGATCTCTTAGGTCCCTCCCAGTTCTAAGCCTTATGATATCATGAAAAGACTGGAAAGCACAGGGTGTGACTGAAGTCTTCAAGGGCTGCCTCAGAAGATGGGGAATTCCCCTTTGCTGGTGGTCTTCAAGCTGGAAACCGTTTATCAAAGAAATTATGGAAGGGATACAGAAGTAGAATGTAGTAGAATGTAATTCTTTGAGGTCAGAGGAGGATTCATTATTGCCTTTGTATCACCAGTGTTCAGTACAGTGCCTAGCAAATAACTAGCAGTTAATAAAGGCTGGCAGAATCTTTGCTTTGTATTTCATCACAATCACACACCACAACTTGTTCATCCTTCCCCAGTTGGTGGGCATCCCCACAATTCCCAGTTCTTTGCCACCATAAAGAGAACTGCTATAAATATTTTAGAACTTAATAGGTTTTTTTCATTTTTCCCTAATCATCTTTGGAAATAGACCAAAAGTCCCTTCCTAATCCTGAGATTCTATGAGTTCATGACTCGTATAGTTGAAGGATGTTCAGGTGGAAGAGAAAACAGCCCTTTCTGCTTGGCTTTAAGGACAATGAGGGGAAAGATTAAGGTAAATTAGTTAGAAGGCCATGCTGGCTAACCCAATAGCCAACCCATAGCCAAAAGAAATCTCTGCTGTAACGCACTAGGTGAAGTACAAGTCTAGCCTGTGTGAAAACCTTCAGCAAAGGGAAATCTACCACCTCTCAAAGCAACCTATTCGATGTTCAGACTTACCTACTTGCAGGAAGTTTTTCCTGATGGCAAGTCTTAATTTGCCTTCTGCCACTTGTACCCATTGCTCCTGGTTCCGCCCACTGGAGCCAAACAGAACAAGCCTAATCCCTCATCCACACCACAGCCCTTCAAAGATTTAAATACAGCTATCAAGGGGGTGGTTACAGAAAAACATGGCACTACCTACACTAACTGATGAAAAGTGAAGTGAGAAGAACCAGGAGATCATTGTGCACAGTAATAGCAACATTGTAACGATGATCCACCATGAAAGCCTTAGCTATTCTGATCAATACAATGACCCAAGACAAATCCAAAGAACTTATCATGAAAAAAAATGCCATCTATCTCCAGAGAGAAAAATGATGAACTCTGAGTGAAAAATGAAGTATAATTTTCTCACTTTATTTCTTTTTTGCTTTTTGTTTTTGCAACATGACAAATATGGAAATGTTTTACATGATTTTACTTGTATGATTTATATTTTGCTTGCCTTCTTAGTGGGTAGGGGAGGGGTGGGAAGGAGGGAGAGAATTTGGAACTCAATATTTTAAAATAATGCTACAAATAAGTAATAAATTTTAGAAAAAGATAAATAAAATGCAGGTATCAGACACCACCTTTTCTTCTCATCTCTTCTAGCTGAAACAGTTATTTCTTTCAATCCATCTTTATATAACATGGATGCAAAGTCCTTTTCTAGGTTGTCCTTGATACTCTCTAGGTTATCAATGTCCTACTTAAACTGTAATGTCCAGAAATGAACTTAATACTCTAAATGTGGAGGCAGCTAGGTGGCTCACTGAGTAGAGCACCAGCCCTGGAGTCAGGAGGACCTGAGTTCAAATCCAGCCTCAGACACTTGACACATGTACTAGCTGTGTGACCTTGGGCAAGTCACTTAACCCCAATTGCCCTGCCAAAAAACAACAAACAAAAATACTCTAAATGTGAACTGACTAATCAGAGTATAGAGGGTCTATTGTCTTCTTATTTATGGAAATTATGCTTCTCGTAATAAAGTCTAAGATCCCATTAGCTGTTTTGGCTGCCATTCTATAACAAAGACTGAAAACCCCCAGATTATTTTTAGACAAACTGCCTTCCAGTCAGCATGTCATCCATGCTGTACATGTGAAGTTGACTTTTGAATCCAAGTGTGACTATAGGTTTTTGTGAAGTTTGATTTTCGTGTTTTTAGATTCAGCCAAAGGTCTTGTCTAGGAAAATCTTCAGAGATCCTGATTCTGTCATTTATTGTATTATCTATTCCTCCAAGCTCTGTGTCATCTGCAAAAATATGATGAGCATACCATCTCTTTCTTTATTCCAAATTATTGATAAAAATGTTAAACAGTCTAGGGTAAAACAACCACAGATTGCTTAGGCTAGTCCACTGGAGAGAGAGCTCTGATCAAATGGACTATTAACAACTATTCTTTGAGTACGGCCATTCAACCAATTTCAAGTCCACCTAACTGTATTATTGTCTAGTCCATGCTTCTCCATCTTTGCCACAAGAATAATACGAGATACTGTTGGGGTGATGGGACCTGGACCCTGAATTTTCCCATATATTTCAGTAGCCCAGATCACTGGTATTTTGCCTGAGGCATCTGTTCCATCCCAGCCTACCTAGATACTCAATAATTCTTTTAACTGTCTTTTCTCTGTGGCTCTCCAACCCAGACCAGACCACTTAACTCCTTTCATTGTCTGCACCTGGCCCACCCCAAGCAATTTACCATTCCTTCACCCACCTAGACCATTTCTCTGTTGCCCCTGGGCCACTCCAGGCTATTTACCACTGCTTGACCCCATCCAGAGCTTCTCACTGTCTTTTATTATCTATAAGTATCTATCTTACCTTAAATTGCTCAGATTCACTTAAAATCTAGCCCACTTCTATTGACATCACAAATAAACCTCACTTCTTTTACTAAAAGTTCAAATTCTTTAAAGGCAGACTCTCTGTACCCTTGCATTTTGGGGTTCCCAGAACCTCAAACCACAACGGGGGCACCTTCTTTTCCAAATGTATATAAAACATTCAATGTCTCCATGGTTTTGTCTTTGGTTACTGAAAGAAACCATTGGCCATCAATCAATCTATTGATTATTAGTTAGCCTGACTAATAAATTGATTATTAATTACCCAGAAACTCTACCTCTTGGGTTTTTCTTTCATCACAGTATATATAGCATTTTCCATTTTGATGTGCACTTTACATATATCTTTTCATTTAAAACTCACTGCACTATGAGTATCATGTCTATTTTATAAGTGAGACCCAGACAAGTCAAGTTACTTACCCAGGTCACATAGTTAATAAATGCCAAAGGCAGGACTGAAAGCTAGGTCTTCCTAATTCTGAGGCCAATAACCAGTCCTTTTCACCACACTGCCTCACTAGGTGCTTCAAGCAGAATCTGCATTGCCTTCTGTAAGGGGTGCTGTAGGAGGAATTCATATGTGAAATAAGTACATAAGAAACTTTGCCCTAAAGTCTCTTTCACAGAATCTAAGATTCTAGGATTGTAACATGACTTTCATGGACAATCAGATAACAAACGGAATAGTGAAAATACAACATAGTACAAAATGATACAACAAAACACAATACAATAAGCATTTGTTAAGGACCTGCTGTGTGCCATGTACTGCACTGAGTTCTAGGGATACAAATAAGAAAAAGAGAGTCCCTCCCTTCAAGAAGCTTACAATCTAATGTGGGAAGACAAAATACAAAAGAAAGCTAAAAGTCAGAGCCAGGCAGAGAGTACCCCATGATAGGGTATGATGGTGGAATTGAAACCAACCAATGCAATTGACAGGAAATGAAGTGTTGGCTGGGCTTCTGAGCCCAGAAAAATGGAAAAGAAAATGGAATTTGTAGTCATTAGACCTAGGCTTGAGTCCCGCTAGACCCCTTCTCTGTTGCCCCTGGGCCACCCCAGGCTTTTTGCCACTCCTTAACCTGATCCAGAGCTTCTCACTGTCTTTTCTTGTATATAATACCAGTCTTACCCACCATAAAAAGAGAGAATCTGACTAATGTCTAAGGTCCCTTTCAGCTCTTGATCCATGATCCTAAAACCTTTGAAACAGATTGCAGAATTACAGACCTCATGGACAAAGAAAGGTGCTCTGTAACATTGAAAAGCTTAACCACTATTCCAGAGAGATGATGATGAAACAAGCAAGAGAAGTGATGGGTTCGAGATGCAGGAGATGTACTTTTTTGCCCATAGGTTGTTGTGGGAATCTATTCTGCTTCACCATGAATGTTTGTTACAAGGGCTTTCTTTTCTTTTTTCAGTGAAGGGGAAGGAAGAGGGAAAAAAGATTATGAATTTAAAAAAAAAATGAAAACCAAATAAAACGTAGAGCTTTCCCTAAATGATTATTTAGATCCATAACAATGATTGACGTGATTTCTGATCTTAGATCCCTGTTAACTAGCATTGTTGAAGAAGACACAGCATATAAATTTCACTTATGTGGCCCCTTTTAGCTAAAAAACATTTTCATACACACTATCGCATTTCATCTTCATCATTCTACTTGTAAAGTAGGCAGGGCCAATATTACTGCATAATCATCACAGATTTTATGCCAAAACTTTTTGCAAAAAAGTGGGGTGCGACCATTACGTGAAGCTTTAAAAAATTATGCCAGTATTACTTAAAAATCATTTATTATTAAACTGTCTTTGATGCAAGACTAGGATGCATGGAATACTCATGAATATATGTTAAAATTGAATACTGACAATGTGTGTGCACTGAGAATTCTAAGCTCTTGGCTGGTGATGTGTTAGAGATAAATGTGTATCCATACGCTACTGGTGAATACATTGCTGCTCTGTTTACCTTCTAAGCGGCTTGATGAACAGAATTATACCATGTGATGATTACGTGATGAAAGGTATAAACCAATTTTTGAACTGAAGGAAAAAAAAAAACAGGGTGAGACAATTAGGCAGTCAAGTACAATATCTCCATTTCATAAATGAGAAAAAGGAGACTCAGAAAGCCAGTAATCAGAAGAGCTAGGGCTTAAAGCTGTATCTTCAGATGCCAAATCCTATGCTCTTTCCCCCTCATTTCAAAGTCTCCAAGCTGAAATGCACTTCCCTCATCCTGTCATCACTCCCATCTTTTCTAAATCTAACCTGACACAAAACGTTAGGATTAGTAGGGTTCTTAGAGGTGGCTAAACTAACCCCTTTATCTCATAATTAAAGAAACTGAGGCCCAGAGAAAGGGGAAATGACTTCCCCATGGCCACACTGCTCAACTAACTGGCAGAGTTAAGACTGAAACCAAAGTCTTCTAGTCTCGAGGCCACTGTTTCTGGGATACCCTCCTAAAGGAAGGAGAAGCAAAACTCCAGACTTTGTGAGCCTCTCCCCTAATAAAATCAGATACTTCCTTTCTCACATTTGCTTACTGCCCCGAGAAAACCTACCTATCCACCAACAATGACAGCGATAGCTGGAGGTGACATTGGTACTTTATGCATGTTCAATTCTGCTCCCTTTTATCGACAGTTATCACAATGTGAGATTATGTTGATAAAAATGAGCACTGGTTTGACTTGAAAAAAAAAATCAATTAACAGCAAAATCATGCACAGCCACCCTGTGGGCATGTAGATTTAGTGACTCATTATGACCGACAATTGCATGTGGCTGTCCTGGTGCTGCTGCTATTTCCCTTTTATTCTTCCTTCACTTGCCCCCAGCAATCATGCCTGCTTTCAACCTATCATAAGGCAGAATGAGACAAAATCACCAGGGGTTAAAAGACCTAAATTGGATTATAGGCACACTGTCTAGAAAACACAGTATTGCTGGTAATTGCATTCAGTCGGATAAATATCTTTACTTTCCTTTATGCCTCATTAGCATTCTGGCAGGAATTACCCCGCAAAGATTATAGATAAAGCTGGAAGAGATCTTGAAGGTCATCTAGTCCAACCCCTTCATTTTTACAGAGGAGGAAACTGAGGCTGAAATATGTGAAGTCAGTCACTGAAGGTGACATAGGAAAGAAATAACAGAGGTAAGATTTGAACTTGGGTCCACTGACTCCCAGGACAGTTTTCTCGTCACTCTGCCATATTGGCTCAGTTTGTGTGAAGGCTTCAATCAATCATCAAATTAGGTAATATTACAATTAGAAAAGGCCTTAGAGGTCATCTAGTAAAATTCTCTCATTTTGCAAACGAGGAAACTAAGGCTCATTTAAGTGTTTTACTTTATGTCACACAGGTGGTAAGTGACCAAGCCAGGATTTGAATTTAGATCTTCTCTTTCCACTGCCACTAGTGGGCAGAGGGTCAACTCTGGAGCAAAGAAGACCTATGCTGAAGTCCTGCTTCTGATATGTATTCATTGGAAACCATGCACAAGTCACTTACCCTTCCAATGCCCTAGGCAGTATTCTTAATTTATAAATTGCATTGAGTTCATAAAATCATATATTTAGGGATGGAAAGGATGGGGAAACTGAGACCCAGAGAAATTAAATGATTTACCAAAGATCACACAGAGAGTAAACATCAGAGGCAGAATTTAAGCTCATTTCTTTTGAGTCCTGAGTCGGTATATATTTCCCTAATCCATGATGAACTGCTGAGCTGCCTCTGTAGAACGCACTTCCAGACCCAGAGCTCTCTATGCTGATGAAATCACAAATCTGGACTACCCTTCCCCCTTCTCACCCCACCCCCCACCAAAAAAAAAAGAAGGATGGGAGGATTTTTTTTGCTTTAAATATGTCTGCTCCAGAAAAATGGGAAGGGAATATAAAATGACATCGGGTATCCAGACACAGAATGTACGTTCTGGTCTGTAAAATGGTAGTGTCAACACTGAGCTAGTGAATATATCTATATTGGGCAGAAGGATGGTAAATAAATTTGTACAGATTTTTTTTTTCCCAGCTACAATCGACCTTCTTATCATGATTATTGTCCTTGAGTATTTAAAGAGCTACTGTATGGAAGAGTGATAAGAATTATACTGCCTAGCCCCAGCCAGGAGAAATAAGAACAATGTGTAGAGATTGTAAAAAGGTAAATTTTGGTTTTATGTTAGGAAAAAAAATGTCCTGACAATTAGACATGTCCCAAATTGGAATGGGCTGAGTTGGGACATCCTTAGTTTATCCCTGCCTGGAGATTTTCAAACAGAGGCTGGCTTCTGACAGTTTTTTGGGGATGTGGTAGAGAGTGCGGACTCCAGGTGCAGTGCCATCTAGATTCCTCAAGAAACAGCTCACTCAACAGAACTATTTTCAATTCCTAGTCCGTTGGGAGCTCTATGGGTTCAAGGAACTAGCCTGCACCATACATACCTCAGAAGCAGTGGAAGCTTTCTGTCAATGATAGGGCACCAAGCCATAGCCTCATACTCTAGGGAGGAGGAGGAGGAGGAGGAGGAAGATGACCCCTATCCAGGCTAATATCAATGTACATACAGGTGTGTCAAGAGGGGTATATGTGTGTGTGTGTGTGTATATGTGTGTGTGTGTGTGTGTAACTAGCACATCACCACTTTAAAAGGATGCTTTCTTAGGCATAAACTATGTCGGAGACAAACTTTCATTCACAAACACTTTGTGATATTCTCTTATCTGTTTCCTATTCAGTGCTCACCTCCTCCCTGCTTTATGTCTGGCTTGCCTATCAGAACTCCTGCCTAGCCTGATGGATCTATTTATTCGAAAGAATCCTTTGGCTTAATTCCAGCACAACGTTCGGATGACTTTTTGATATTAATCTGAACTATTCCTTTTGGCATACAGGTGAGGTCTCTCCCTCTACATCTTCATGTTCTTTCCCATGGAAGGTGGCAGATTCAGCACTAGGAAGCCAACTGAGATAGCTATTCTGACTCTTTCAAACCTAATACTTCTACATTATACTATATTTCCTTTTAAAGTGTTGACATTCATAAATTTCTATGCAATTTTTGAATGTTGTGATGTCAGACCACATGGAGAGAATAAAGTAGTATTTCCTTAGCCTCAGTATGGAGATAGACTGACCACTCAGGAGTGACTCTCACAGGCACCAGAAATACAGAAATAATCAGTTACCCAAACTAACAATCCTTATTAGCAATTGAATCCAAAGGACCTTTGCTCTGTTATTAAATACCTATATGAACTTAGTTTGTAAGCTGCATAACCTCTCTCTGGATTTATTTCCTTACTTGCAAAAAGAAAAAGTTAGATCTATGGAGTCAGGAAAGCTGGAGTTCAAATTCGCCTCCGACAATTATTGGCTGTGTGACCCTGGGCCAGTAACTTAACCGTGGTCTTCTTCAGTTTCTCATCTGTAAAATGAAAATAATGATAGCACCTACTTCCCAGGGTTGTTTTAAGGATCAAATGAGACAATATTTGGAAAGCGCTTTGCAAACCAAAAAGTGCTATGTAAATGCTAGCGACATTTATTAAATCTATGATTCTCGAAAAGCAAAATGAACAGAACCAAGAGAATGCTGTATACAGTAACAGCAATATTGTTTTAAAAACAACTTAGAGCAACTGACTCATTTTTAGTATTATAAATGCTCAAATCAACCACAAAAAAACCTATGAAGGAAGATGCTATCTGCCTGCAGAGGAAGAAATGATAAAAAGAAGTATGTACAGTATGGTTCTACATGTGTACATGGAAGCATACAAAGCCGAGTAGCTTTGAAAATGATGTGTAGTATTTATTATACAGTTTTTTAAAAAATGGTATGAAATATAAATTCAAGATTTTATAGTGAATCTTTTTGTTGTACTATGTATATGGAAATGTTTCTTTTTTTTGTCTTTATGTATTTAAGTTCAAAATGAATAAATAAATAAAACAAATAAATGGAAATTATGATTTTCCAAACCCTGTCCTTGAAACCAAAGTGTGATAATAATTGGCATTTTTATAACACTTTAATTTTTTTAAAAAATGTATTGCAAATATTACTCCATTTAAAGCTCAAAAACAAACCTAGAATTATTGTTGTGTCCATTTCACAGAGGAAGGAAGCAAGGCTTAAAGAGGTTGTGACTTGCCCACAGTCACAAAGGTACTAAGTTTAAAAGATGAGATTTGAGTCTAGGTCTTCCCACCTCTGGGTCCAGCATTCTGTTCACTGTGCCTCTCACCTACCAGCCATTATCAGACTCACACTACAGGAGGAGGTGGGCCAACCTGGAAGGGAGGAAAATAAGGTACAGGGCCAGAATCGCCAGTCAAGTGGCTAGACAGAAGTAAAGAAGATAGAACTGCCACATCTCCCTAGGGAAAGGCACATAGCCACCTAGGGGATGAATACAACAGAAGATAACCAGCTACAGAAGAAATTCCTAGCAAGAGTTTTTAGCTTCTACCTTGTTCTTCCCAACTAATAAGCAGCATTCTTCAGTGCTTCTCCCACAGCATAAGCAGCTAAGCTACTAACAAATTCCCAAAGTCCTTATTATATATGTATGTTTGACATTTATTGTTGAAGATATTGGCAAAAAATGAGCCATAAAAGCAATAATAGTAATACTGATAGTTCATCAATACTTCAAAAGATTTGTAGTTTCATTATAATGTCAGCACTTTCTGTATTGGTACAGATTTCAGCCAGTTCTCCTAGGCTTTAGCAGACAAGTGGTGCTTGAGAGTTGCTATGGGGGAAAACAATCAAAATAACAAGAAAGATTAAAAGAGACACTACATCACATGTTGACCAATCCTCTGATGATTACCCTCCAAAACTCATCCTTAGAGGACGGATACACAATCTATTGCCAGGCCCATATTTCGTATTTATAATCTTTTCAGTTTAGAAGGATCACTTAGAGCTTGTGCCCTGCTGGCATTGTCAGTCAGTTAATAAATATTTATTAAGTACTTCTTATCTATCAGGCATTGTGCTAAATTCTAGGGATACAAAAAGAGGCAAAAGATAATCCTTGCCCTTGAAGGAGCTCACAATCAAGCCAGCCAGATAACAAGCAAATATGTACAAACAAGATATAGGAAAAATAGGAAATAATTAACAGAGGGAAGGCATTATAATTAGGAGATATTAGGAAAGGCTTCTTAATCCTTGCCTAGAAGGAAGTCAGGGAAGACAGGAAATGGAGATGAGGAGGAAGAGCATTCCAAGGATGGAAGACAGCCAGAGAATACACCCAGAGCTGAGATGCGGAGTATATTGTTTGTGGAACAGCAAAAAGGTCAGTGTCACTGGACTGATGAGTACATATTCTCTGAGCAGAGAATGAGGGTGAAGATGCCTGGAAGGGCGAGGGGAGGGAGAAAAACTACGTTATTAAGTGCTCTTAATGTCAAATAGAGAATTTCGTATTTGATCCTAGAATGGATGTTGTTCTTTGTCTTTTGTTTTCAAAGAGGACCAATGATATCCCGGGGTGATGTCTTGACTTGCGAGTGAACTGGATTTAAGTGAGGCAGAGTTGCATAAAGTCATCAGCCTCACTTTCTCTTCCAGAATCATAGAAGTCCAATGAGGAAGACTGGTGATGACTCAGAATGCAGCGGATGACCTTAGGATCTTCTATGTCTGACCAAGCTCTAAACATTCCACAGTACCTGTTTCAGCCACCTTCATGGCCATTGGAACAAATTGTTCTCATCTGTCCATTCTGCTAGAGGAAGTCTTCACATGCTTAGGGTGGAGATCTTCTTAACTCACTGATGGGTTTGAAGCCTGTCAGTTACCCTCAACTTGGTTTAGTCTGTCTGCAAAGACTGTTTTACTGGGTTGTGGCCACTGCACAAGCTATAGCTTCTTGGAGCCACAGGTGAGAGTTGGGTGACAGGTAGACGCTAAAGGCCTCACACCAAATGTGCCAGTCTTCCCTGAACACCTCATATGCCTCTTAGAGTTGATAGGAAGCTACTTGAGTTTACTGAGGAGGGAAGGGACGTGTTTCAACCTGAGCTTCTGAAAAATCACATTAGTGGCTGAAAGGAGAATGGATTGGAGTGGGGAGAAACTTGAAAAATGCAGATCCACCAGCAGGTTATTGCCTCTATGCTTGAGGTGATGAGGACCTGCACAAGGATGGTGGTAACATCACAGGATAGAAAAGAACATATTCAAGAGATGTTGCAAAAGTAAAATTAATACGTCTTGACAACAGATTGGCTATGGGGGTGGGTAGGAGATGAGTGATAATGAGGAGTAGAGGATGGCACCTAGGTTTCAAGCCTCTTGGGGGACTGAGAAAAGTGTGGTGCTTGAAAGTGATAGGGAAGTTTGAAAAGAGGGAGGTTTTAGCAGGAAAGATAATGGATTCAGTTTTGGACGTGTTGAGTTTAAAATATCTACTGAACATCCAGATATCTGAAAGGCACTTGGAGATGCAAGA
Organism: Phalanger gymnotis; assembly: GCA_028646595.1. Lineage (NCBI taxonomy): Eukaryota > Metazoa > Chordata > Mammalia > Diprotodontia > Phalangeridae > Phalanger > Phalanger gymnotis. Next base: position 97,819,638 of record CM053622.1, read on the forward strand.
TAGAAGGCCAGCAGAGAGGTTAAGGTGGGATAGGTTGATTTGAGAATAATCAGCACAGAGATGATAATTAAATCCATGGGAGCTAATGAGATCATTAATCTCAACAAGTGAAATACGGAAGAAGAAGAAGAGAAAATGAGAAGTCAGACAGGTAGGAGGAGAGCCTAGAAAGAAGAAAACCTAGAAGGACGAGAATATCAAAGAGTAGAGGGTGATCCATAGTGCCAAAGGCCATAGAAGGGTCAAGAAGAACCAGGATTGAGGGAAAAAGTCATGATCTGTGGCAATTAACTGGTAAGTTTGGAGAGAGCAGTTTCAGCAGAATGATGAGGTCAGAAGCCAGATGGTGAGGAGCTGAGAAGACAGTGAGAGGAGAGAAAGTGGAGGCAGCTATTGTAGACGGCCTTTTCAAGGAGTTTAGACACAAAGGGCAGAAGAGATGGGATGATAGGTAGCAAAGATTGAAGGATCAAGTGAGGTCATTTTTTCTTTGTTTTTTTCTAGGATGGTGAAAACATGGGTATGTTTTCAGGCAGTAGGGAAGGAGCCAGTAGAAAAGGAGAGACTGTAGATTCTAGATTCACTCATCTAGCAGGGTTCAGAAGCAGAATTGGGTCCTATGCCTTCTAACACCAAGAAACTTCAAGACTGATATTCCTTCCACTACACTATACTGCTCAATGTCTGAAGAGGAAGCATATATATAGATCCCTGCCTATGCCTGTGGGTGGCCTCAGTTACCAAGATCTTATTGGTGTTGGCACCTTACATCTCTTCTTTCACCTGCCTTTTCTGATACTTTGGCTCTGAGAAAAACAATTATTTTCCTATTATATTAATTATACATTAAACTACATATTATATTATGTATATTATAGATTTATCATATTTATATATTCAATATAGAAATATACTTAGTTATAAATATATTCATATTATACTGCATATAATAAAGAATATATAATATTATATTAATAACCAGTTTTTTTATACAGGACTTTCTTTTTTGCTTGCTCATTCAAAGCCCAGACTCTCAAGGACATTTCTGTCTTTGCCCAAAACCTCACCATCACCCACCAAACCATCTCATCTAGGTAGAATTCTTACTGTAACCCCACCACTGCTCTACTCAGGCAGGATTGGGTGGAGAAGATTCTTTTGTATAGTTTACTGGAGGCAGAATGATCTGGGAAAGTGCTGACATGATCAGAATCACATCCCCAGCCCCTCATTAGAAAAAGCCCACCTCCATTATAATATTAATTCTCTCATTAATTGTTAACCAATTGGATTGATTTTTAAACTCAGGGACCACCCCCTCTTCCAAAGGTATTTAAATATTCAGTGGCCTTCATGCCGGGTAAGGGAGAAAGGGGTCTTTGATTATGTAGAGAACCACTGCCCTCAATTTATTATTTGCTAGCCTAATTAATAAATTGGTTGTTGATTACCCAAAAACTGTCTCTCAGACTTTTCATTTGTGTCAGCTCCTTTAGACTTAAAGCCTATTCCTCAATGTTTGCTTGAAATTTTGATAGCTTTCTTCCCTACTTGGCCTATGCTATTTATGTACCCTTGGTTCCTCTCTTAACTGATTTCTGATCTCCGGCTTGCCTTACTTAACTTTTCCAGTTTATGCAGGCCCTGACAAAATCACAGCTTTTTTCTAGTTTAAATGGACCTTAAAGTTTATCTATTTAGAAAGGAGAAAACGGAGAAGACAAATGACTTGCTCAAGGTCACAAAGTTAGTTATGGCAGAACTAGAACCCAGGCCTCTTACTTCCCTTTCTATCTTCAGCAGGAAGTCTTTCCCAATAGCTCTTAATGCTGGTCTTCCCTCTGTTGATCAGTTTCTCTTTTTTCTGCATATAACTTGTTTGTATATAGTTATTTGCATGTTGTGTCCCCATTAGCTTGTAAGCATCTTGTGGAATGGAACTGTCTTTTGCCTTTCTTTGTATCCCCAGAATTTAGCACAAAGCCTAAAATATACTAGATCTTTAATAAATGTTAATCAACTAGAATGTGGCAGCTCTTTCTACCACATTGTTTTTCTACATGGCTTCTGACCTTGTTTTGCCCAAACTTTTGGTGTACGTAAGCTTTTATGCACTTAGAGACTGGCCTGGCTGCTGACTGAACCTATTTTAGGCTCTCAAACAGAGTGGTTCCTGGAATTCCCAGTCTCAGGACCTTGTCTTTCATGTATTAGGACATACAACCTCTGCAGACTTCTGAAGTACTTCCAAGCACTGACAAATAGCCTGAGATTCCCCAGCTGGGAAGCAAAAACACTAAAGAAATCTCTGAAGCTGTTGTGAATGACATCACTTTATAGGTACACCCCCCCTTTTTTTGGTGGGGGAGGTGAAGTGGAGGGGAAAGAGCCTGGCCCTGTGATTTCATTAGTAATAGGGAACTTGCAGTGAGGAAATTTTCTATATAGGAGGCAGATAGGCACCAGTTCTCTAACCTATAGTCTTAGAGACCTAGTCAATGCTCAAGAGTTTAAATGATTTATCCTGGGTAATTGAGTTGGTGTCAGTGGTAAGACTTGAATCCAAGTCTTTCTTCCTCCAATGCCATCTTTCTATCCGCTACACCATGCTACTACATAGGTACTAACAGATAATGGAATATTACTGTTAGAAAAGTTCTTAAGTCATGTAGTCCAAATCCATTCTATAAATGGGGAAATTGAGGCCTAAAAGTTTACAGTGACTTCCTTAAGGTCACGAAGGTGGCTAAGAGAAGATCCAGGACGAGAACCAGTCTCTTGGCTTTCATGGTCTTTCCACTACACAGGGATGCGGCCCACTCTCAGTGGCAACAGTTGTTGGCTACGTATGTTTGCATGACTAGAACTGGATGAAGTAGACTCTGGGAAAGAGCATCAAGGCATGAGTCCTTGGGGGTATAAGAATTAAGCAGAGCCTGTGGGATAACCAGCAGTTCATACATATCCCCTGTCACAATTTTTCTGCTGACATCGGTCTTTTGGTTCAATACCTGTGAAGTCCATGAAGTCAGCATGAACAGACACAACCTGTGTCAGGTACTTTGTGATAAAGACCCAGACTGAAAGGTAGTGAAGGCCTTGTAAATGATGCCATCGTGACCCAATAAGCATGAGGCGGATGATATGGAGCAGTTGAAAGAATGTTGAATCTGGAATCTGGAATTAGGAATCAGACTTGAGTCCTGGTCTTGTCCCTTACTGCCTGTATCACCTTGGACAAATCACTTTGCCTTTCAAATGGGACTCAGTTTCCTCATCTACAAAATAATGGTTTGAGGACAGATTATCTCTAAATTCTCTCAGTTCTATGCTCCTGCAATCTGCCCTTGTTATTTTCCTGTGTCAACAAAGTCCTCTGCCAGAGTTCATAACTTTTTTTTTTCTGTAATAGACTAGAAAGGAAGAGAAAGGAAAAAAAATAATAAAACACCCACCCAGACGTGTTATTTTGCTAACAGGCTTAACTTTGCAATAAACAAAGGATGCAAATGGGAAGAAAAGGCATAAAATGAAAATAACCTGAATGAATCATAGCCCACGATGTGTACAATGTATAAATATTCATGCTAAATTGCCGTTTTCTCCAACAGCATCGTTCTCCTGTGTGTACTTAGGGCAGAGTAGCTTTCTGTATGTTTTAGTTACTGATACAAACATTTGTAGCATTGGTTTGAGTGTGAGGAGTAAGACTGGACTGTTATTGCACACCTGAGTAATTTCTAATCCAGCTCTAAACCTTAAACACTCAAACACCTTAACTCCATTTGGTGACAGAGAAACCATAATCCATTTATTGGTCTTTCTGACTCAACTAAACCTGGAGGGAAAGAAGCACAAAGAAAATCCTTAATCTTAGCAACAGAAGGATTTGGCATTTCAACTTGGGAGTTGTTTTTTGTTTTCATTATTATTTTTTTTTTTTACAAAAACCTTTTGGAAAAGTTAAGACCTAAGTAATTGACTTCTGAAATAGCTTTTTGTTAGCTGGTCAAAGAGCTACAATAGAGTGCTGCCCTATGCTATTTGGCTGAGAGATGGATGATTTTTGGAGAGCCTTGCTCAATTGCTAAGGGATGAAACTGAGGGTCAGTTCTGAGGTTTGTATAACAAGGATCTGGGTCATGGACCCCTTCCACAACCTGGTGGGTATTAATGGACCTCTTCTCAGAACGATGGTTATAAATGCATAAAATAAAATACATATAATTACAAAGGAAATCAATCATATTGAAATAAAACCAAAAAAAATTTTAGAAGCAAACTCACATTAATAACCCTTGCTATAGAGAAATGAGACTAGGATGGAAAGGGGAGGAACAGTATACTTTTGTTTCCCAGCTACACCCAGACTCCCAGTGACCTTGGAGACAGGATTTCCACATCAAATAAAGTGGAGATGATGATATTCACCACTCCACAAAGCTGTTTGAACACTTCCCACCATAGCTGGCTCTCCACTCTAGTGAGGAGTTATTAGAATTTCATTACTGCAACGAAGAGAAAGATTTGTTTTTGGAATCAAACACTGATGAGCCAGCATGGATGGCTTTTCTCTCCATAAAAGCAGCCAGCTAAAGGAAGGGGAACAGAAGGGAAGTGGGTAGTATCTTTTTTTCTTAACAAGATTGGATATATATTTTTTTTGCAAGGAAAAGAATTCCATGTATACGATATTAGGTATGTACATATATCTCTATATAATATTTCAAATATGTATACATATTGCATATTATGGACCAGAAACACACCAGATGAGGTGTGTAGGAGTTGCAATCTATAATAGTGGAGGGAATAGTCCCTAAATCTATCTAAGGTAGATAAGGAATCTATTGACATAATAAAGTATTCACACAGAAAGAATATAACTATAGAACAATGAGGGTGGTATTCCTACCGGGCTTATGGATTTGATCTTGCTACTTTGCAGTCATACCTCCTGTATGTATCTAAAATAAACAGTCATGTACATAGGCTTAAAAAGTACTTTCCCTAGACAAATTTGGTGACAGAAGTGGTGAGAATATTATTATATCCATTTCACAGATGGGGAAAATTGAGTTTCTTGCTCACAGTTACAAGGGGGGGGCAAGGCCATGACTTGAACACAACCCCAACCCCAATCCTATACTTCCAACCCCAGGGGAGATAATCTACCCAACACTTCCACAGTCCAGGAGCGGAGCTGCCCCGGCTGAAAATGAACTGTTCGAATACATCTCAGCATCTCTCTATGAATAGTCTGGCCTTAAAATGATCACTTGTCTCACTTGTAGGTTATGTGGGGATTCCTTTTGTGGATGGGTTAGACCAGGGGTGGGGAACCTTGGCCCCAAGACCACACGTGGTCTCTAGGTCCATAGGAATGATCTTTTGCCTGAATCCAAGTTTTATAGAACAAATCCTTTTATTTGGGGGATTTGTTCTGTGAAGTTTAGATTTTTTTCAAAGGGCCACACTTGAGGACCTAGAGGGCCATATGTGGCCTCCAGGCTGCAGGTTCCCCACCCCTGGTCTAAACTATAGTTGCCGAGGTCCCTCCCAAGTCTCAAATTTTGTGATTCTGTGACCCTGTTAACCCAGGCCTTGATTATCAGGCAGAGTGTGGCCGTCCTGACAAGTAGAGAGTCACTGACAATAATCCTTCTGGTAAAATGAAGGACCACTGGGCTTTTCCATCTGCTAAGCCATTGCTTCCTCAGACCCCCTTGGCCTTACCTGCCTTTTTCTGTGCCCTGCCGACCCCTGGACCTTTTCATCTGTTACTTTACTGAACCTGCCTATATGTATTCTCTCTCCCTTAGAAAGTAAGCTCCCTGAAAGCAGAGACTGCCTTACTTTTTCCTTTGTATCCCTACTACTTAAATACAATGCTTGGCAAATGACTTCCTATCAATTTTTTAATTTATTCATGCATCTATCCTGTCACTCTTCCTCATCTATCCTCCCACTCCACACCAACCACCAGTCCTAGAACAAAAACTCTCCTGATGCTCCCACCTTGGGAAAAATAATCTTCTCTCAAGGGCCAGCTGGGTAGTATGTATACTAGATAGAGCATTGGCCCTGGAATCAAGAAGATCAGAGTTCAAATCCAGCCTCTGACACCTACTAGCTACATGACCCTAGGCAAGTCACTTAACCTGTATCTGCCTCAGGCTCCTGAACTCTAAAACGTGGATGATAATAATAGCAACTATCTCCCAGGGTTATTGTGAAAATCAAATGAGACAATATCCATAAAGCCCTTAGCACAGTGCCTAGCACAGAGTAGGTGCTAATAAAAGCTTATTCCCTTATAACTTCCCCCTTTCTCAAAATCAGAGTGAGTCCTGAGGCAGAACTTGTCTGGCTAAGAATGATTCCCTCAAACATGCTGTGCTTGTCTATGACAAATCTAGCCCTAGGATTCCATTGACTCCTGCTTTAACCAGTAGTTAAGAGCAGTGCCTGCACATCGTCTCTGATTCCCATCGCTCCTCCAGCCAATCTCTTTTTTGAGGCATTAACAATCACATGAACATTATCTCTACTACTGTCCTAAGGCTTCCTTTAAGTCCTATCCAAAATCTCACATTCCACAAGAAATCTTTCCCAATCTCTCTTAATTCTAGTGCCTTCCCTCTGTTGATTATCTCCTATTTATGCCATATATAGCATGTTTGTCCATATCTGCTTGCACACTGTCTCCCCCATTAGAGTGTGAGCACGGTGCCTGTCTTATAGTAGGCATTTAATTGGTGCCTATCAACTGATTGATTATATAAAATTAAAACTCAAGCATGTTGAAGATTAGTACTATATAACAAGTGTTTCTTGAGTGTTTTACAACATGTATAGGGCTGTGTCAGACACTGTGGAAGAAGCTACAAGAGAATCTAAGGAAGGGTCTCTTCCTCCAGAGAGCTTATAATCTAGGAATGGAGGCAATATACATACCTGAAATAGTTACTTAAGGATATAAAATTAAAAGGGCAGGTAGGTGGCACAGTGGATAGAACACGAGACCTGGAGTCAGGAAGATTCATCTTCCTGAGTCCACATCTGTCCTCAGACACTTACTAGCTGTGTGACCCAGGGCAAGTCACTTAATCCTGCTTGCCTCAGTTTCCTCATCTATAAAATGAGCTAGAGAAGGAAATGGCAAATCATTTCAGTATTTTTGCCAAGAGAAGCCAAATAGTCACACATGATTGAAAATGACTGAATGACAACAACGTAAGAGTAAAAGCCAAAACGAGTGGAACAGACAATAGGGACTCAGCTTCCTTTTGTCACACTCAAGATGGTTCAACTCCATCCTAACCTGCACTGGGGAAAAAAATTTCTTTAACATAACTTAGTTGTGGCTCCTGTCTAGGGTTGTGTTGCTTCTTGAAAAGCCACTCGACATATCAGGTAGTCCACATCAGATATAGGACACCCATTTATTGCTTCTTCCACAAGAGAAATGCTTAAACTACAAAAGATTCTTAAGCATGTATTGATAAATACTTAAAACATGACATACTTTTAGGAACTGATGAAGGGGTGTTTTGCATTCACCGTGCATCTGTACTGTCTGAGCAGCAGCTCAAAGTCCAGGTCTTCTAGCCAATGAGGGTATGACTCAGCTTCCTGACAACGGTCATCTCCTCCTTTCAGAAAGGCATAATTGCAGGAAGCACTTCCTGCTGCTGGTCAGTCTGTACTCGATTCAAAGACTCCAAACTTTTGGAGCTCTTGAGCTTACCAGGTAACCACTAAGATTAGAAACATCTGTTTCAGGATTGCTGCTCAGTGATCCCTGCACATCCGAGCACAAAACAGAAGAGGAAGCCGGAGACTTGAAGTCCATTATCAGGCCCAGTGTGTTCTTACTGCCATGTAGCCCACAAAGCTACCACTGTCCTAATAACGAGGCCACCTGTTGAACGGAAGGGTTCTTCTCTATTGTCTAGACTACTAAGGGGGTAAAGCTTCCTGGATTAATCACAAGGCATCTTTAGAACTTTTGCTTCTACCCTACCTCAAGCTTGAGCCCTCACGATTGGGGTGGAGTGAATATGGAGCGCCACATTTACCACCCAATACAAAGTTACATAAATTCAACAATCAAACAACACTTTATAAAAGTCTTTGTGATTACTGCCTGTCTATTGCTTGACTCAAGAGCCTGACTCAATCCAAAACAACCAGGACAAAACAAAAATTAAGACTAAAATAAAACAAACAACCATCGGTGGGGGAAAAATGCAGACTAGGTAAGGAAGAAAAAAAACGAACTTCCCCTCTCAAAGGAGAAGTCTCATCATAAATGACTCCCAAGGTATGTGAAGATCTCCCAACGGGGACCGGGGAAACTAAACTGTCCCATTACATCAGCATCTTACTGAACAAGGTGATCAGCCTAGGAAATTCAGGAGAAAGTGTTGGCAGTAACCCTGACATTTAGAGAAAAGCTGCAGCAACATTAGAGAGGAATGCTGGCCTGCTCAGTGTGGATGCTAGGCCTTAACCCGATCACCCACATCACCTAGATCTACCCAGAAGGGAAAGAAGGTAACGTTGCCAGCTGCTCTATGCTTCCCACTGGGGATGCTAGAAAACCTCAGAGACGGATGATGACACAAGGTGTATGTTTATTAAATTTGTGGATGCCTCAAAGCTGGGAGAGATAGTCAATGTATTGAGCAGAATAAAGAGGATATAGAAAAAGATCTCAAAGGTTTGGTCCAAAGCTAACAAAATCAGCTTTAACAGAGATAAAGCTCTGTCCTTGGGATCCCCAAAAAATCATCTTTGCAAATGGTTAAGCCACACAGACTGCCCTCAAACTTCAGTTAGCTACGATGGAAATGGTGAGGTGGTGCTGGCCACCTTTGACTTGTATTTCTGTAAGCTTCTCCCTTATACAAGCATTTCTACAGGGGATGAATAAACATTTGTCGCTGACACAGACTAAGAGAATGATCAAAGAAATGCGTAACATTCCATATATATCTAATTTGGAAATTAGTGCATCTGCTGGTGAGAAGAGTTAGCTGACAGAGAAACCAGGGTTAGCTCAGGACTTGGCCAATACACAGATTATATATAGCACAAAAGAACACAAACGATTACCAAATTAATAATGTGCAGAAAGAAAAGAAGTTGTACTTCAAGCCCCACTGCTAACCACTGAGAGAAGAGCAATAATGCTTCAATGACCTCTTCCACATATTCTCCCACATAGCAGTCGGAGTTCCCGTGTTCTGGAAGCAGGCCAATGTATGTGAGCCAATATAATATTGACTCACTCCAGGCTTAGAATCATGGAAATTTTTGAGCTGAAATAGACCTTAGGGAACATCTAGTTCTAGCTGTTCTGCTGGTGTTATAACTTCCTGTGTTTGAAACCTTATCTTTGACTTCTCCCTCACTTCTTGTTTCCAGTTACCAAGTCCTAACCATTGGGCCCATCAGTCTTTCACAATCTGTTTTCTCCTCTTTATTCCAAGTTTCTCCATCCAATATGAGTCTCCATTATTGCCATCTACCTAGGTTGCTGGAATGGCCTACTAATAGGTTTTTCTGCTTCCAATTTCTTTTTTCCAATCCATTCTTATATATAACTGCCAAATTTGCGATGTACAAAAAGTTCAAGAAATACAGTTTCTGAGTTTCTGAATAAGTAATCATTTTATTAATCATGCTAGCAGATAATTAATAAAAGGGGTCAGTGGCTCTGTTGAATGCCAAAGACCCCTCATGGAACCCACTCAATGCTTATATGCCCTTGGAAGAGTGGGTGGTCCTAAGGGTGATAATTGACTCTGATTGGTTAAAAATTAATGAGAAGAATGAATATTATAATGAGAAGTGGATGTATTCTAATGAGGAGTTGGGAGACTGATCACTCTCAGACTACCCTCAGCCTCAGGCATTCTAGACAAAGGATTAAAAATTTTATTTGAATATTTACAATAAAAAATTATAAGATTATAAATATATAATATGCAAAATCATAAAATGTACAATTATAAAAATTATAGTAATGGTGTCATCTTTGTATTCTTATTATATATTTTACATCTTGAAGGATATTTCTCATATTTTAAGAGGCTATCATATACAACACAATATATATTCATTAATATACTTAAAAAGATTTATTAAATCTTCCTTTTGAAATTTTTTTATTGTAAATATTAAATAAGAAACTTACCAAAGCTAATTCTGGTCTTCAGAATCAATTGTCAATCACACCAACTCTCATCGGAAAGGCAGAAGAAAAAATATGTAAGAGAGATAGATGTTCTTGCCAGGGAGAAGTGAAGAAATCTAACATGCTTTGAATGATTGCCATCCAAAAATTTCAAATAAAATTTTTAATCCTTTAAAAAAAAATAAATCTCTCCCATAATTGTATAGGAAGCATCACAGTAGTAGACTGAAGGCCTTGAAGCCTGGAAGACCGGATCCAAGGGTCACTTTTAATATTTACTAGCTGTATAACCATGGACAAGTGACTTAACTTCCCACTCAGTGCTCCAGGCAATTCTCTAAGACTATAAATTGCAATGGGAGAGAAAGCTTTCTCAGCCAAGAGTTTCCTATGGATGCCAATGAAACAAAGGTCTAATCATTGTCTCAACCCTCGCTTCTTTCCTAGCACCTAGCACTCTGTTCTTCAAACGGCAGTTGTTTAATAAGGGTAAGAATGGGGAATCTATTGATTACTCCCATTCTCACTTGAAAGCAATGGTCTTTGTTAGTAAGAACTTGTCTTGATTGAATTGATCAGAACCAGGTGTGAACAAGTCCTGGATACCTCTCTGAATCAATCAGAGACATTTCAACAAGTTGCGGCAAAAAATCTGCTCTGATTGGAACTTGGTCATACTCTAAAGACCTGAACTAGATGTCCTTCGGTCGTTTTTTCAATTGTGTCTGATTCTTCGAGACCTTGTTGGAGGTTTTCTTGCCAAAGATACTGGAGTAGTTTGCCATTTCCTTCTCCAGCTCATTTTTATAGATGAGGAAGATGAGGCCAATAGGGTTAAGTGACTCCTCCAGGGTCACGTAGCTAGGAAATATCTGAGGCCAGATTTGAACTCAGGAAGATGAGACCTCTTGAGTCCGGGTCTGGCACTTATAGGTCTCATCTTCCTGAGTTCAACTGCACCACTAGCTGCTAGATCAAAAGTGGAGACAGATTGCAAGAATCTGGTAGTGGAGGGAAAGAAATGGAGGTGTCCAGACCCAGAAAAAGCTGGTAGCACAGAGGCAGCCTGCAAAGGGGAAAGAAAGTAGCACTGAGTGGCTGCAGAGAAGAGAAGAAATCAAGGAGGGCCATTCTCATTATAAGGATCTCAGGGCAAAAAACTAGGACTAAAATCACCAGTTCTCCAACTATGAGGAAATTCCAAGACAAGCTCAACTTTTCCTCCATCTATTAACAGATATATTCCATTTACTCCTACCTCTAAACATTTCAAGAAACCTGAATTTCATCTCAATCACAGAGGCCGGAGGTACAGCAAAGGGCCTGAAATCAACAAGATGTGGATTCAGCCACTTACTAGTTGTGTGGCCCTGGGCAAGTCACTTAACCTATGCCTCAGTGTCCTCAATTGAAAACTGAGGATAATAACAGGACCTCCTTCCCAAGCTTGTTGCAAGGATAAATAAAAGAATATTTGTAAGGCACTAAGCATAGCACATGGTACATAGTAAGAGCTATATAAATGTTTGTTGTTTGTTATTGTTGTTGTGGTATTCTCTCTCCACCCCACCCCCCTCTGATTAAGGCAGAGAACCAAAATCTCTGCCTAAACGTTTTAAGACTTAACTGGGAGCTTGGTGCAATTGTCATTATACTCCTAACTTTTTCATTTAATATAAATGCCTTAAAGTTCAAAGGAGAGAACCTGAGAGGACATTAAATTGCCCTTATTGCTGATAATCTGCTAATTGTTATAACAATATTACTGAGGTACTTGTTGAATTTGTACCCTTTCTTTTCATAGATAGGGACATGGAAGTACAGGAAGGCAAAGTTCAAGGTCAATGCCATTTAGTGGCAGAACTAGGGCTATATCATAGTGCCTCCTGAATTAAAATAGACACAAAAATCCTTATGTCCTAATTGAAACAAACTTAAATTCTTTTCTATTTCAAGTCATTTAATAGTACAGCATAAACGTGGGGATGAGAGGGAGAGATGTGTTGAATTTGGTCTTAAATCTTAAAATCTCACTGGATGAACACACATAGGGCTAGGCCTCAACAGTCCTCAGGATATCTTGTTCTGGAACGTCTTGTTACTTTTCACAAGTTCATTGTGCATTGTTTTGGATAATCGGTTATCCAAATTATTGCCCAATTCCCAGTAGTGCAACACTTTGTTCAGAGACCCTGCTAAAACCACAAATCCAACTACAAAATACTTATCAAAGAAATAAAACAAGGGAAATGACAAGGCATAAATTAAAAAATAAACAAGCAATTATTAAAAACTTCCCATGTGCAAGGCACTGTGCTAAATTTGGGGATTACAAAGAAAGGTAAAAATAAACCCTGCCCTCAAGGAACTGATCGGAGTGCGGGTGGGGATAGGGATGGGGAGAAATAACATGTACATAACTAGGTACATACAAGATATATACAGAGTAGATGGAAGATAGTTTTAAAGAGGAGCTGAACATTAGTAAGGAAGTGGGGCTGGGAGTGGGAGCTAGAAAGGCCTCCTACAAAAAAGTAGGATTTGAGCTATCTTGTAGGAAGCCAGAGGTGAGGAGGTAGAGAATTGTAGTCTGAGAACAGCCATTGCAAAGGGATAGAAATGAGAGACTGAGTACCATGTGGAAGGAATAGTTAGTTAATAAGCCAGCTTATCTGGATCAAAGGGTGTATGGAAAGAAGTGAAGCATAAGGAAACTGGAAGGGTAAGAGGAGTTCAGTTGTGAGGAGTTTTAAATGACAATGAGGTAATAGGGAGTTACCGGAGCTCAGTTAGCAGGAAGGTAACCTAGAGGTAGGTGCACTTCAGAAAAATCACTTAGGCTGTCGAGTGAAGGATACCGATGGATAGGGAAAGACTTAAGGCAGAAAGACCAATTAGAAAGCTACTATGCATAGTCCAGGCCAGAGGTGATGAAAGGGCCTAAAGTAATTTGGTGACTTGGTGGAGCTGATGGAAGGAAACATATACAAGATATGTTTACGAAAGTAGAAATGGCTAGATTTGGCAATGGATTGGATATGTGTAGGATGGGAATTGGGGAGTTCCAGGACACTGAGGCTGAGAACCTGGAGTTGAAAGGGAAATTCTTCATTTGGGCTTTCACTCTGATCAGCAGTACTTTGATGGGCTGATCATTCAAGATCAGCAAAGGCTTCAAGGCATGGACAGCTTTCATTGGTAACTTCAAGACAGTTCAGATAGAGGCACCTCAACCAAAGGGGCTGGGCCCTCGAATCTCAGCTCCTCCCCAACGTAGCAAGAATGTGACTGTTTGCAGCAGGTAGGGGTATGTGACAAAGAACACGTGATACAAAAAGCCACAGACTTGGTGCCTTCTTCCCCACCACAGCCTCACCCAGCACTGTTTGATAAACAGGGCTGGGAACAACAGGATGCTGAGTCAACGTAACTTTCAACACTAATAAACTGGGGGGAAGGTGGTCCTTGTTTAATAGGGAAATCGTAAAGAACAGAGAGTTTTGGGGGAAAGATTGTGAGCTCTGGGGTTTAAAAGAAAGGATGATGCCATACAGGGAATAACTCTAAGAAAAATATACTTCTGGCTCCTGAAGGAGGGATTAAAAGATAAAAGAAAAACAAAGGACTAGAATCGAAGCAGGGAATGCCTTAGATTGCTTCTTAATTGGGTAATGGCTTTGCCAGTTGTGATATATGAATGGCATGGAACATTGTTGCGCTCTAAGAAATGATGAGGCAATTTCATAGAATTTGCAGTATGAACTGACGCAGAGTAAAGTGAGCAAAACCCTAATTATACAAGGTCATCAACACTGACATCTTTGAAAGACTTGGGAACTCTCATGAACACAATAACCAACTATGTCTCCAGAATCTCATGTAACCCACCTCCTGACAAAGAGTTGATGGCTAGAAGGTACAAAAAAAAAAGGGTATGCATTTTGGGGCATGGCCACTATGCAGATTTGTTTTGCTTAGCTATGAATATTTGCTACAAGGGTGTTTTTTTTTCTTTTTTTTCCTCTTGGTTTTTAATGGAGGGGATTTAAGAGGAATGAGGTTAATAATGGTGATAACCCCCCCCTCCAAAAAAGATAGTTATGGAAATATTTTTAAAATGCACAGAAAAGACCAGAAGGAAGTTCAGAAGGAAGCATAAACAGGATGGGTTTGGAAGCGACATGGAATTTATTTTATGCTTTTAAAAAAGCAATTAGTATGAGATGGAGATTCAGAGTTCTGTATAGAATCTTTTATTTGTATTCTTGTGCAGAAAGAACTTTTTGATGGTTAAGTACAGAAAAAAAATTGTTTTAAATAAACAATGAGTTTTGGAATTCCCTACCCCTTACACAAATGGGTACAACCCCTTACAGGCTCCAGGAGGATTATAAAGCAATCCCTGTTAATCCTCAGTAATCCCCCCAGCAACATAGTTGCCTCTAAATTCTGGGCTCAGTGCTTTAAAAGGGGGAGGTGTGCTGTTAAGAGCCCTCCGTTTCATGGGATTCTGCTGAAACTTCCTTACACAACATAGTGATCTATTAAAACTTCTCGGCTTGGACCTAAGACTGTCAGGATTCTCCTGGGTTCAGAAATGTGATAGCTATTAGCACCCTATGCCTTCCCCCTCCTTGATTCCCCTTCATACTACAGAAGCCTGTTGCTTGTCTCATCCACTTCTGCTCTGAGCCACCTCTGGCTCATCTTGGGTCTTCCCAGCTCTCACCTCTAGAGAAAACTCTTCACCAATGACAGCCCTCACTTGACGATGCTCCTATTAGGTGGCTCAACATTGAGACATCTGGGAAATGTAGTCTAGAAAATTTATCCTGATGAACCATGATCTCTGGACCCTAAGGATCATGGGAAATGAAGTCCTGAAGTTTTCCTCAGCCATCCCTTTACACTTAAGACTTGGGTCTCTGACCTTATTAAATTTCCTTCAGTTCTCACAAAGTATCTATGTTTTCTGTTTGAATTGGTTAAACATATATAGGAGTCTATGCGAAACCCAAGACTTCAACACCCTGAAATCAAAATTCTGTGTTGTATATCTCGGCTCCTTTTCCTTTTGATGCATTTGTGAATGTCTTAGAAGTGGAATTAACTTTGAAGCCCTTTTCAGATTCCTGCTTCTGGCCAGTTTCTTGGAGTTTAGCTTCCCTATAGATCACTAGTTCAGTAGATTTAAACAACAAAAAAGTCAGAGGCCTAGGGGGCAAAGGAGCAGTTCCATGTGGATTCCTATATCTGGTTTGGTGAGATTTTTTTATTTTGGTCATTTCCCTCTCACCCTCTCAATGAGCTCCGCCCCCCCCCCCTTTCCTCCAAGCCTTCACCTAAATATATCTTTGGTATAAAGGCCAGAATGAATGGTGACATAGAAAACAAAGTCGGTCAGTCAATCATCATTGATTAAGAGAAATCATGGGGCTGATGAGAGGCACGGTTAATAGCATGCCTGGTATGCCCAGTCTGGAGTCAGGAAGACTCACATTCCTGAGTTCAAATGTGGCCTCAGATACCTACTAGTTGTGTGACCCTGTAAAAATCACTTGCCTCTGTTTGCCTCAGTTTGCTCATCTATAAAAATGAGCTGGAGAAGGAAATGGCAAACCACTTCAGTGTCTTTGCCAAGAAATGAAGTCACAAACAGATGCAACTAAAAAATAACTGAAAAAAAAAAGAGAAGTAAGCAGTGACTAGCCATTACTTAGCTTGTGTGAGAGTGACATATCTAGTCCCCCCACAGCTATACCCACCAGATTCCACTGTATCTGTCACCTTCACTAAGGCTATGAGCAGCACCCCTTTTCCAACTGTATTTGGAAAAGAGGCAGCAAGACAGCTGTATCAAGTGTAGTTACTCTGGGAACGACAGAAAGCCTACCCTGAGTCCCTGCTCAACTGTGACAGCCTGTGGATGAGAATGGGCTGGCATACCTCCGGGCGCACCTCCTTACAGCTGCTTTGGTGTCAGACTGCTGTCTGGCAGAGGGCCTACGAATATGAAAGGGGATGAATGACAGTCTTGGGCTCCTGTCGTTGGGCGGATGTGATGTTCTCTTTCCCCATCGGGATAAGCCCGGGTAGCTGTCGCTGGGAACATCTGCCAAGAGCAAGGCGGATGTGAGGGGCTGTCACTTGTAACAGGTATTAAAATCATTGTTATGAGCACGCAGACTGAAATCCCGAGAGGACTCTCTCTATCAGCGCTGGAAAAGCAGTCACTAGCAGAACAGGCTAGGGACTTCCAGCAGAGAAGAGCCTCATTTAAAACAAGCAAACAAACGAGGGCAGTGATAACATCTTCATTCCAAAAGGAGGATGGCAGGAGAGGCCTGCCTTTGCCTTCCATACTTCTATACTTCTATTCACTAGTCACAGGGAGAGTTTATGGAAGAAAATAAATAATGTCACTGTATGCATGACAAGGGGAATCAAAGGCTACACTCATTCCTCTCATCTACTGGCTGGAAGTGAATAATCTTTGTTTAAGGCTGAAGCTACATTTCTCAGAAAAAGTCAATGCCCTCAGGCTTCAGATTTAAATGAAGAGGCTTGGGAATTATCATTTTTAACCATATCACTTTTCCCTGATAATTTTACTATCAAATAAGTTTAAGGATGCTTAGTCACTGCCATCCTTCCCATGAAATGAAAAAGGCTTTAGATGACAACTCACATTTATATGGCATTTTATGGTTTACAAAGTACTCTCTTAATAATGTCCCTGTGATGTAGGTGATGCAAGTATTAATATCCATATTTAATAGACTAGGAAACTGAGGCTCAGTTTAACTGAGGTTAACTGACAGGGTCACTGTCGCAGATCTTTAAGTAGTAGACTCAAGACTCAGATCCAAGCTTCTGACTCCTAATTCAGTGTCTTTTCCCCTAAGCCATTATTGAAAAATTAATAATAACAAGGAAGATTCCATGCATGCCAGGGTGACAGTGAGTGAAAAAGAGGGACAGGAAGAGAAGAGAAAGTATGATGAAAGATAGCTATCATTTATATTTAGTTTCCTTTCCTTTCAATCCAGACCTGGGGCTTACATGCCTTTGATCCAGAGGAAGAATGACCAGTCAACTGCTGCAGCCTTGGTCTCCTGCACTGGCTGAGTCCATTTGAGACCAATTATCACAACTAATCGCCATTCTGGTTTATTATCCATCTACAAGTAGAAAGCAAACATGAAGAATGGGGAATGAATGGTAGCTAGGATGGGATAGAGAAATAAATGTGTACACACCTTCCCTTTCTCAACTAGCACCAAAAAGCAGATGTTAAGATATGCTTACTTAACTAGTCTTAATGCAATTGTAAGCTGTTAAAGCTTAAAACTGCACTAAAACTTTTGGAATACCCTGTATTTTAACTGTAAGAAGAAAATCATTACTCAGAAGCAAGATATGTTGCTTGTTTTTAATATATCAAAGTTGTCAAAGCTTTAAAATTACACTAAAACTTTATGTAGACTCTGTACTACTGAACTGAATAACTGCTATCATCTAGGCTCCCCTTGTATTGAAGAACAGAATTAAACCCTACAGACTTTGTCTTCCTCTTCTCCTCTGCCCCTCCTCCCCCATCCTGCTTACACAGCTAGTGGAATGGAAGCTTATTGAAGGCAAAGATTATTTTGTTCCCATCTTCATATTTTGCACACAATTGGTGTTTAATGATCTTTGCCAAATTGGATCTCATTTGTTATATTGGATGGAACACAACACTGAGTCAGAAGGCTTGGCTTCAAGAGTCAGTCCTTCACTTACCAGCTGTATAACCCTGGACATGATCCTGACCTTGAGTTTCTTCATCTGTCCAGTGAGGACCACATTTGCACTACATGTGTCACAGGACTGTTGTGAGAGAACTTTGTAAACCTTACAACATTATATAAATTTGAGCTATTCCTAATATTATTCCCTGACATCAATCTTTATCAAGGTCACAAGTGCCTTCTGGATAGATCATGATTTAGTGGATAAATTCAAAGGCCTTAAAGTTGGAAGCAACCTTCAATATTTTTAAATCTAATTTCTCTCAT
Source organism: Phalanger gymnotis (assembly GCA_028646595.1). NCBI lineage: Eukaryota > Metazoa > Chordata > Mammalia > Diprotodontia > Phalangeridae > Phalanger > Phalanger gymnotis. Next base: position 97,837,899 of record CM053622.1, read on the forward strand.
TTTACAGAAGACACAAGCCCAGAGAGGTTAGGCGATTTGTCCAAAGTTACAGAGATAGTAAGAAACACGAGAAGCAGCTAGGTGCAGTGGATGGACCACCAGACCTGGAGTCAAGAGGACCTAAGTTCAAATCCAGTCTCAGACACTTACTGGCTTTGTGATCCTGGGCAAGTCATATAACCCTGATTACCTCCAAAATAAAACAAAAAACGAACAAAAAAAAATCTTGCACTCAAGATTTCTAGCTCCAACGCTAGTACTTTCTCTACTACACCCACTGTCTCTTTAGTGTGGTTCACACTTGAACCTCGCCATGCCCATTTCTCCCTTTGTATACTTTTCATTCTTAATCTAAATCGACAGAGACATGGCAAACAGAGAGATGGCTATGGAGCCAAGAAGACCTCGATTCCTGCCTGACACATGCTGACCGTGTAACCCTGGGCAAATCACTTAATCTCTGTGCTCAAGGCAACTCTCTAAAACAAGAATTTTCAGAATAGGTACCAATCCACACTGGCAGAGGATGTTTCCTCTGGGAACCTGGGAATTCTCTAAACCAATGAAATCACTGGGCCAGTCTCTACTCCTATCAAAGGGAAAACAAGGGGTAGGTAATAATGTTTCACTAACAATGAAATTCTTGGGGATGCCTGGAGAGAACAGTGACAGGTGTGATATTATCTCATAATACAATATTATCACATAAGAATTACTCTCTATATATGTGTCACTGTCTCATTGTGTAATGATCAAAGTATGGTAAATCGATCCCTTGATCAAGATGAGTTAAATATGTGTTGCTTACATCTGTGGTTATAGAGTCCTGATGGTTATAATCCACTTTCCACACTCAGCCAAGTTCCTGTGATTTAAATCATGCGTATATTCCTTCATTATCATTCTGGAAAAGCCATGGTACAGTCAAAAGAGATTTGGCTCTCTGGGCCTCAGGTAATTTGTACTCGATGCTATAGGGTCATCTGTAAAATGAGGTATCTGAACTAGATAATATTGAAGGTCTCTTTAGCTATAAATCTATGACCCTATTACCTCTCTGAGCTTTAGTTTTCTCCCCTGTAAAATGATGATACCAGACTAGATGACTTCTAAGGTCCCTACCAAATTTAAAGCTATGAACTATTTGTTCAAGTGATCCCATTCTATCCCATCTCCTCTAATAGATTGTTTTCTGTCATCTCCACTCTTTCACTTATTTTTAATCTCTCCTTTATCTCTCTACTGTCTTATTTCCTACTTCCTACAAACATGCCCTTGCTATCCCGAAAGAACCCTCCCTCACTTGATCAGTCCATTCCCCCATCATCCTATCTGCTGCTCTTTCTAGCTAAACTCCTCCAAAAAGCCATCTATAATAGGTGCTTCCACTCTCCCTCATCAAACTCTCTACTTTACCCCTTACGATCTGACTTCTCACTTTTATCATTTTATCAAAACAGCTCTCTCCAAAGTTACTAGTGATCCCTTAGGTGCCAAATTCAATCTTCATTCTCCTTGACTTCTCTGCAGCCTTTGACACTTTTGATCACGTTCTCCTTGATACTCCCTAGGTTCTCCTCTCTAGGTTTTCTTCTAACTGTAGGTGTTCCTCAAGGTTCTGTCCCGGGCCTTCTTCTCTTCTTCCTCTCTGCTATTTCACATTATAATCTCATCGACTTGCATGGATTTAATTTCCTCCTCTATGCTGAAGATTCTCAAATCTATCTATTCCGCTCCAATTTTCTTCTGACTTTCAATGTTGCATCTCCAACTGTGTTTTAGACATCTTGAACTGGATGTCTAGTAGGCATCTTAAACTCAACACAGCCAAAATTGAATTCATCATCTTTCCCCCTATGCCACTCTTCTCCTTTCTCTCCCTTCTGCCCCCACCCCCTTCTCTATTACTATAGAGAGCAACCCCATGCTCCCAGGGCCCCAGGTTCACAACTCAGAAGTCTTCTTGGATTCCTCACTATCTCTCACCCCTCATATCCAATCTGTTGCCAAATCTGCTGATTTCACCTTTGCAACATCTCTCAAATATGCCCCCTTCTCTCCTCTGACACTGTCACCACTCTAGTGCAGGCCCTCATCACCTCATGCCTTAATTACTGAAATAGCTGACAGTGAGTCTGCCTGCCTCACATCTTCTATTCACCCACCAAAGTGATTTTCCTAAACTGTAGGCCCTACCATGTCACCCTTCACTTAATAAATTCCAGGAACTCCCTATTGCCTCCAGGATCAAATACAAAATACTTTATTTGACATTCAAAGCCCTTCATAACCTAGCCCCCTCCTGCCTTTCCAGTATTTTTACAACTTACTCCCTAGCATGTATTCTTCAATCCAGTGACACTGGCTTCATGACTGTTTTAGGAACAAGACACTCTATCTGTAAGCTTTAGGTATACTCTGGTTGTCCCCCATGCCTGGAATGTTCTCCCTCCTCTGCTTCAATTACTCCCCTCTTTGGCTTCCTTTAAGTCCCAATGAAAAGCTCACCTTCTACAGGAAGCCTTTCCTTTTCCCTCTTAATTTCAGTGCCTTGTATCTTGCATACTATCCTTGTTTTATTCTGTAATTTTTTTTTAAAAGGATGGCAATGGAAGAGGTTATTGTCTTTTTAGAAAATAGTTGCTGATATTGACTGATCTACGTCAGATCCCAGTGTGGACATGATCCCATGTTTTAAAGTAGTGCCTAAGAGGAGCACTTGATGTGAATTTTACTTTATATTAGACAAAAATAGGAAAGACAGAAGGAGAGAAAGGAGGTGGGTTATGTTTTAGTCCTCATCCTCAAAAGGAAAATTGGCCATGAAACTTCTGATTGAAGCAAAATACACGTTTTCAGTATTTGACAGAGACAGGCAGCGTCAGATAATCAATTAACAAATCACTAAGGCAAAGGGAGGTTGCATACAAAGTAAGGCAAAAGTATGGTGCCGGCCCTCAAGAAGCTCACCTTCTAGTTGGGGAGATAATATGTAAATAACTAGGTACAGCCAAGATACATACAACGCAGATGAAAGGTAACCTCAGAGGGAAGGTATGGGAGTGGGGATGGGGAAGGCAGACTACAGACATGTGCTTTGAACTGAATCTTGAAGGAAGTTGCGGAGGCAGAGGTGAGGAGGAAGAGCATTGCAAGGAAGGGAGAAAAAGGGGACAGCCAAGGCAAAGAAAACAAGTCAGGAGATAGAGTATCACGTGTGAGGAGCACCAAGTAGGCCGGCCAGTATAGCTCAATTGTACTTAATATCTATATCTATACACACATATGTATTGTATATATACTCCTCACCACGTTCCTGATATGTGTGTATGTACATGTGTATGTTCATGTGTGTGTATGTTTGTCTGTGTGTGTGTCCGTGTGTGTGTGTGTGTGTGAGTGTATCAGGAGGTAGATTAGATGACTTTTTAGACCTTAGTGACTCTTGTTCAGTTGTTTTCAGTTGTGTCCAACTCTTCATGACCCCATTTGGGGGTTTTCTTTCTATAATGGTGTATTGGGGATCCTTGAAGAGTTTGGCTTTTGTTTCCTTTGATTAATTCAGTGTATTTCATTAGGTGCTAAGCCCCAGGCCTAAACCCCTATTAGGTGCTAAACTTATGTGGGTGTGGATTGGTAACTGAGGTGGGGCCCAAGGTATGGCTAACTAAGGGATGCCTGATTAGATCTTTGCCCCAAACCCCTAATTACTAGGTGCTAAGCCTATGTGGGCGTGAAGCTTCCAGGGTCCTAAGGGGAGGTGCTAACTCCAGAGCCAATCATGGTAGCCTAAGTTCTGGTCATTCAGATGATGTTTGATGACGTCTGAAACGGTATAAGAAGAGAAGACAGAGCTATTTTGCTCAGAGACTCTCACTGTTGGTGGAGTGCTGATACAGAGACCCTGGGCAGCTGTAGCTAAGAGCCTTTCAGCTCATATCTGGGATGCTGGGACTTTGTTAAACTCTGGTAACTATGTATTGGGATTTGAATCAGACAAGGTCTGTGTGTTTGCTCTGAAGTTCAGGGTGCTGCCTTTTTCCCCTGAACTAAGTGAATGGTATTTGTATGCCGGATTAAAGTTAGCTTGTTAACCCCTTAATGTTGCTTTCCTTAGTAAAGCAGATCAAAAGAACCTGGGCTTTTGCAGCGTGCTGGTAGCATTCTTGTTGTTGGGCTTGTGTTGGTTTCTCACCCCTACAACAGCTACTAGCCCAATTGTTGAAACAAATGGTTTGCTATTTCCTTCTCTAGCTCATTTTACAGATGATGAAACTGAGGCAAACAGGGTTAAGTAACTTGCCCAGGGTCACAAGTATATGTAAATACATTTGTATATAAGTGTGTATAATATACACATATATATGTATATATTTCAAGAACTTCAAGGAACTCTTCCTAGAGGCCAAACTGATCACTATCTGTAAAGATACTTTGAAGCTTGAATAGGTCTCACTGATCACAGGACATGGAAACTGGGTGCTCTGAGTTCTCCTCCTGGCCCTGCCACTCACTAGCTCTTTAAACTTGGGCAAGTCATTTACCTCTGTCAGTTTGGAAACCGACTTTACTTTATACTAGACTTATAGTAGGGCCAGTAAGTGGCAGGGCCAGGAGGAGAACTCGGAGCACCCAGTTTCCCTGTCCTATGGTCGGTTCACTATGTCCAAAACTATCACTTTTATAGCTTTGGCTGCCTGGAAAGGAAAAAGAGAGGTATGAAAAGAGGAAAGCTGAAATCTGTTAGGAGGTACTTAAGCACCAGCCTGTGAAAAAGGGCAGTCAGAAGAATGACTCCCTCAACTTGGCTGCAAAGCCAATAATAATCATTATTATCATCATCATTATAGTAATAATTATAACAATAATTATAACTATAAATATATAGAGAAGTGACTCTTTAAACCAAATTACATATGTAAGTTTTGGGGTCACCCAGGTTTCTCTCTTGAATCAACCAGATGTATGAACTGTGTGTGAACCAGGCTGAGATCTCTATGGATGTTCCATCAATCACTCCGCTTCACTTAAAGTAACTACCTTAACCAGGTGGGAACATCTCTATTTAGCCAGTCAATCAATCAAACAACATTGGACTAGGTTAGAGAGGTCTTGAAGCCACTGAAGGAAATGGTACAAAGCTCCATAGATGTGTTGGTATTAGCTAAGGAGATTCTGTCAAATCCCAAAGGGTCTTTCTATAAAATAGCAAACCTATTCAGAATCTAAAGGTTCCAGTAAACAAGAGAGAGCTATTCTAGCCAAGCCTCATTCCTGACAGGAAATGACTGGGGATTGAGGGAAGATAAACCCAAGCCTTTTTTCCCCCACTCTCCCTTCACTAGAGGAGGACTTCGGAGAAGATCTGGACTTTTCATTGGTGCCTTAGTAGTTGTCCATAAAACAACAGTGAATAAAGGACGAGTCTATATTGTGAGCCAACAGTAAAGAAAGGCTTCATCTTGTCAATTTCACCTTTGTGCTGTCATGGCACTTGCATATTCCCCCTTCTCAATTCTGACACTGCCACCACCCTGATTCAGACTAGACCTTCACTGTGTCTTCACTGGGATCATTGTTAATAGCTTTCTGGTGGTCTCCCTGATGCAAATCTCTCCCCATTTCAGTCTTTCCTCCACTCAGCTATCAAAGTGATCTTCCTAAAGCACAGGTCTGACTATGTCAAGCTTCCTTCTAATAAACTCCCTATTGTGGTTTCCTATTGCCTTTAGGATCAAATACAAAATCCTCTTTTAGACTTTTAAAGCCCTTCATAACTTGGCCCCTTCCTATCTTTCCAGTCTTCTGACATTTTACTTCCCTGGTGGGGATCCAGTAACACCAGCCTCCTGGCTATTCTTCCAACAAGATATTCCATCTCGAAGATGGCGGCTGGGAAGCAGTGACTGGCATGAGATCCCCACCAAGTCCCTCCAAAAACCTATAAAAAAATGGCTCTGAACCAATTCTAGAGCTGCAGAACCCACAAAGTGGCAGAGGGAAGCAGGGCTCCAGCCCAG
>CM053622.1:97844418-97878988 GCA_028646595.1 Phalanger gymnotis
GGGAGGGCAGACTGGGGAACTGGGCAACCAGAGTGTACGCCATCTTGGAGTAGGGGGGGAGGAAATGGGGAGAAAATGTGTAATTCAAACGCCTGTGAAAATCAATGCTGAAAACCAAACATGTTAAAAATAAATTAAAATAAAAAAAAATGTAATTGGGGAATGTTTAATGAAATAAACTAAAATACAATACAAAAAAAAAAAAAGATATTCCATCTCCTGACTGTATTTTCTCTGACTATCCTACATGCCTGGAATTCCTTCCCTCATCTATACTTTCTGGTTTCCCTGGCTTTCTTCAAATCTCAATTAAAGGCTTCTGTAAGAAACTTTTCCAGCTTTCCCTTAATGTTAGTGCCTTCCCTTTGAGATTATCTCCAATTTATCCTTCATGTATTGTGCTTTTAATATATAGTTGTTTGCATATTGTCTCCCCGATTGGATTGTAAGCTCCTTGAGGTCAGGAAAAAGGTTTTTGTGCTTCTTTGTATTCCTAGTGCTTAGCACAGAGTCTGACACATAATAACCTCAAGTGAGGTGTGGGGTGTTGTATCTGTTGTTTTGCTTTGTCCATGTAGGTTAGGTATGTCCACATGAGCCTGTCTAAATGCGGTTGCCATGTCAGCAAGAATACATATCTCCAGTGTCTCCTCCCTGACCCTTCTCCAAAAGAGAATTTGATTCCTGCCAAGAGGTAAAACAGGGGTCGAGGTCAGAGGCTTCTCAGAGAAAGGGTACACCAGGCTAAGATTATATCTGTATGCTCCCTTAAATAGTTAACATAAGAGAAGCAATTTTTAGGTTGAGGATAAGCTCCTGATCACTATTATTTAACAGGAAAGGAGGGCCCCAAGCAAGTTATCCAAGACTTGATTTCCTTCTATATAGCCACTTCTATATAGCAATGCCACTTCTATATAGCAAATAGCAAAGAAACGCATTTATCCAAGTTGATAATAAAACAAGAAATCATAGGAAGTATACATATGAGAATATATACCAGACAATACCAATCAGATGAGCTCTCCCTTTGGGAGTGAGACAATTCAGCTCAACCAAAAGAGAGCCCCAGATCTCACCCAAGGGGATGCTTACTAAAGTCTTTAGTGTAGGAAGCTGGGGACAGGGACATGATAGACTTTCAGTTCCTTTCATATCAGCTTCTTCCCAGAGCCTTTCTCCCTTCATGGACCTGAAGAGAAGCTGCAATCCCTCATCCTTTCTCAAAGCTGGCAGTCAGAAGATCCCAGGATCTCTCTTTTCCCCTTTTACCAACTCTGACCACCTCTCCTGCGGGAGCAAAGCATTAAATAGTCAATCTCCACCAATGAGGTTCCATACAATGGCCCTTGGGGATGAGTGTTACATTCCTTTCCGAGACGAAACTCTTCGTTATCCTTTGCAAAGATCAGCTAAGGCAAGTTCAAAACCTGCAACCATAAATATAAACACAAACATCAGGGCTTTGAAACAACAAAGGTGATTTTCCTGGTGTCCCAGGGAACCAACCTTTAGAACTATCGAACCTAAAATAAAACAAATACACCTGAACAGCACATACAATAGACATGACACTAAACAGAGCATTACCTGAGAGGAAAGGACAGTGACAATATTCTTAACTACATACAGAAGGTTACACATGGATATTTCAAAAGTACACACATATCCATAGTACACAGGAGTCCATCAAAAGTGACAAGACTGGCTAACCAACAAAGCAAAACTGGCTGCTGAACTGTAACAACACCACTGAATGGTGAATATACAAAATACAACTTAACTAATAGCAGTCGTGTATATGCAAAACAATTAGCCCCCCCCCCCCCAGGCTGGCACAAAACAAAATATGGATTGATTCTCTGCTGCTTATGCTAATTTTGGCCTAACAATTAACATTAAGAAAACAAAGGCTATCTACCAGCCAGGATGACACCATCCATATGTGGAACCATTGATTACAGCAAATGGAGAAATTCTGAATGCTGTAGATAAGTTCACTTACCTTGGCAGTATACTTTCCAGGGATGTACATATAGATAATGAAGTTGACACATTCATTTCCAGAGCTAACTCAGTATTTGGGAGGCTCTGAAGGAAAACTGTTGGAGAGAAGAGGTATTAGAACTGCCTACCAAACTGAAGGTTTACAGAGCTGTTGTGCTAACCTCACTGCTGTACGCTTGAGAAATCTGAACAGTATACCAACACCACATCAGGAAACTGAGTAGCTTCCATACGAATTGTCTTAGTAAGATTCTGAAGATCGCCTGGCAAGATAAGGTACCAGACACAGACATCCTTTCTCAAAGTATACTGCCAAGCATTCAAACTTTACTGCAGAATGCACGGCTCTGTTAGGCTGGATGCACTGTTCAAATGTCAAAAGTATATTTGCCTAAAAGACTATTTTACAGAAAATACACAAGGCAAGGATTCACGTGGAAATAAGAAGTAATAAAAGGACACTCTCAATGTCTCTTTGAAGAACTTTGGAATCGATTTCGTGACAAAGGACTGGCTGGCAAAGGACTACACAGCATAGAGCACCCTCATCAAAGAAGGCACCGTGCTCTAGGAATGAAGCAGAATTGCAGCAGCTCAAAAGAAACACGAGATGCACAAATTTAGAGACATCTCCACTTTAAATGTTCATATAGACTTTATACCAGACATACTGTAGAGCGTTTCAAGCTCATATTGTTCTAATTAGCTACAGTTGGAGATACTGTATGTTGCCACCAACATAGTGATGTCATTTTGTCCTCTTTGAGAATGAAGGATAACAACCAACTAATCATATGCAAAACAGTTAATAGACATTACAATGGCATAACATAACACAAAACATAGTCAAATGAACAAAACAGCAAAATGAGAAATAAGCATACTCAAACAATCTTCAAAAGGAATTGAGAGTTAAAAAAGAAAAAAAACAGAAGACTGAAATGAATTGATTCTGTTCTGAAGGTTGTAAGAGAGTGAAGGGAGGGTAAAAAGAATCCTTTAGAGGAGTAAGGAAGAAGGGAATGAAATTGTTATTTCTCATAATTTAGATATATGAGAAAAAGGACATAAAACCATGGAGGAAAGGAGGGAGCAGAGCATTCAAAGAACCTTAGTCTTCTCTGAAACAGATAATGGAGGGTTGAACATAAACAAACACACGTACAAACACAAATGAATAGTTTGGTGTGGGAAAATATCACTCAGAAGAATAGCTGGGGTTTAAAAGAGGAGTTATGAGAAAAGATAATACCAGGGAGGAAATAGTTAAAAATAAACTTCCTGATTTTGAAGAGGAGATTCAAACGGTGAGGGGATAAAAATCAAAGAATAAGAATCTAAGGGAGTGTCCATCAGTTTGGAAATGACTGTTTAAAATGTTGGCATATGGATGTAACTACCTCATAAAAAATTATGAGAGAGAAAATTTCTGAGAATCCTGCATAGTATAAAGCGATGCAGAATGAAATGAGCAGAACCAGGAGAACTACTTATACAAAGACAACAGTGTTAAGAAAATGAACTTTGAAAGACTCAAGAACTCTGATCAAACAGTGATCATCCATGTCTCCAGAGGACCTACAAGGAGACATAATATCCATCTCCTGATGGGTTAAGTGATGGAATGCAGAGACATATGTTTTTGAATGTGGCTACTGTGTGGAATCATTTTACTTGACTATGCCTACTTGCTATAAGGTTTTTTTTTTCCTTTTTCTCCTGATTTTTTAATAAGAGTAATAGCAGAAGGTTGAGGGGCTTGAAGGTTAGAGGTTGGCAACGGTGATGTCAATGAAAAATAAAACTCTTTTAAAAATTCACAGAAAAGGAGAAAAGGAAGTTCAGACAGAAGTACAGATAAGCAGGAGAGTTTTTTAAAGTAATGTGAAAATTGTTAGATACTTTTTCAAAAAGGAAAGTGGCATAAAATAGAGATTGACAGTTACATATACAATCCTCTTTTGGTGTTCTGATATGCATAGGAAAATGTTAATTCTTTGTATGTGTTTAAATTCACAATTTTTTTAAAAATCAAAGTTAACTGAGAATAGCAGACTAATTTATATTAATTGACAATCATAGGAATAAGCATACCAGTGAGGGCTGATTTACTGTAGCATTATAGCTACCTTACAAGCTTTACTCTCTAGCCACTCATGGTCCCATAAAACCCCTAGAACTGCCTCGCTCTGGAGCCCTAGCCTGCCTGTGTCAGTAGGCATTGGGACAATGAATTCGGAACATTGATAAATGAGGGGAATTCAAGTGGGATGAATTTTGAGTCCTTTGCATTTGGAGGGACCAAGTAGAGAGATTATCCATTCAGGACTCTTTTTATTCTTTTTTTTTATTTAAATTTTTAAAATTTTATTCTTTTTATTCTCATTTTCCTGGTACACTAGAAAAAAATTGCATTTTTCTCTCTTTTGTTTTAGACTGCAGTTGCATAGCAGTTTTTCTGATGTGTTTCCTTATGTCAGACCATATCTTTTTGAGATAACCTTTGCTTGTTTGAATTCTAACAGAAATCTGTTGTATTACTCTAACTCAGTATGAACACTTCAGCTTACATGAAAAGTATGGATTTTGCATCCTTAAAATAATAGCCTTAGGCACATCATGATAGTTCATAAGTGGGAATTTTTAATTTTGTTTTATTTTTAAGCAGTCCTAGAATGCTTGCTTTATTTGTATATTAGCCTAGACAGCTTGTCTGAGATCTTTATGAATTCCGGGTCCGTAGGATAAAGTTCACCTGTTGGCCTAGAAACTTCAAGTAATCAATTCAAAATGCTTAATTGCTTTTTTAAAAATCCTACACCTCTTAGGGTTTTTTGTTTTGTTTTTGTATATTGTTAGTATGTCTTATTTAATTTAACTTGCTTTCCTAGTGAAGAATGAGTTAGATTTCCATTTGGGTTGCCTTTGCAGTGCTAGGGCTCCAGTACAGGAAACTTCAGGTGCGCTTTGGAATGGTGTAGCAACAATTTGCTAGCACCTGCTATACGGGTGTAAGATCCACCAACAACCAGCACACAGAAAGCTGCCAACACAGGTTCTTTGATCTGCTTTACTATGGAAAGGAGCTTTAAGGGGTTAATAATCTCAGTTTAATCAAACATACTAATTTCAATCAAACACTAACTCCAATCTGAAAGATCAGCCCTCTGAACTTCAAGGCAAATACAAACAGAAATTACAAACATCAACAGACAGACCTTGTCTAATTCAAATCACAATTCATAGTTACCAGAGAAACGTCAATACCTGGGTTGCGAAGCCTGGACTGCCCAGAGTCGCAACATTCCTTCCATGACTGTGCCCCAAAAGTCAAATGCCAAGCTCCCCTCAATTATATTCTGTTCAGAGCCCTGAGGGCTCTGACCTCACCCAGGCTGGGTAAGTAAAAGTTCCCCACCCCTAGTATGACATCATATACAATTCAATGACTCCCTGATTGTCTTAATGCTAAGAAACACTCCAAGGCAAAATCCCACTTTATCTGCCCCATTCAAACAAAGGCCAGAATCCTTAAAGGCACTTAAGAGAAGAATGGCAAAAAGTCCTACCTTAAGTACTATTACAAATGGGGACCAGAATGGAATTTGCCCTCTAAGGTGATCACCTGTAACATGGTACCAGGATCCCAGGAGAAACTGTGGTGTGTGCTATGTAGAAATTGTGACTAGAGCCAGGGGTGGGGAATCTGCATGTGCTTTGAAGTCTCTGTAAGGATTAGACTTTCCTTATGAGATTGGAAGGTTGGTTTTCTTTTCATTTTAAGTTGGTCAATGATTAAACCTTACTTATATGTGTGTGTGTCCTTTTGTGGGAAATGGAGAAGTTGAGGAGTCCAGATGCCCTGAAGTTGATAGACTATTAATACCACACAGCACCAAGCCAAGTTTGTTTGGTTTTACACTTGAAAGGTGAAGGGGTGACTTCTAGACAACCTCATGTTGCTAATCCCTGTAGGCAGAGCCCCACATAACCAGGGAGCTCTATAAAGGAATAAGCTTTTCTTCTGATAAAAGAGGTTTAATTTTTTTTTCTTTTCTTTAATTTTTTGAATTGAGGAAAGCACAAAGGCAGGTGCTAACCTATTAGAACTTTGTAAAATGATGTTGGTTTATTAATTTCTGTCACCATGTGTTTGGAAGTACGAAAGAATGTTAATTATCAGATTTGATTATGTACCACAAAGGCTTTTCCTGAGTCTGTTTGGTACAAGACACTGGGAGGTATTCGAAATGGATAATGCAAAATAAAATATTTTATCCATGACTGGGGACTACAGAGTTTGTCAACTGCATTCCAACAGATCTACTGAGGATGATAAATATTAAACTTGAGGGACAGTATAAAAGTGGGAGTTACCCACATGTTTCGATTGGATCTATCAATTAGAAAGATGAATTAGGGATAGAAAAAAAAATCTCTAGTGAATCAGTTCCTTAATCAACCACACTACATAAAGTAACCACTTTAACCAGGTAAGAACACCTCTCTTGAACTAATCAATCTGAATGGGACAGATAATTGTGAAGACTTCACAGGGCATGTCTAAGGGAGTAGGAGAGGTTTGGGATCCAGCCTTGTGATTCTGGAAGATCAGGGCCTGGAGCTGTGGGCATGCCCTTCCCACTCTCTCTCAGATGTTAGAAGATAATGAACTTCCTGTAAGGTATTTGTTCTCTGCTCCAGGAAGGTCTCTCCCCCCACCCCCCACCCCATTTATTCTCCTAGACTTTCAGATGCCACCCCGGCAGTTGAGTTCCAATAGGGAAAACCTGAATGGACCCGATTGACCTTGGTCCTCTGTCTAGTTTTCGCGCCTAGACTGTAAGCCCACCTCCCAACCAATGGTGAGAAGGGAAAGAGGTGGGTGGATATCTTTTCATTAAGAGTATAAATTAAGGCAGGTTCCCTTTTACCTCACCTCCTCCATTATGGAGGTGTGCCCAAGTCTTGCAAGGTTTGTAAAATAAATTTACTTTGTTTCTCCTAAAGATGTCTCTCCTATTATTTGAAAATTCCATCCCACACAAATCAATTAAGAACATTAGACTAAATATCAGAAGCCCTTGGAAGCCGTTCGTTAAAATGGAGTGGATTTTCCATTGCAGGTGTGTTAGTATTGACTGAAAAAATATGATCATTCCCTGTGGCTCTTCAATAAAATAGCAAGCCAGGTTGGAACCCAAGAATTGTAGCAGAGAAGAGAAAAAAAATATTCCAGCCAAGCACCTAATAGAATAGGAAAGTAAGTGTGTGTATGTGCATATGTGTGTGTGTGTGTACATATGTGTGTGTGTGTATATGTTTGTGTGTGAGAGAGAGAGAGGAAAAAAAGTGGGAAGGGAAAGGGAGAGGGAAAGAGAGAAAGACAGACAGACATGAGTCTTAGTCTTTTCTTCTCCTCCTTGACTAGTGAAGGATCTTATGAGCTTTTAAAAATGAAAGATAAATTTGGACTTCTCATCGGTATCTTTGTAGCATCTCCAGAACAGATGATGGCACCATCTATATATGGACTCAAGAACAAACTAGTCACACCAAGGAAAAGCAGCAGCTTCAGGCCTCTACAAGGGCCCTAGGAGAAAGACAGATGGTACTTATGAGGAATTTCATGAGTCACCCATGAACGGGAAAAAATGACTTATGACTTGGATCTGTGAGTTACTCCTTTGCCATCACACATACTTTCTAAGCTTGAGCCCATTTTCCCTTGGACTCTGAATATATTTGTGGGATAGTATGTTACAGATTTTTCTTGTGGGCGGGGAGAGTCTTTTTGCTATACCACTTTTCTATACCACTTTTGCTATAGCACTTTAGCAAAATATCCCTTTTTAAAAAATGTTCAAAATATTTTGTTTTTATGATATCGACGTTATAGTATAAATTGTCTGGTTCTGCTAACTTCACTTTGTATCTGTTCATGCAAGTTCTCTAGGTCTCTCTGAGCAGAACAAAACTATTACAAATTTAAAAAAAATTTTCATTAAATATTTCCCAATTATATATAAGAAATTAATTCATTTAAAAATTTTTGAGTTCTAAATTCTGTCTCTCCCTTTCACTCCTCACTCTTTGAGAAGGCAAGCAATTTGATACATATGAAATCATGAAAAACATGTTTCCATATTAGCTATGTTGCAGAGAGAGAGAGAGAGAAACCCAAGAAAAAAAAGTATGCTTCAATCTGCATTCAGAATTCATCAGTTCTTTCTTTAGAGGTGTATTTTTCATCGTGGGTCCTTTGGAATTCTAGATCCTATATCATTGTCTTGATCAAAATAACTAAGTCTTTCACAGTTGATCATCCTTACAATATTGCTGTTATTGTGTATACTGTTCTCCCGGTTCTGTTCACTTCACTTTGCATGAGTTTATGTATGTCTTCCCAGGTTTTTCTGAAACAATACTGCTTGTCATTTCTTATAACATAACAGTATTCCGTCACAATCATGTACCACAATTTGTTCAGCCATTCCCCACTTTCCATTTCTTTGCCACCACAAAAAGCTGCTATTAATATTTTAGTACTAACAAGGCCTTTTCACTTTTCTTCCATCTCTTTAGGATACAGACCTAGTAGTAGTGGTGTTGCTAGTCAAAAGGTATGCATAGTTTTTATAGCCCTTTGGGAATATTTCCAGATTGTTCCAGGAGAACAATTTATGCCGTAACAACAACACAAAAACAACTTTGAAAGCTGTAAGAACTATGACCAATACAATGATTACCCATGATTCCAGGGGGCCATTGATGAAACATGTTATCTTCTTCCTGAAAAAGAAGGGAAATATTTGGGATGCAGAATGAGAGATATATTTTTGTATACAGACAGTGAGGGAATTTGTTTTCTTGCTTTTACGTATTTGTTATAAAGAATTTGTTTCTCTTTTCTCTTTGTTATTTCCAATGGTGTAGGAAATGGGAAAAGAAAATAAGATTTCTGTTAATTAAAAAGAAAACAACTTAAAATGAGGGAATGGTCCTAAAGATGGAGGATGTTGCATATACTTTAAGGTCACAATATTGCTAATTTTATTTGTTTTGCTTTGTTACAAGAAAACTCTCATGGAATAGGAATTATCTAAATATTTATAATATAAAAATGAAACATCAATAAAACTTTTTTTAAGAGCAATAAAATATCCCTTTCTAAAAGGTAATTAAGTCTGGTTGACTAATTGATATCAACTGATAATCATGGGAAGAAGTACATAAATGGGGATTTTGAGTAAAATTGCCTCCCCCAATGCCTCAAAGCCATCCCTGGAACTCAGCTTGGATAAGGAGCCATCCTCCGGGGACCCACCCTATCAGTATGATAGGGAGCACTAGTGTATGCTTACCCATTCATCATGTTGGAAAGACAAAACAACTCTATGACATCGATATACCATGGTTATTGTTATTCCCAAATTTACACATGACAAAACTGAGGTTTAGAAAAGTCAAATGATTTACTCATAGTTGCACAACTAGTAACTATCAAAAGCAGGATACAAGACAAATATATTTAAGAATTCTGGTTTCTCCCTCTCTTAGCCAAACCCATAAAACACCTCTTGCTGTTCAGTTGTTTTTCAGCCATGCCCAACTCATCATAAACCCATTTGAGCTTTTCTTGACAAAGATCCTAGAGTGGTTTGCCATTTCCTTCTCCAGCTCGTTTTCTTTTTACAGATGAGAAAACTGAGGCAAACAGGGTTAAGTAACTTGCCCAGGGTCACCCAGCTAGTAAGTATCTAAGCTCAGATTTGGACTCAGCAAAATAAGTCTTCCTGACTCCAGGCCCCAGGACTCTATCCACTGTGCCACTATCCACGGTGGCCCATAAAATACCTAGCACTTAGAAAGCAAAGCCATAAATATCTGTAGTGCCGACAGAATATTTAGAGTTAAGCCCAGATACTATCTAGATAGTGCAACACATATCAAGAATTTTCTCTCCCAGCTGAAGATGAGAGAGGATAATTGGATAATAGCTATAAAGCCTGCAAAGTGACCTCAGAGGTCATTTAGTCCAACACCCTCATTTTAAAAATTGAAGCCCCGAGAGGCCATCTTGCTCAAGTTTACACAATTAGTAAATAGCAAAGCCAGTATTTGAATCCAGCTCCTCTGACTTCAGAACTACTGCCCTTTCCAATTTTCTTGCCCTAATTGTGGTTTAAGTATTTAAGAAGAAATCAGCAGCATCATACTGTGTCCAGGTGTTGGGGTTACACAAGAATGAACCTGTGTACCTACGTGTGAAAATGATAACGGTCGTGCCACAAACACAAACACACACTGGGTCAGCATAGGCTGGTGTGTCTCTCACTAATCTAGCCAACCATGGGTCTGGTTAAACCAAGAGAAAGTAAAGGTCAATGAATGAACTAATTAACAAAGAGCTTATGAGTGGTGGATGGGACAGAGTGCCTGAAATAGGGTTCTTTATGTCCTCAAAGTTACTTTTCAGCTAATTCACCTTCTGTGGACAGATAGAAGAATATTGTGTCATAGAGACCTCAGAAAACTTATCACTAGTATTTCAACAACCACCATTATTTGTGAAGATAGTTAACATTCCTATAAGTCCTGCATTCCAACGCTGTGTCTGTTATTGTTTGTCCTTTTTAACTCAAAAAGGATCAAGGACATCACGATGTTGGGGTCAAGGCACAGTGTTGTGGCTGATCAGTCCAATATGAGCTCAGAAGGCTCTACTCCAGGTTGAACATGTGGGATGGAGAGGTCTCTATATTTGCACACTTCACATTTCCTTTGTGCTTTGTGACTCTGCTTCGTTCAAAGAGCACAGTGCCTTCTTTGATGCGAGCACACTATGCTGGGCAGTCTTATGCCAGCATCCTTTGTGTGTGTATACATATATGAGTATATATGTATGTAATATACATATATATATTCACTTTGTGATTGTTTTTCTCCTACTTCATTTCCTATTGTATTATTTTTTTAAAGAAGTCTACAACAAGCTATAAATTCAAGATAAGGGGTTTCTCACTTTGAATACTTCAATCATTTTGTGGTGCTGGTGATCTCAGCAATTTATTTTTGCTACCTATCCCACTTATTCATAAATTACAAAGTCAAAAGTAGATAGCATGGTCTTAAGTTCCTATTAGAGTGTGAAGAGAAAATATATATGTTTGGTGATGGGATCAATATTCCGATCAGAACCTATCTTCAGATTTCTTCTGTTATCTGTTCTAACCCCACTCACCACCACCTCAGAGTTTGCAAATAACAAGCTAATTTAATAATCCTAATACTACAACAATAACCAAATAATACTACGTACCACAAAAAACACCCTAAATCAATACTTTCCTATTATGCCCAGTGGTTTGTGCTCATTTGCATGATTAAAAGACAAAAACAATTCTACTTAATGAGCAACTCCAAATGCCCTTCAGTGGCCACATAGTGCATCATATTTCTGACATTTACCAATGACATTGACTACACAGGGAAATTCACTTAGTTTCAACTTAACCAGTGTTTGTTAAAAATGTGATGAGCATGAAACTAGAGGGTGCTGGAGCTGGAGAGAAGAGGCAAAGATATTTAGGAATTCTGGCTCAAGTATTGAAGTACTTTGGTTTCTCCTCACACTAATCATCATCATTCTCCGCTTCAGTCAAAATACTTGATGTTCCCTAAATACTTTCCAAAATTTCCTAATCCTCTTTGACCTGTTCATTCAGTCCTTATGATTAGAATGCTTTTCTTCTTCTTACCTCACTCCCTACTCCTGTATGCAAGTCTACCTACTGAAATCCTACCTAATCTTTAAGGTCTAATTCAAATGCCACCTCCTCCAAGAAGCCTTCAATATCCCCAAGACAGTATAAGTAATCTATTCTACTCACATGTTTCACAGCACTTTTCCTGTAACAAACTACCAAAGTAAGGAAGTACGGTGGAAAAAATTTGGAGAAGGACCAAGGAAAGGATATTATGTTGTGTAGTATGTATACTACAGGTTACATGAGTAGAAGAAGAAAATGGATTATGAGGGGAGGAAACAGATGAGAAACCCAACTTTGAAGTATGATAGAGTAGTTATTTGAAAGGTGGGGCTTGAATTATCTGGGTACCTCCTGGAGCTCTCTATTTCTACCAAACATGATAAATTCTTTACTTGCCTTAATGAGAATCTCATTCTTCAAAAGGTAGAGGAGGTGATGAGGGAAAATTGTTATTCTGAAATGGCCTAAAATCAATAAGGAAGAATTGGTTGTTGAAGTAGAAATGATGTGAACCACAAGAAAATAGGCATACTCCAGTGGGCACTTGTTTCATGTGCACTTTTGAGAGAGTGGATTACAAAGAGTTCTGAGAAAAGATAGGGCATTCATAGGGCCTAAAATTCTACAAAAGAAGTTGGTACAAGAAAAGTGAGTATTTCTCAGGAATGAAATTCTGAAGAGATAAAACTGTGATACTGAGGAAGAAGGAAAAGAGGAGTTACTTTTTTTTAATACTGATTTGCATTTATAGGAAACTCAATGATCAACTCATATTTTCAAAAGACATGCAAAGAAGATAGAAGCAGAGGCAAGAAATGATAAAAAAAAACGGCACTGAACTCTAAAAAATATCATTAAAAGTAGTAAGAGCTCAGATTTAGCTGAGGAGGCTGGCAAAGGATGCTAAGAAAGTCAGGTTTTTTGTTTGTTTGTTTTTTAATAAGGATTTACTAAGTATTTACTATGTACCAGTAAGTGTGCTTTTTTAATAATTATTATCTCATTTGATTCTCACAGCAACTCTGTGAGGTAGGTGTTACCATTATCCCCATTTTATAGTTGAGGAAACTGAGCCGATCAGAGATTAAATGACTTACCCAGAGTCACACAGCTAGGAAGCCTCAGAGGCTGGATTTGGTTCATCAAAATTGGAGTCCAGAACAAAAAGGAAGATTAGTGAAGAGATAGAGCCATTGCTCAGAGTCGATACCATACTGATAAGGGATAACAGAGAGAAGAGTCAGGAGACTGGGGTGTTAATGTTTGCTCTCACATCTTATTAACTGTCTGATGCCAGGCGATTCGTTTCACTTTAGTTTACTCATTTGCAAAACCATGGATAGGGACTGGACCTGTAATTTCACTGATGCAGTAAAGGGAAGACCCAAGTAAGGAAACAGTCAGTATAGGCCAGGATCTTCCCTACGATCTAAAAGTCTCAGAGAGCTGCCTAGAGAGATTAGTCGACTTGTCCAGGGTCACACAGACAGTAGGTGATCTTGAATCCAGGTCTTTCTCAGTTCCAGGCAGGCTGTATTCACTATGCCATGTTATAGTAACTTCCTATAAAGAAAATCTTTTCAATAAACTTAAAAATATATAGAAATGAGATATAATTTTTGTTGTTGTAGTCATTACTTGAAATGTTGTATCACTCTAAAATAAGTGAGTTTTTAAAATCAGAGATTGCTTTGCTTCTGTATACGTATCTCCAGTCCCTAGCAGTGCCAGACACATAGTACGCTCTTAAATGTACACTGAATGATATTTCAGGATCTCAAAGTTCTTCATTCTGGCCTTCTTTCTTGTCGACACCCTCCAGTTTATTCAATTCATACTAACAAGCATTTATCAAGCACCTAGTATGTGCAAAGCACTGTACAAATTGCAGGGGAAAGACGAAAGAATGACATTGTTCTGGACTTCAAGGAATGGAAGCTAATATTCCAGACTCCGCTGGACCAAGGCAGATTAACAGCAAGATTATTGTCTCTCTAGTCCTGGGTATTGTGTCTCATGCAGCCTAAAATAGCATTACCTTCTGAGACTGGATTTGAACTCAAATCTTCCTGACTCCTGGGCTACTGCTCCAGTACTCTACTCCTTGTAACACCTAGATACCTTTAGAGGATTTTACTCAGTTCTGCACTCTGCATTTTGGAGAAATATCATTAAACTGTGACAAGTCCAATATAGCCTGACCAGGGTGGTCCAAGATATACCAGCTTAGGTGGCACAGTAGATAGAATTCTGGGCCTAAAATCAGGAAGATCTGAGTTTAAATCCTGCTTTAAACATGAACTTGTTGTATGACCTTGGGCAAGTCATATAATTTGTCTGTGCTTCAGTTTGCTCATCTGAAAAATGGGGAGAAATGATAACACTTACCCCACAGGGTTTTTGTGAGGAACAAATGAAATAATATAAGTAAAGAATGTTGTAAACCTTAAAACTCTCTATCAAAGTTACGATGGTGAGAATACTGAAGACCACTCCATATGAGATCTGCTGAAGGAACAAGGTCAAGTCAATAAGAATGTATTAAGCACTTAACTATGTACGGTAGGTACTACTGTGGTAGGTACAATGCTAAACATAAATACAAGGAGAAAGAAAGACAATCCCTGCCCTCAAGGAGCTTACTCCTAATGGGGACAAACAATGCATAAAAGGGACCTGTGGTTGTGGTTTGTCCTCCATTCTTGTAGAGGACCATGGCATCAGGGAGAAGACAACATGACTTGCAACTGACTGATTTAAGTGAGGGAGGAACGTGCAAAGTCACCAGCCTCATTTTCTCCTCTAGAACCATCTGGGTCCAGTGGGTAGATATGAGCAGGATGACCGGAGATGACCCAGGATGCAATGGGAGACCCAACAGAGAAAGTCTTGCAGAGATGAGTCAGTAGCACAGCAGCCCAGAGAAGAAGGAAGACATGGTTGGCCTGGGCCTGCTGGTTAAAACTGAGATTCTGGAAGGAACCAGCCAATGAGAGAGAGAGAGAGAAAAGTCAGGGGCAGAAAAGATACTTCCAATATGAAAATCATCCAGGGGTGGAGTGAGCTTCCAGGTTTCTACAGCCTAGAAGAGAAAGTCCCATAAAGCCTGGAGAGGAAAATTGAGTCTTAATAAATGTTTAGTCTTAAATCAGGGGCATGTAGGTGGTACAATGGATTGAATGTTGGGCCTGGAGTCAGAAGCCCTGAGTATAAATCTAGCCTCAGACACTTAATAGCTGTGTGACCCTGGGCAAGTCATTTAATCCTGTTTGCCTCAGTTTGTTCATCTGTAAAATGAGCTGGAAAAGGAAATGCCAAGAAAACCCTAAATGGGGTCACAAAGAGTTGGATCCTACTGAACAAGAAGACCCGGATAACAAGAAGTCTTGAATCAACCAACAAACACTTATAAAGCGCTTATTATGTGGTAGGCACTGTGCTAAGACCTGAGCATAGGAAGGAAAAACAAATCTGCTATCAGTGAGCCAAGATTCTGATGGAAGATGTGGCATGTATACAAACAGGTACATGCCAAATACCTACGGGTAAACTTAGAGGCCAAGGTACTAACAGCTGGGGGAGGGCAGAGGAGGGGAGAGGGGCCAGGAAAGGCCTCCTGCAGAAGATGCGGCAATTGAGCTGAGTTCTGAGCCAAGGCTTCTCAGGGGTGAAATCGAGGTTAAGAAAGCATCCTAGGCATGGGGGACGAGCCAATACAGAGGGCTGGAGAAAGGAGTTGGCTGCTCTGACATCAAGTATGACCTAGACAAGAGAAAACTTAGAGCTGCTGAAATCACTACCATCAAGTATTTAGAGACCTGTCATATGGGTAAAAGGTTACTCCCTTTTTCTGCTGCTTCCCCGTGGGTAGAAATAGGAGTAGTTGGTGGGAGTTGCAAAGAGGAAGCTTCAGCTTAGTATTAGGAACAACTTCCTAACAACAATTAGGACTGGTGAGCTCTCCATCACTGGTGATATTGCTGCTGCTGCTGCTTTTGCTGCTGTTGTTGAGTTGTTTCAGTCATGTCTGATTCTTTGTGACCTCATTTGGAGTTTTTTTTGGCAAAAATACTGGAGTCATTTGCCATTTCTTTCTCCAGATCATTTTTGTAGATAAAGAAACTGAGATAAATAGGGTTAAATTCAGGGTCACACAGCTAGTAAATATCTGAGGCTGTATTTGAACTCAGGTCTTCCTGCATCCAGTACTGGTTCTGTATCTACTGTACCACTGATTATCAGGGATATTATATACCAGGGGTTCTTAACTTTTTTTCTGTCATGGACCCCTCGGGAAATCTGGTAAAGCTCATGGATGGACTCCTCAGGGTAACATTTTTAAATGCATAAAAAAATCATAGTATCACAAAGTAAACCAGTTATATTGAAATATGGTTATCAAAATACATTTTTAAAGTTCCAGAGCCCCCGTTATAGGGAGAGTTTCTTCTTGGGAATGAAATGGCCAAGATGACCTTTGAAGTCCTTTCCAACTCTGAGGTTTTGTGTCTGGATTTACCCATGTTTCCTGCCTTATTTCATACTACTCAACATCCTAGCCAAGCCACTAGCAATTCTGCAAGCTGTGTATTAAGGTACGCCATTCCCTGTGCTTAGAATTCCTTCCACATTTCTGCTTCTTGAAAACCTGTTTGATCTGCAAGGCCCACTTCAGATTTAAACTCCTCCATGGAGTCACCTTGAATTCCTCCACCCTACCTCCATAACTGAATTCCCCAGATGAAAGTGATTTCTCTCTCTTCAAAGGTTTTATGCTACTTTGTCTAGCTATCTCCTTCTTCCTGACCACATTCTCTAACTTTTACCATGTTCATCTGTATACACCTATTAGATTTCAAGATTCATGAGGGCAGTAATTTTGTCAATTTTTCATCTTTATATCCTAAGCACTTCGTACAGTAACTTGCATTCAGGAGGTACTTAATCATTGTTTTGTGACCTGAATTAAGGTGCACCAGTTATTACCTCTATAATTCGAGAGGTTAAGTGTTTTTCTCGGCTATGAAGTAAAGGATCTAGGAGAATCTAGGTATCCCAGCTCCTAGTCTAATGTTCTTTCTCCTTCAGAGATACATAGAGAAAGTACAAAATAACGAGGGTATTTGGGAGTCTAGCTTGTAAGATCAACGTCAATAATAATTACATCTAATGTCTCTCTGGTTTGCTCTTTATTAATGCCATATAGCATTTAAGTTTGAGATCCAGGAAGAGAAAGTCACTACATCTAAAATAAAGTGTTAAAGCCCCCAAACTTTTGAGATTTATTGATATTGCTAAGACCATTAGTTCTTGAACTTTTATCTTACAGTTTTCCGCTTCCTCTATCAATCCTCCACCTCCCCCTTTCTTCTCCCTTCCCTACCCCCCCCCCCCAAATACTTCTGTGACATTGGTAAGAGGGCAATTATCATACTTCTTTTGTTTCACCTGTTTCTGAAATTGACTGGTTCTTATCTAAATTGTGTTCTATCCAAAGGTCAGAAATGTTAAATGACTTGTTGACAATCGTCGAATAGCAAAGCCAAGCCTCAAACCCCAGTCTCTTAAGTCTACTGCTTTTCCCACTGTCCCACAGATACTGCCTAATTTCAGAGCCTGTGGAACACAAAGGAGTAGATATTCTGAACTCTCATGGTGTTTTTGAAGTCTGGTAAACTATGCTCATTTATGGCAGTGAAGTATGGAGCCAGAAGCTGTAAAGTAGGGGTAGGAAGAAAAGGTAGAGAAAGGCAAGGCATGATAGCTAGCCAGTACTGGAGAACACAGGATCTCAAACCAAAGAAGACATTGGGAATCAATATGTGTTTAAGTATCTATTAAGTGTGAAGTAATGTATTGGGGAAAACAAACAATCCTTGCCCTCCAGGGATTTATAGTCTAACAGGAAAAATAAAATATAACAAAATGCTATTTAAAGTGTGAAGGGGAAGATGTTACCATGGAGGGGCATCAGCGAAGATTTATTTGAGGACATGGTAGATGAAGTGGGAAAGAGGCTATTCTGAGCATATGACCTGGCCTGAACAAAGTCACTGAGGGAAGAGAGTGTAGTGTATGTTCAGGGTGAAAGGAATTGTCCAGAATGGGTGGAATATAGATTATATGAAATAATAAGAAAGCTGGGAAGGTAGGGTCATACTAGATTGAATAGACCTTTAATAGTAGTCAAAGAAGAATGAACCTTGGTATTATTTGGTCGTGTCTGACTCTTTGTGACCCCATTTGGGGCTTTCTTGGCAAAGATACTGAAGTGGTTTGCCATTTTTTTTTTCCAGCTCATTTTATAGATCAGGAAACTGAGGTAAACGGGATTGACTTGCCCAGCTTGTAAATATCTGAGGCCAGATTTGAACTCAGGAAGATGCCTCTTCCTGACTCCAGGTCCAGTGTTCTATCTACTGTGCCACCTAGCTGCCCCAATAGATCAGATGAAGTAATGACAAGAAAAAGAAAAGAGCTGGAAAGGTAGCACTAGATTGAATAAGGTTTTTAATAATAGTCAAAGGAGAATGAACTTTACTTGGAAGGTAACAAGGAAGATTTTTGAGCAAAGGAGTAATATGAGCAGAACTACACAGGGAAAAACACAACAAAAATCTATTCCAAAGGCAGAATGAAAGAAGAATTAGAGTAGGAAATTGAGTGGATGCAGGAAGTCTTGTTGCAGTAGTCCAAGTGGACGGCAACAAGAGCCGGTTCTAGAATCTGAGTATACAGATGTGGATCAGAGATGAAGGTGAATGGGACGATAATTGTGAAGACTTCGCAGGGTACGTCTAACAGAGTAGGAGAGGTTTTGGGATTTGGCCTTGTGATTTTGGAAGGTCAGGGCCTGGAGCTGTGGGCATGCCCTTCCCCCCCTCTCTCAGATGTTAGAAGATAATGAACTTCCTGTGAGCTATTTGTTTTCTGCTCCAGGAAGGTCTCTCCTCCCCCCCCCCACCCCATTGCTTCTCCTAGACTTTCAGACGCCACTCGGGCAGTTGAGTTCTGATAGGGAAAACCTGAATGGACCAGATCAACCTTGGTCCTCTGTGTAGTTTTCCCACCTAGACTCTAAGCCCACCTCCCAGCCAATGGTGAGAAGGGATAGAGGTGGGTGGGAATCTTTTTTATTAAGAGTATAAATTAAGGCAGGTTTCCTTTTACCTCGCTTCCTCCATGATGGAGGTGTGCCCAAATCTTGCAAGGTTTGTAAAATAAATTTACTTTGTTTCTCCTAAAGATGTCTCTCTTGTTATCTAAAAATCCTGTCCCATACAAAGGCTAGACTAAAGGTCTATTGACCAGGATGAAAATCAAGAGCCAGAGAAGGAAACACAGTCAGAGTCAAGGTTCAGTAACTGGGTATGTCATCAAGGAGCTACAGAATAGGAGAATATGCAGTTACTGGACATCAAAGTAAGGTCATGGGTCAGAACCAGAGCCCAAAGTAAGGAAAAAAGGCAACTCCTTAAGAAGCCTTGTAGATGACTTTTTTTTCTGAGCCACGATCCAAACCCAGAACAGGGTCATTTCAGAGCCTACATATATGGGATCAGATTAGCTATAAAAGGTTAATAACCTTTATGGGATAGAGTTAATGTACTGATCTAGTCACTGTCCCAACCTAAAAATCTAGAAGCTCAGTTTTTTCATCGATAAAATGAGGGAGATTAGACTAGATAACCTCTGAGGTCATCTCTGTATTCCACAATCCCATGATCCAGTTCTAAGAGTCAATGATTCCAGGGTAAGATTTGGAGAACATCGTCCAGAGGCCTACCGTGGTGGGGGTGGGGGGGGCGGGGACCTGACCTTTGTTTCCTCTCAGCCAGCCCTGAATTTTTCTGAGTGGAGTAATGTTGGAAAGGCAGGATAATTCCCTTCTAGGGACAAGTGAGGAAGGAAGTAGGGCACTCTTTCCTTAGGAAAACATGTTTGCAGACTATACTAATTTACTCAAAAATAATGATAACAAAGCTAAGGATCAGATCTATGATTGTATACGTGGTGTAGGGAACTCTCAGAAAAAAAAGGTTTCATATTCTAATTTAGATTGGTTCCTTTCCTGCAACTTAGGATAATGAGAGGTTAAATGTCTTGCTTACAGTCACAGCCAATATGTGGCAGGGGCAGAATTCGAACCCAGATCTTCAAAAAGTTTTGAGATTAGGCTCTCAATTTGTTCACAATACCACTAAGGGTGCTTCTACTAATATGTGTAATTTTAAATTACAAAACACTTTCCTCACTACAATAATCAAGCTAATTCAAATTTCACTACAATTCATTTATATATCCCTGTTTACCAAAATATGATATCCTATTGTGGTGGTGGGGGTTGGGGGGGGAATGCTATCTAAATATAAGGGATTAAACCTTGTAGTAAAACATCAGATAGGCAGTTTCAAAACAGAACCAGCTAGACCTGAAATCACTGTTTCCCCAGCCTCACCTACCAGGAAGAGAAAACAAACAGAATCTCAAAATCATGGAATCTCAGAATCAAAAAGCCCCTCAGAGGCCATCTATACAGGAATTTTCCCTACATCACATCCAGCTAGTGAATCCAGCCACTTGAATTCAACTCAATTCAATTTAACAAGCCTGTTATTAAGCACTTAGTAAGTGCATGGCAGTCTGCTAGGCAGTGGGGACAGACCTCCAGTGACTGGGGAACTCATTACTTATAAAGGCAGCTCATTCCACTCTCTGTTAGGCTACTTTTTTTCTAACTTTGAGCTGAAATTCATCTTTTCGATTTCCACCTAGAGTTAGTTCTGCCCTGTGGGGCTAGGCAGGAACAAGAATCAAGTACCTCTTCCAAATGACAGCCTTGAAATACTTGAAGAGGACCATCACGTCTCTTGTCTAGGTTTTCCACCCCTCCTGCTGCTGCCACCAAATCTCTTCTCCAGGCTAACGATCTTTAGTTCCCTAAACCGGTCCTCATTAAGTTCACTTGTTATTCTGGTCTTTCTCCACCACAGACTGCTGTGTCTCACTTGCCATCTATTTGCCCTCCTAATTATAACAACTCACACTGTAACTGTTGGGGCAGTGTGACCACATAGAACAAAGCTGGCTTAAGTACAGCTTCCTGTCCCCCTGCATATATATGCATTGAGCCCCAGAGGCTAAGCTGTCCTCTATTCCAGGACTTATTGCTAATAGACAGATGATTATCTCTGGTGCCATGCTTGCTGCTAATTCTCAAAGTACTTTGTATTCTAACATAATCTAATTTGTATTACACTTGTCTGTATAAATCTTATCACCTCCATTGGACTGTCAACTCCTTGAGAGCAGAGAATGTATTTTAAATATATCCTTGTATGTCCCATTTCTAACACACTGCACTTAATAAGATGTTTACTAAATTACTGTTGGATAAATAAATGAACCTTTTTTTCCCTCAATGGGAAGGGGGAGGTGAGAGGGAGACAAAATAGATTTCGGTTAATTGAAAAAATAAATTACATTTTAAATAAATAAATAAATGAGCCCAATTCCAGTCCTGGTTTTTCTAATACTGAATACAACTCTCTTGGTTACATTTCCTCAATTTCACAGGAAGAAAGATTTTCCTAATGGACTCTTACGTGGGTTCCTCCAGACTATATACAACAACTTCAACAGCGACGTCTAAGAAAAAATAAAGCCCTGAATATAATTAGTCAAGTAAGCAATCCTATCAGTAGGCAGGGAATCCTTCCTGACTTTCCCTGATATAGGCTTACATCACAGAAAGAAATTTGTTTACTGTAAAATTAGCACGTGAGCAAATGATCTAGCCCTTGTTATAATCTATCCACAAGTGTGTGTATGTGTGTGTATGTGTGTGTGCGCACACGTGTGTGTGTACACGTGTGTGTGTGTGTGTGTGTACACGTGTGCGCCCGCGTGCCAATCTGTAAATCTCTAGCAATTTCTCCCAGGCTGAGTCTACACTTTTTGCTAGTCTCCATTTCCAGGATTCCAGTTTACTGGTTGTTAATTTCACCCTAGGAAACGGCTCCCAGACAATGAAGGAAAGCAGGGGCCAATCAATTTCACTGTTGCCACCATAAATTCCCAAGCTGCTGCCTCTCTTTTCTTCTTTCTTGCCTAATTGCTGACCGCTGAGCGGGGAGAAGCTCACTTCATTTGCCAGACCTCCAGCCAGTCTCTAAAAATGCTTTCCTCCATTAGTCTGGAAAGGCTAGACTCTTAACCCGTGGGGTACACTGCAAAATTCACCTTTTTAGAAAGCTGTACTACCTGTTCAGAGACCCTACTACCTTCCCTCCACTCTAAAAGGTAAATGACATCTGTGGATCCTGAGGCCAAAAAGACTTCTGGGGGCCCTGGGAGCAAGGTGGTGACATGTAACAAATAAGTCATCCATTTAAAATAAACACTGGCCCCATTTTCAGTGGACATTCGCCCTTACTACACCTATATAAGCTCTGTTAGGGAAGGGGCTAGATGGATTTTGTGTTTTAACTCCAGCGCTCAGCACAGTGTCTGGCACACAGAAAACAATAAGTGCTTGTTGATTGATTCTAAACATAGTGGGCACTTAATAACTGTTTGCCGAGTTGGGTGTTGCTATTATGTTGTATTTGTTGTTGTCGCATTTGATGTTGCCTAGGCCCCAAAAGAAATAAGGAAAGGCCAGGAGGAAATTAGGCTCAGGCCTTATTGAAAAGCAGGCAATAAGTCTATCATCAATCTACTATATTGTTCCTCTCTTTTGCATTTCTGTTTGGCTTGGTTGCCCAAGAAGTCTGAATTTAGGAAGAAATCCAGTTGTATTTTGCTATAGTCAGGGGAAAAAAAACTGAAAGCTTCATTTAATTAGATTTAAAATCATAAAATGTCAAAAACAAGATTAAAATGTTTTTATAAAGAGGAAATCATTAAAATAATTTTTATATACAGAAAATGAAGCCTGGGGCAATAATTGATTTGCCCAAAGTCATATAGCTATTTAGCAAGAGAACTAGGAAATATAGGTATCCAATTTTTTTTTTCTTCTCCATTTTTAGGAAAAAACAGATCAAATGAGTATTATATGGCATTCATGTAGCACTTTACAAAGGTTTACAAAGATATTTTTTCTGACAACAGCCTTCTGCAGTAAATAGAGTTTCCAGCATCATTATCCCACAGGATTCTGATAGACAAGGAAATACTGTGTCTCAGAGAGTGACTCAGCCAAGGCAATTCATGTCAAAGTTGAGATTTAAACCCAGGTCTCCTGATTTCAGGTCAGTCAAGTCAAGAAGCATTTATTCAGCCCCTACTATGTGCCAGTGTAATGGCAAGCAAAGTGGGACTTTTCGCTGTTTTTACTTTTGGAGTGCTAAGGCAATCAGGTGTCTTTGAGTCTTGCTTTTGTTTGAATCAAGAGGCTTTGATTGAATCAAGAGTATTTGATGACCGCTTAAGTCACAAGAGAGCCTAAGTCACATGAGTTTGAGTCACATGGTTGTGACGCCCTTTAACTCTGAAGAAGCATGTGTGTGTGTACTCACAGATTAGCATTTTGCTTTGGGGACTCACTCATTGATTTGACCAGACAAGACTCTGGGTAGCCATTAAAGGAGCCTCCCAGCTTTGAAAACCCAGATGTTGGTTCCTCTCTCTCTGGTAACTATGTATGTATTGCTATGGACAGACAGAAGCCCTGTCTGCTGATCTGTGTTATTTGCTCTGTTTATATAATTTCTGCCTGTAATTTCTGTTTGTGTTTTCTCTAAAGTTCAGGGTGCTGACTTTCCCCCCTGAACTAAGTGAATGATATATGTATGTTTAATTAAAGTGAGACTGTAAACCCCTTTAAGTTGCTTTCCTTAGAAAAGCAGATCAAAGAACCTGTGCTAGCAGCCCTTCTGTGTGCTGGTATTATTGGCCTTACATCTCCACAGCAGCTGCAAGCAGAACTGTTGTTACAGCCAGGCACTGTGCTAAGCACTGGGATATAAAGAAAGGCAAAAACCAGTCCATACTTTCAGGGAGCTCATGGTCTAATCGGGGAGACAACATGCAATTACCTATGTATAGAGGTGGCTAGATGATGCAGTACTGAACCTAGAGTTGGGAAGACACAAGTTCAAATCTGACCTCAGATACTCATTATAGCTGAGTAATCACCTAACCTTTGTCTGTCTCAGTTTCCTCCCTGAAAATGGGGATAATTAATAGCACCTACCTCCTGGAGTTGCTGTGAGGATCAATGAGATAATATATGTAAAATGATTTGCAAATTTTAAAGTGCTATATACGTGCTAGCTATGGATGCTCCATCATCAGAACCTGTGCCATTTCCCTGGCGGACCGCCATGCCTGGAATGCTCTCCCTCCTCATCTCCATCTCCTGGCTTCCTTCCAATCTCTGCTGATATCCCACCATCTACAAAAACAGTCTTTCCCTCCTTGATGCTAGTATCTTCCTTCTGAGATTATTTGCAGTTTATTCGGTATATAACTTGTTTGTAAATCATTGTCATCACCATCATCACCATAGCTAGCATGTAGCTGGTTGATCTCTCTATCTCAAGTCTTTTCCCTTTCTAGTTCATCTTCCATTCAGTTGTCAAAATGATTTTTCTAAAGCACAGGTCTGACTATTTCACTCCCCTATTTATTAAACTCCAGTGACTCTATTGCCTTCAGAATCAAATATAAATATTTGGCTTGTAAAGCCCTTTATAACTTGGCCCTTTCCTACTTTTCCAGTCTTCTTGCCCTTTACTCCCCTCTATTTACTCTAGGGTCTTCTGACACTGACCTCCTTGCTATTCCTAGAGATCAACCAGCTGGCTATTACTGCAATATTCACTCAGTGAAGAGGTCTTATACAAGAGATGTGGTGAAGGTAGAATCTACGAGGACTTGGCCACAGATTGGATGTGGGGAGTGAGAAAGAGAAAATACATAGGTTGTAAACTTGGGTGATTGTGAGAGTGTTGGTACCTTCAATAGTCATAGTGAAGTTAGGAAGAGGGAACAGTTTAGGGAGAAAGGTAATAAGTTCAATTTTGGATATACTGAGTTTAAGATGTCTATGGGATATCCTGTTAGAGATTTCAAATACGCAGTTAGAGATTGGAGTCTGGAGGTCAGAAAAGAGGTTAGGGCTGGATAAATAGATTTAAGAATTATTTACATAGAGAGGATCATTGAATCCATGGGAGCTGCTTAGCATTCTTTCCATTCTGTCTCTAGAAGTAAGCAAATAGGATTTTAGAAGTAAAAGATTACATTAAGTCATATAGTCTAACTCCTTCATTACACAGATGGAAAAACAAAACAAAACAAAACAAAACAAACCGTTAAGGTTCAGGCAGGTTATCTGATTTAGCCAAGGCCACATAGCTTATTATCCACCTTACAGGATTCTTATGGAGAAATTCTCAGCATAAACTTTAAAATGCTATATAAAAAGTGAGTCATATCAGAAATTTATCAATACTGCCCAATCTAGTTAAGCCATCAGGTAAGACAACTCTCTCCCCCCACCCCGGTTTGACAACTGGTATATCCCAGTCAATAAAATTTTGATGACACCTTTAACTCACCTTCCCACAATCTAAATCTTCTTTTTTAAAACAAGCGGATCAGGCTATATGATACCTAAGGTCCCTTCTAGTTCAAAATGTTATGGTCTATGATCTATTACTGAAAAACTGTGAAGATGCACATAAATATATGAATAACAGGACATAAAGATGGGAATGGTTTTGGCAGAGCTGGTTTGCATTTTGGATTTTAATGTATATACACATTCTCTACCAATACAAATCAGCATGAGGTCTACAATATGTAGAACTAGAGACTTCCCTATGCAGGGGTATCAAGCTTCAATAGAAATGGATCCTTGGGGATAGCTCATTGACTTAGAAAACTACAGATTAACTTTACCTAGGTTGTATTGCATTTTTATTCATTTTGTTAAACAGTTTTCAAGTGCGTTTTGATCTGGCTCTGACCACACTTGCACTATTAAGTTTTACTTGCCCAACTCTGACACCTCTTCCCAATAGCACTAAGAAGGTAAGTGACTTGCCCAGGTTACACGGCCAATAGTGTCAGAGGCAGAACTTGAATTCTAGTCTTGGAGTCTGGTGACTCCAAGGCCACCTGTCTGTCTATAACATCGAACAGCTTCTCTATATTCCACACAAGTTTTTAAGAATGTAAGTTGCAAAGTAGGTATCCTAGCAATATATAGTTTAAATTTAATATATAGGCATATGTATCCACATGCATATATATAGGTGACATATGATTTCATAGGCATACACATGGGTATGTATACATGTACACATATACATGTATGCAATACAGGCATACCGCATATATGCATGTATACGATGTGTGAATAGGTATGTGTATATGCGCACGCATGGTGCGTATACAGTGCACATATGAATAAGCAAATGTATGTATAAGCATACATATGCAACTATGCACCTCTACACATATGTATGCATACATATACAATTCAATCATGTACCTGTACACATATGTATGCACCACATATGTGTGTGCATATATGTATATGTGGAGGGGGGGGGAGGAAGGGAAAGAGAGAAGGAGACAGAGAGGGAGAGAGAGAGGAAGAGGGAGAGGGAGGGAGTGAGAGAGAGAGGGAGGGAGAGAGAGAGAGAAAGAGAGAGAGAGAGAGAGAGAGAGAAAGAGGGAGAGAGAGAGAGAGACAGAGAGAGAGACAGAGAGAGAGAGAGAGAGAGAGAGAGAGAGAGAGAAGCTTGGCACAGTTAATAGAGAGCTGGCCTTGAAACCAGAAAAACATAAGTTCAAAGGTCTTATCTTTGAGAAGAAGCTGTCTTGCACTGGTAGAGTTTCCTTATAGGGGAGTTGCCTATAATCAATGAAACCACAAGTCCAATTTTTGTTCCTATATGTTAAATATGTATGTACATAAATATGTATATGCTGTAGAGGGAGCTGGTATAGTCAAACAAGTGCTGGGCTTGGAGTTGGGAAGAGCTGAGTGCAAATCTTGCCTCTGACTTCATTTGGCCAAATGGTCAAATCGATCAAACAGCAATGATTTTTTAATGACTCCTTACGTACCAGTCATTAAGCTAGACACTAGAGATACAAATAGGAAACTGTCCCTATTCTAAAGGGCTTACGTTCCAAGTCACCTAACTTCTATGTGTCTCAGACTGCTGCCTAGGAGTTTTCTGCTAAATTCCATAAAAGCTGTGAGTGCTCAACTATCTCTGGTGGAGGAAGCTCTATCAATTGATAAAATCACAGATTCTTCAGATATTTCCATGTTAAATCACTGGGTTTGAAGCTCCTTTTACAGGGTAAAATCAAGTATTGCCATGAGATTTCAAATGTGTTTTTACTAAGGCCACACTACTACATTTAAATACCTGAAGGAAAAATCATGGTTCCACACATCATTGTACTAAAAACAGCTTTCTCTTCCATTGGTATGTCCCCAAACACCCTAAAGGCTATAGAGATTTGCACTGTAATAAATTAATTTGTTAAATTAGTTAGTCTCTATTTTTTTTTCTCTTGTAGAATAGTTTAGCTTCATTCAAGGTATATTTAGCACCTCCTCCTTCCCCAGCACCTTTATTTATTTAATGTCATGTTATACCTCATTATCATAGAATCCAGAACCAGAGAGGACCTTCAGGATCACCTAATCCAAGGATCCTTTCTTCCACTTCTTCAACACTTTTTGCAGTAGCAAAGAACAGAAAAACAAAGTGAATGTCCCTCCATT
The DNA here is from genome assembly GCA_028646595.1 of Phalanger gymnotis. NCBI lineage: Eukaryota > Metazoa > Chordata > Mammalia > Diprotodontia > Phalangeridae > Phalanger > Phalanger gymnotis. The sequence goes on from CM053622.1 coordinate 97,871,959, forward strand.
GGAGAATGGCTAAACAAGCTGTGGTACCTGAATATACAATGCAGTATCACTGGGCTGTACAACAACAAACAACCACAACCACAATAACAACAGCTGCAATGAATAAAGAGAAGCTGGAGAATACTTACATGAATTGATGCCGTGGGAAGTAAGCAGAAGCAGACAAAGCAGAATGCTCAATGAACTCAACAAATATGGAAAAACAAACAACGAAATTGAAACTGAATGATATGAGAGAAAGAGAGGGAAAGGGAAGGGACTGAAAGCTATAAAATTATAATGACCAAGCCTGGTCCCACAGAGGTGATATAAGGAGGCACCTACCTACCTCTCCCCTTTTTTATGAAGGAGGGTAGTCCAGTAATTCTGTACCTGGGGTACACATACCCCTTGGGGTCTATGAACTTGGATGGGGAAAAAAAAATCACCCTTATTTTCACTAACCTCTAACTGAAATGTGGTGTTTCTTTCCATTACGAATGTAGACAATAAACCATGGTAGATTGTGTAGCCTTCCCCAGATCGCCAAAGGAGTTGGTCCATAACACATATAATGAAGGTTAAGATCCCTTGGTCTATTCTGGCACCTCATTCCATAAACACCATCTACCAATCAAGACTGGCACTAGCTCTGTAACTTAAAGTCGTAGAGAGTTGTCTGGGGCATCTACCCCAGATGTCAGAGTATATGTCAGTATATGTCAGAGTCAGAACTAGAATGCAGATCTTCTTGTTTAGATGCCAGCTCTATTCACTACAAACTGCAGCCTGCCCAGGTTTTCTGCCTCCACGTCCAGTGTTCTTTCCCCGGGGGATTTTCCCCTTGCTCGTTCTGGCCACAAAGTTTTGAATGGAGTCTAAGATTGCAGTCATTTGTTTTGGCTACCATAGTGCTACTGACTTGTGTTTAGTTTCCATCTGGCCTACAGATTTACAAGTGAATTCTGAATTGGAATACCTTTTGGAGAGTACTTCGTAGGACCACTAAAGGGGAGAAGTATTTTCCAAATATTGGGTGGCTCCCATCTAGCCTTTGGGGTTCAAGCACCTCAGACACTGGCCCAGTGAGGGCCATACTCCTTATGCCTATAACTGAGGCTATCCTACTTCTTCCTTAGAGTATGCCAAGGAATTGGGGGAAAATATTTCCAGCCTACCTAAGTTCCTATCTTCATTGAAAACTTTTTTCCTCCATAACTATATGTAAGGTATTGATTTTTTTTAAATGCCTCTAAAGATGCAGATTTTTATAAAACATCAAATTTATATAAAACTCCCAAGTTTGGATTGTTTTTTAATAAAACTCAATACTTAGGTACATGGAAGTATTTTAAATCTGATGTTCCCCTGGAGTAGTCTGCTGAAATGCATCTTTCATGACTACTGCAGGAGACCAATAATATGCTCACACTCTTGTACACAAATCAAACTCTGGTTCGACATGAACAGTACAATGTTGGGTGCCATCTGAAACAGCAGGCCGCAAGGAAAGGGAGAGGCTACAGTTCTTTTAACACTGATGAGTGCTCTTCCAGAAAAGGATTAAAAGCTTCCTAAAACCCAGACAATGCAGCTGTGGGATTTAAAAGACATAGAGCTGATTTTCAATTCACTGGGCTATAACCCCCAAAGTCTGCCTCCTGGGGTGACAGGGCCTCATTTTTGCCGACAGTCAGTTGGATTCTAACAGGCAGGCTCACATATTAGTCTCATCAGTTCCAGGAGAAAGTAAATGTAGCAAGAAAGCAAATAAGGCGATGGCTGTTTTGTGGCCTTCTATTACTGACCCCTTTCAGGGAAGTGCCTGAATCCTCCTTTTCCTTATTCAGTAAACTAAAGAATATTTCTTCCAGTGATACAGCAAAGACACAACGAGGATACCATCACAGGATGACAGAATGCTGGAAGGTACCTCAGATATCATCCAGACCAGACTTATCAAACTCTCTCCAGCCAAGTAACTAGATTAAAATGTAACTGGGAAATGTTTAACAAAATAAATAAAAATACAAACAACATAGATGATGTTAATTTGTGGTTTTCGAAGTCAGTATGTTGCTGGCAGGGATCTGTTTTTAACTGAGTATGACACAGATTAATTTGAGTCCATTAGTTCTCAAAGGGTGTATCCATTTTGCCTGTGTGCTGAGAATTGTATGGAACTTATATCTGCAATGCACAAGCCTCCATACCATCCCATAGAGTACAGGAGTATCCCACTGAGTGCAGAAGTTCCTTGGGGCAAAGAATAATAGCATGATCTGAGCAAAAGAATTCTGATCTCCTAGGCCAAGGGAACTAAATTTCAGAGAACCGAAGGGGCTTACTTAGGGTCAGGTAGCAGGTGAGTGGCTGGGCTGGAGTTCATACCTACTTTTACTACTACAATGTGGCACAATGGAAAGAGATTTGACTAAGCAGTTAGTGGATATGGATTCACATACACCCTCTGATCTTTACTTCCTATGTGACCTTGAGCAAATCACTTAACATCTTCACTTGTAAAATGAAGGGGTTGGACCAAATGGTCTCTAAGGTCTTTTTTAGCTCTAACACAATGATCCTATGAGTCCTGCTATCTAAATGCTAACAAAAATACTGCTGGTGCTGGGTTCCCGCTACCCCCTCCCCCTAAATTCTCAGATCATAATAATGTTATGCTTTGTCATTCAACTAAATGACCAAAAGCTTTACTACCAGTCCCTAGCTCCCCAGGGTAACAGCCAAACCTTTCCTATAGTACCTTAAGTGCACTTAGGGATGGGCAAATTTTGTATGCTTCAGGAAAGGCAGGGGAGGCACTTAATAACTGGTTTTCTAACAAATTCATTTAGATTTCTGATGCACTGTGCCTGAGGCCCCACAATGAGAACAAGCAGTTATCTAGGATAGGTGAACTGGTAATTCTGTCCTGTGTCTCCTGCTCAGTACATTCTCAGAGCCAGCAATTCTAAGCTCAGATTGTTATCATAGGCCCACAGTAAGCTCCATTGCTATGTCAGTTAAACACAACCAATTCTCAATCATTCCCGACTAGAGTGTGAAAGTTTGAAGGGAGTGTGGATAATTGAAATGAAATTCAATTCAGGAGTTTATTTTGATTGGTTGTCTATTATAGAGTGATACGAAGAAATATATGAAAGTCATATCATCTCAGAGTTTGAAGGAACCTTAGAGGTCACCCAATGCAACTCATACCTGAACCATGAATGCATTTGTTGAACAAAAGTTTATTTAGGGCCTACTATGTGTCAGGCACTGTGCTCAGCAATGAAGAATCCTTTGTACGACAGCTTCAACAAGTGGTCATCCTTACTTTCTGTTTATCTTCAGTTTTTCTATGTCTACTGTTTCCTTCTCTATTACCTACAAACATAGCCAGGTCTCCCCACCTTAAAACAAACAAACAAACAAAAACTTTCACTTGATCCTTCCCTTCCATTCCATCCCCACCAGCTACAGTTTATATCCCTTCTCCCTTTCTGAGTTAAACTCCCTGAGAAAGCCGTCTACATTCATTGCCTCTATTTCCTCTCCTTTCTTGGATTCTAAACCCTCTACAATCTGGCTTCCTAGGTCATCAACCGGCTGAAATTGCCTCCTCCAAAGTTTACAATGATAAAGAAATCATTGCCAAAATTGCCAAATCTCAGGACCTTTTCTCAGTCCTCATCTTTATTGGCATCTTTGCATAATTTGATACTGTTAATCAGCTTTTCCACCTGGATACTCTCTTCTTTAGGCTCTTTTTTTTTTCCTCCTGTGTTTCTTTTTTCAAACACTACTTTCTCCACATTCTCCTCCTAACTATCTGACCAGCTTCCTTTGGTGGGTCTTTCTCTACGTCATGATCACTTAACTGTGTATCCCCCTCTGTGCTCTATCCTAGACTCTCTTCTCTTTTCTCTCTACAATATTTCATCTGGTGATCTCATCAGGTCCCATGGGTTCAATTATCACCTTTATACAGATTCTCAGATCTTCATATCAAGTTCTAGCCTCCACCCTGGGCTCTAATCATGTATCATCAATTGCTTATTGAACATTTCTAACTCAGTGTTTCCCTAGGCATCTCAAACTCAATATGTCCAAAACAGATCTTATTAGCTTTACTTCTAAACCTTCCCCTCTTCCCCATTTCTGTTGAGGGCACCATCATCCTCCCAAGAGCAGCTAGGTGGTACAGTGGACACAGAACCAGGCCTGAAGTCATGGAGGCCTCAGTTCAAAGTTGGGCCCTAGAAATTTACTAGTTGTGTGACCCTGTGCAAGCCGCTTAACTCTGTTTACCTCAACTGTAAAATGAGCTGGAGAAGGAAATGGCAAAGTGCTTTAGTATCTTTGCCAAGAAAACAACAAAGGGGCCACAAAGAGTCAGATGTGACTGAAACGACTGAACAACAACTATCATCCTACCAGAAGTCTCTCAACCTCACTGCCATTAATTTCTTACTCTTATTCATCCCATATACTCAATCCATTGCTAAATCTTATCATTTTTACCTTCACAACATCACTCATGAACTACATCTTTTCTCTACTCATGGAGCTACAACCTAGTTCAGGCTCTCATCACCTCTCACCTGGATTGCTGCAATAGCCTTCTACCTGGTCTCCTCAAGCCTCTCCCTAGCCCAATCCATCCTCCACTGATCAGCTAATGTGATTTTACTAAAATATTGATTTGATTATGTCATACTTCTGCTCAATGAGCTTCAGTGGCTCCCTATTACCCCCAGAATCAAATATTAAGTTCCCTGTTTGGCATTTAAAGGTTTTCATAACCCAGCACCTTTGTACCTTTAGTCTTATATTTTACTTTCCTTTCCTATGCACTCTCACACCTCTGATACCTGCTCCTGGAGAATCTGAGGTTGGTGGATCACCTAAGCTCAGGACTTCTGAGCTGTAGCATGCTAAAGGCTATCAGATATTTTCCCTACTAAGTCTGGCACCAATATTGCAAGCTCCAGGGGTGGTAGAGGGAGGGGAGAGGACCTAGAGGACCCTGCCTAAGGAGGGGCAAATCAGCCCAGAACAAAAATGGAACAGGTCAGAGCTTCACTACTGATCAACAGTGGGTTTGTAGACTGAGTGGTTACTTCACTGCCAGGCTTAGTAAGATAGAGACCCAGTCTCAAAAACATACCAACACTTTACTTCACCCTACTTCCTCTATGATCCTTCATCTCCCACCTCTACACTTTTGCAACAGCTGTTTACCAAACATGGAATACTCTGCCTCCTCCTTACTGCTGCTTCTTAGTTTCCCTGGCTTCCTTCAAGAATCAGCTCAAATCTCACCTGCAGCAGGTATTTTTGCCACCCTCTAGTCCTCAACAGCAGTGTTTTTGCCTCTCTGATCACTTTCCATTTACTCTTACATATCACGGTATACATAGTATATATAACTAGATGTTTAAATAGTTTCTCCCTTTAAAAGTAAGCTCCCTGATGACCATTGATGTTTTTATCTTTCTTTGACTCACCAGCACTGCTAAGGGGGAGGACTTGACAAACAGTAAGTGCTTAAAAAAGGCTTGTTGACTAACTGGTTATCAGGCTTGAATACTTTTAGTGACAGGGTGTTCATGATCATCAAAGGCAAAGTTGTTTATTATGTTGTTGTTGTTTTTTAATAACATTTTGAGTTGAAATTTGCCTCCCTATAACTTCCACCCACTAGTTTTAGTTCTGCCTTCTGGGGATACTAATCTGTTCACACAATTTCTCCAGTAGAATGTAAGCTCTTTAAAGAGCATAAACTACTTTTAATTTTGTCTTCATTTCCCCAGCACCCAGCCTAAGGCCTGGAACATAGTAAATACTTAATAATTTAAGTTTTTGATTGGACTAGATTTCATTCTTTGGCAAAGTAGAACAAATTTTGTCTTCCCCGTAAATGCTCCTTAGAATATCTGACGACAGGGAGTCAAGATGGTGGCTGGAAAGCAGGGACTTGCCTAAAGCTCTCCCCCAGGACCCTCCAAATACCTATAAAAAATGGCTCTGAACAAATTCTAGAACTGCAGAACCCACAAAAAAGCAGAGGGAAGCAGGGCTCCAGCCCAGGACAGCCTGGATGGTCGCTGGGTAAGGTCTATCACATGGAGCTGGAAGCAGAGCCCAGCGTGGGCCACACCTGGACCAACCAGATCGGGAGCCAAGTGGAACAGGTCCTAGCACCCTGAATCAGTGAGCTGTGTCAGTTACCAGATGTCTCAACCCACAAACACCAAAGACAATAGAGATGGTTAGTGGGAAAAACACCAGGGACAGAGTGAAAGGAGTTTGTTCGACCACCACCCCAGCAGGAGCAGAGGTGGTGCAGCTCTGAGGACTACAGCTGCAGTTGCTTCCAGCCCAGGCCCACCTGGTGGGAGGAATTAAGTAGCAGATCAGAGCAGGAGTGCAGAGCCTGCTTAGATCTGAGTCACAATCCGGGTTGGCGGTTCTTGGGGGAGAAGAAATGCTGGTGTGGCAGAGTTTGCCGTGTTGAAATAGCTCTGAAAACAACAGCACAGCCCCTCAAGCTTGGAACAAAGTACTCTGTACTCTACAAGCAGTCCTACCTTGACAAAAAACTCAAGGGTCAAGTAAGTTGGCTGGGAACATGACCAGGCAGCGAAAATGCACTCAGATTCAGACTCAGACTTTTGAATCTTTCTCTGGTGACAAAGAGGACCAAAACATACAGCCAGAAGAAGCCAAAGAGCCTACATCAAAAGCCTCCAAGAAAAACATGAACTGGTCTCAGGCCATGGAAGAGCTCAAAAAGGATGTGGAAAAGCAAGTTAGAGAAGTAGAGGAAAAATTGGGAAGAGAAATGAGAGTGATGCAGGAAAAGCATGAAAAACAAGTCAACGACTTGCTAAAGGAAACCCCAAAAAATACTGAAGAAAATAACACCTTAAAAAATAGACTAACTCAAATGGCAAAAGAGCTCCAAAAAGCCAATGAGGAGAAGAATGCCTTGAAAGGCAGAATTAGCCAAATGGAAAAGGAGGTCCAAAAGACCACTGAAGAAAAT
>CM053622.1:97879488-97910367 GCA_028646595.1 Phalanger gymnotis
GGAAGAGGGGGCAGGTAAGGGGGAATGAGTGAATCTTACTCTCATTGGGTTTGACCTGAGGAGGGAATAACATACACACTCAATTGGGTATCTTACCCTACAGGAAAAAAGGGGGAAGGGGATAAAAAAAAGGGGAGATGATAGAAGGGAGGGCAGATTGGGGGAGGAGGTAATCAAAAGCAAACACTTTTGAAAAGGGGCAGGGTCAAGGGAGAAAATTGAATAAAGGGGGATAGGACAAGAGGAATAAAATATAGTTAGTCTTTCACAACATGAGTATTGTGGAAGTGTTTTACATAATGATATACATGTGGCCTATGTTGAATTGCTTGCCTTCTTAGTGAGGGTGGGTGGGGAGGGAAGAGAGGAGAGAATTTAGAACTCAAAGTTTTAAAAGTAGATGTTCAAAAAAAAAGTTTTTTCATGCAACTAGGAAATAAGATATACAGGCAATAGGGCATAGAAATCTATTTTGCCCTACAAGAAAGTAAGGGAAAAAGGGATGGGGGGAATGGGGTGACAGAAGGGAGGGCTGACTAGGGAATGGGGCAATCAGAATACATGCCATCTTGGAGTGGGGGGGAGGGTAGAAATGGGGAGAAAATTTGTAATTCAAACTCTGGTGAAAATCAATGCTGAAAACTAAAATATTAAATTAAAAAAAAAGAATATCTGACGACAAGAAGCGTGTCTCTTTTAAAGCTGACCTTCGACAGGCTCACATCTCTAATTCCTTCAATCCTTACACAAAGATGTGGTTTTTCGAGTTCCCTGTACTGGGTCACTCTTCTCTGAATGTTCTACAGTTTCTCTTAAAATGTTCCACTCAGAACTGAACACAATGCTCTAGATAAAGTCTGACCAGTCTGGAACACAGCTGGACAGTCACTTCCCACCAACTGGATACCATGCTTCTATCAAGGCAGGCCTAAGATAACATTAGTTAGTGGTTTCTGTTTGTTTTTGGATATTTCCTCTCTTTACTAATTAGTATTTGCTTTCTAGTTCACTAAAATCTCCAATTCATATGAACTACTACTATTCAGTTATGTCTTCCTTATCCTATATGAATTCAGTTGATTTTCAAAACCCATTCATTTGCATATTCGTTGATCTGTCTCCACACAGGTTGCCCCCATACCTAGATCAGCCCTACTTCTGAGTTCTTTCCTCTGGCTAAGCCGACCAAACTCATTCAAGAAAATTTGGGTACTCATTGTCCCCACTATAAATCACACTCTATGTTTGTATGTATATAATACTTACATTTGTATGTGACCTAACTCTCTCCACCTATCATCACCCCATTTTCTCCATTAACTCAATTCAATTAAAGAAACATTTATTATTCTTTCCAAGGTACCTAGTATAGTGTCTTACACATAGTAGGCATATAATATTGAATTAAATGATTTTTTCTTCCTCTTCAAAAAACATTTATTAGGTGCTTACTATGCGCAGAGCTCTATAGGATATTCTGAGAAAGATGTATAGTTAAGCTACTGAAGCCTAAACGGAGGAAGAAGGTCAGAAAACACACGCACACACATACATACACACACACACACACACACACACACACACCCAATTACATAATATACTATATAACATTAACTAAATGTATTAGTGTGGTGAAAGACTAAGTGTTAGGGGAAGCACTGGGGGGAGGTTGCTACTAACAAATGGAATCAAGGAATGCTTCATAGAGGAGGCGGCATTTAAGTTGGCCTATAACAGGTAGATAGGAATCCAAGAGGCCGAGGTATGAAAGTTAGCAAGACATTTCAAGTATAGGAAATATCCTGAACACAAAGATGGAGGAGGGTGGAAAAGAATGTAGAACACAACAGTCTAGATTGGCTTAAATGTTTTGTGCTTGGAGGACAATAATAAGTGTAAAGCTGGAAAGCCCAGAAGCATTTATTAAATTTCAATAGGCACTGGACTGAGAAGTGGGGATACAAAAAAAAAGGGCAAAAAAAACACCCAAACCAAAAACAATCCTTACTCTCAAGGAGTTCAGAGTGAAATGGAGGAGACAACACACAGACAGTTATTTGTGAACAAGTTACATACAGAAAAAAACTGGAGATATATCAGAAAGAAAGTACTAAAATTAAGGAGGACTGGATTTTAAGGAAGGGTAGAGCCAGATTGTAGGGCTCCTTGCTTAAATTTAATTGTAAGGTTGGTTTGTCTGTTTTAGTCCTAGTAAATTTTATCTCTTATTCATTCTGAGAGTTGTCATATTGGGCAGACGTGGAATTGCTGATCAAAATTGTATCCAGTAGATTCAATGGACAGGTTAAATACACAAAGTATGGTACAGTGAGAAGAGTAATGAATTTGAAGTCTGAAAATCTCAGTTCAAATCTCAGATTAATTACTTAATACCTGTGTGACTTTGGATAAGTCACTCCACCTTTGTGGGTCTTAGTTTCCTCACCTGTAAAATTAATGACCTTTGTCATTCAATGTAAAATTAAGTACTTTTCAACTCTAAATCCATTATTCTATGATGATTCAAAAACTATACTATTTCAGGAATTCCCTGGCCATGCTTTTCCTCACTGCTTCACTCCCTTTTCTTCTACTACCTCCTCTACTTTCTTTCATAAAATTCTCTGTCTCTCTCTCTCTACCTCATTGGTTCTAAAACAATGATCAAATGAGCTCTGCAATTGTTCCTGGATATGTCAATCTATATCCCAGAAAAGTAGAAAGAGGCTAAAGTTATTAAGGGCTTTAATTCATTCAAACAAACAAAAAGAACAAAAAATCTTCAAGCCCTTTGAGTAGATTCACTAAGGAAAATTTATGGACAGGAAGATGAGGATAGGGTAAAAGTACACAGACAGATGAAATCATAGATATAAGTACCAACTTATGCCTCACCCGTTTGTCCTTTTTCAATCTTGATTCTGCTGCTGTGGTCCCTTTCCTGAGAAACTTAAGACTTTGTTAAAGACAAAAGATTTCCAGGATAACGTGTAAACTTTCACAACAGAGATTTTCTGTTTTGTCTTTGTATCACTGTCCCCTTCAGAGTGCCAGGCACATAGCAGGCACTTAAACATTTAGATTGATTGACAAAAATAAACTAATTAGTGAGTAACATCAGGTGTATACAAACATAAGCTTGATTAAATATAATCACATGGGAGAAACCTAAGCGTTCGGGAGCAAACCGAAAATGACCCGATGGGTGTTTGAATCATAATAAGGCTTCAGAGCACAACCCCTCAAAATAGATATATCATCCAATGGCTTAAATTTCTTTCCCCATCAAATTTACACACCAAGGCTACTAACTTAAATGCAATGCCACATGCTTAAAGATTTCACTTTTTAATCCCCTGGTCTATTAAAGAAAGATGCTAACAAAGGGCTGAAGGCAAGATAATAATAACTTATACATGTGTGGGCTTTAAGGTTTACAAAACTAGTTCCTCAAAAAATCCTTATGATCTAGACAGTGCAAACACTATTATTCTCCTGAATGGGTGAGGGAATTGAAGTTCAGAGAGGAGACATCACTTATGGAGTCACACAGCTAGCAAGTGTCAAAGTGATTCCAAGTCTACACTTACACCCAGATGTCTACTTAGAGAGCCTAAAAGCATATGACCTGGATAAACAAAAGCTACTATAGAAATCTGACATCGTGTGGCCTACATTTGTGGTCCAAAGCAAAGAAATTTAATCTCAAAGTACACAGAAGCCTTTGTCCTTTTTTTTTGTTTGAATTACATTTAAATCTCTGATATCCCTTTGAGGGTTTAGGAATTCCACACACACACACACACACACACACACACACACACACACACACACACACACACACACACACACACACACACACACACACACACACACACGGGTCTATCTCAACTCTCCAAATGCTGACTCTAAAGATTACAAACTATAATAGACTGATATGGGTCCCTTTTTGATGGGGGTGGGAGGATGGCTGGATGGACTTCGGTAGCGTTTTGGTCTGCCCTTCTATCCAGGTATGATAATTAGCACAAAATATGTAATAATCTATTCACAAAGATGTGGAAAATAGGGTAAAGTCTTTCGTTGTATTCCCAGTTACACCCCGAACTCATTAGGAATACACCCTTTGGGATCTCATTTTCACCGTCTGGAAACTGGGAATAGCAACACTTTCTCCCTCCCTCCTTCCTCCTCCTACCCATTCTAGATAGCCTTTGGGATTGCTTCAGTTTGGTCATATGAATTACAAAGAAGTACAATCAGGGGAAGAAAAACTGGTCTAGTCTACTGGTGGGAGGTTAATAGGCAATAAACACCTTGTTTTCTTTCGCTAAGTTAACAGGAAGGAAATAGCCCCATCTGGGCGTCTGCTAATTTATTTCTCATTGAAAAACAATTAGGCATTTCTAGCCTTCGACTAACTTAGACCAAAAAAAAAAAAAGCCCAACTAAGATCTCAGTGGTGTTTTGTATCTCCACCTAAAGAGGACACTCGGAAAATAGCAAGCTTTATAATAGTCACCTGCTGAAATTAACTTTGTACCAACCACAAGGGGGACACACAACACATTCAGAGCGACTGGTGGGAGCCAGGCCAGGACTAATTGTTCATCAGCCGCGGTATTTACTCTCTTTCCTTTCCTATACAGTGTCACTCTCTCCCCACGTTCCTCCCCAACCCCATCCTCATTCCCCAGCCTGGTCTTAGATCTGCACCCGGTTGTAAACAAACGCAAAGCAGCCGGCTTCGGGACCCCTCGGGATCTGCAATAATCCCATTAAGTACTTATAGCGGTTTATTTGGAGTGACCTAAACCACACCTAAGTGAAATCCACGAACATAAACTTCCCAGGAGAAAACAAAACAAAACACAATTTTAAAAAACCTTCCCGCTCTGGCATTAGTAGTCCAGACAAGGATGGGGGCAGGGAGCCCGATGCAAAACTCCAATTTCTACTCGGGCAGGTGTCAACTGCCTCCCGACTTCTTCTTAAAGCTACAGACAATAAGAGGGAGCCGGACGAGAGATCGCCTAACAGCCCTTTGGCCTCGGCGCCCGAACCAAGGCCAGAATTAAGAAGGAATGCATTATACAACTGAGAGTGCCCACGTGCGCCCGGCCAGAGAGGGGCAGCCACGCGGTTTATTATTTACCAAGTAGAAGTAAACCTGGGTCTAAGTGGGGGCGTGGATGCGGGGAAGAGCCCACTCCCCCCAGGGTAGCTGGGCCGGGGGAGGGGATCCGAGCTGTGCGCAGTGTGGGAGAGGCTACGGCTTGGGAGACCGACCGAGATGCTGTCTCTTTAAATGCTAGAGGCAGCGCTCTCACCGGGGGGAGGCCAGAGCCGGATCTACAATCTCTTCTCTCCGTAGCTTCGGAGCTTGTTGCTTGCTGAGCCCGCTTGGAGCTGCTGCTGTTCCTTTTTCTGTCTCTTCCTGCACCTTGAACCGGCGCTTTCCACCCCCTCATTCTCTACTCGTGGGCCCGGAGGGCGCAAAGGAGGCAAGAGGAAAGGAGGAAGAAGAGAGAGGAGGGAAAGGGAGGCGGTAGGCACAGATACCACCGCTGCCCAAGTCCGTAGGTGATCTGCGCCAGCCGCGGGGTGAAGACATGCTTTGCTCTCCCTTGCCCATCCCCGCAATCGGCGCCGGCAGAGAGACTGCGGCTCTGACTCTGGGAAACTTGCCTTAGAAGTCTCGGATTGTGGCGGGGGCTGCTTCTCTTCGGCCCCTTACCTCTTTCCCCCTCCCCCAAGCCGGGTAAGTTTCCGCAGGTAACTCGAGTGGGAGGGGGAGGGGCAGGCGGAGGAAAGGAGAAGGAAGTTCAGCAGGTGAGCCTTGTAGCTCACCTGGGCGGGCTCTGCTCTCTTCCTGCATTGAAAGGGATGGTGCTTTACCAGCTTTTGGAGGTAGGCTCAGCTGGGAGAGTCGAGGGCTATCGGGAGGTGGGCAAAAACTTTTTTTCTTCTTTTCGTGATCACCCCCTCCCTCCTTTACAGCGCCTTGCTCTAGTTCGGTGGCAGGTAGACAGGGCGCCAGCGGCCGGGGCCTGAGCTGATGCAACGTGCTGTTTCCCTAGGGGTGCTAGTGGGGGGAGGCTGCTGCCACCTTAGAGGTGGAGTTGCGGGTTCTCATAACCACCCTACAGGTGGGGAGAAGAGCTATGCTCTAGGCTTGTAACTCACATTTTAACCTCCCTTAGAATAACTGCAAATATCACCTCTGCGGGGGAAAAAAAATCATGTTTTTGGAAGCCTATCTGCTCCTGCTCTTCCTCACACCTCCCCCCCACCCCACCCCCGACCTTTCTCTGCACTGTGTCCTCTTCAAAGGGACGTCTGCCTCCGAAATAATGCCTTCATTTTCTTCCTCTTCCCACCCTCCTATCCCCACTTCCCCTGCATGTGTATTTTCAGCGTGATGGGCAACCAGGTGGAGAAACTGACCCACCTAAGTTACAAGGAAGTTCCCACAGCCGATCCCACGGGCTTAGACCGGGACGATGGTCCCCGAATTGGAGTTTCTTATATATTTTCCAATGACGACGAAGAGATGGAGCAGCAGCAGGGGCCCGGGCAAGACGCAGGGGATTTACAGGACCTTCCGGAGCAGCAGCTGCAGACACCGCTGCCGGCTCCACAACAGCCTTACGATCCCCGTCTCTACGAGGTGGAATGTTCCGTGTACTACCGGGATGAGTGCATCTATCAAAAGAGCTTCTCCTCGGGGCCGGCTGCACTTAGCACCTACACCCCGGAGAACCTGCTGAACAAGTGCAAGCCAGGGGACCTGGTGGAGTTTGTTTCTCAGGCCCAGTATCCACACTGGGCAGTGTACGTAGGGGACTTCCAGGTGGTGCATTTGCACCGACTGGAGGTGAGTAACAGCTTCCTGACGGACGCCAGCCAGGGCCGTAGGGGCAGGGTGGTGAACGAGCTGTACCGCTACAAGCCCCTCAGCCCCAGCACGGTGGTGCGCAACGCGCTGGCTCAGGTGGGCGCCAAGGAGCGGGAGCTGAGCTGGCGCAACTCGGAGAGCTTCGCCGCCTGGTGCCGCTATGGCAAGCGGGAGTTCAAGATTGGCGGGGAGCTGCGGATCGGCAAGCAGCCCTACAGGCTGCAAATCCAGCTCTCGGCCCAGCGCAGCCACACGCTAGAGTTTCAGAGCCTGGAGGACCTAATCATGGAGAAACGACGAAATGATCAGATCGGGCGCACCGCTGTCCTGCAGGAACTAGCCACCCATCTGCACCCCGTGGACCCAGAGGAAGGGGATGGGGAGCTGGTCCGGACTACCAGCGAGCCAGTCGAGCTCCCCGCTTTGCCACCGACTCCTCCCTCACAGCACCACTCGAAGGCTGCACACTGATGTGGATTGCAACTGAGAAATGGAGCTATTCACAGCAGCCTGCCGCTCTCCTCCTTCCTTTCTCCCCCTTCTCCTCCCCATCGGGGTTTCCAGCCTTTTAGGAAAGGGGGCATGCTCATAGGAGGCTAGGGTGTAGTAAGCCCTTGCTAAAAGCTCAGAAACTTAAAAAGTAGCGAGTAGAAGTCTAAGGACTAGCCAAGAAAGTCAATGCTTTGTGCATTTTGGAGGGAGGGGTGGGAGGAAGATGATAATCAAGGGATTTCCCCTCTTCACTTCCCCTCTCCCCTTCCTTCCCATCTACTTCAGGAATTAGTTCGTTAAAGGTCGAGAAGGTGGGTTATATGGTGGTAGTCAGGAGTAGACCCATTCTTCTTGCACTCATGGAAAGAAAGTTAAGGCTTGTGACTACTGAAGCATTCTTCTCGCCCTCACCTTTTTGGCTCTGAGCACGTTCCTGCCGGTTACTAAGACAAAGGCTAAGTGGGGCTCCCAGAGAAGAAGGCACGAAGGGCTGCAGATTTCTTTTCCCACCCCCTACCTCTACTCCCCCCAAATAGCCGTATGTGGATTGGGTGAAGATAGAGTGATTCATTTCATGGGATTCCTGGGGAGCCAGGCCGGGTGGGTAAGCGGTGGGAAGATCTGGGAGCTGCAGACCTACACCTATTTGTGCTATAATAAGCGTAACAAATGATCCTGTAAACTGCAGGAAAAGAGACAAAGACTATCCCCGCCCCTCTCCCTTCCTTTCCTCCCTCCCCCTTCAGTGAGCAGTTACCACAAGTAGTTGGATGCTGGGAGTGGGGCTCTTAGAAGATGTCCCTCTTCCTGTTCTCTCTCGGCTCCTCCTTCCTCCCAGGTTACAAGTAAATCATTGTCAGGGGCAGGTTTGGGGAAGGATTCAATTAAGGTTGGGCTTTGTTTCTCCGGGTGTGCTGTATGCACTAGAGCTGAGCTATTTGTTACTAAAAGAAACCAGGAGGCAGAGGGAATGGTCCTTTGTGTCACTGATCTAATTAAACTTGCTCAGCTCTGTTCTTCAGCTGAACAGAGAGGATGGGAGGGAGACCTGGGTGCTACTTTTCTCAGTATCGACTACCAAAGCAGCATTGCTAATTAATCAGTCAGGATTGCTTTTTTCCCCTTCTTCATATCTAGTGAGGTTAGTCTGCACCACTACCCCCTTATTTTTTGATGATTAATTTTTATTAATTGTTGGCTCTGTGAATGACTTCTCTTCCCTGCTACTTACCATGCACTGAGCTAGTGAAAATTTTCTTGACTTGAGCTTTATTTCCATAATAAAATGCTTTTGTTTTGAAATCAACACTTAATTAAACCAGTGTTGAATATCCTCCCTAGCTCATAGTGGTTTCCGCATCTCCTCACTGCTTAAGAAAACAAGTTCTTCCAGAATCAATCAATATCTCTCTCTCTCTCTCTCTCTCTCTCTCTCTCTCTCTCTCTCTCTCTCTCTCTCTGTCTTAACTCTCATAAATAGAACCCTGTGAGTAGTTAAACAGAAATACAGAAAACTGTTGCTGATCTCATAAGGAGCAAATGGGGCTGTTTATGCGTTTAGCCCAGCATCTATGGCAAACAGACAATAGACTGAACAGTTATTTCTCATATTTGCTAATGAGCTACTGCTCGGTTCATGATGAAGCTTTTTTTTTTTTTCCATTTCACAAACTGCCAATTGAAAAGCTTGTTCTGTCCCAAAATGATTTGTACACTTAATTTTAGGATGAAGCTAGCTTGGCTCAGAAGTATTGGCATTGCTAAAGCTGCTCTGGAGAATATTGCCACAAAGGATTGGGTTCAGTTTGTTTTTGTTTTTACCGAAAGGGTCTATGGTAAATCTATAGTGCTCAAGCACTCATAGTGATCATCTGACTTACTATAAAATTATTTAAGGGTACAGTAAGCTGTCTTCTCTTGAATTTGGAGTAAAACCAGATTCAATAGCTTGGGCAGGGAAAAGATAGTAACTCTTTAGCATCCATATTTATCTTAGTCACAGCCTGGCTTATAATTTGCACAGAATTCAAATCTTTTTAAAAATTTGCTTATGTCTACTTGTAAATTGAATATTCTGATGTTAAAACATAGTTTTAAATGTCCAAGCTCCTTAACAGATGGTTAAGAAAATAAGTGTTCCTCTTAAGCCATTGTATTCAGTGTGACCTTAGGCAATCACTTTACCTCTCTACACCCTTATTTTCGCTTCTTGAGTCAAAAGGCATAGACGATGATTTCTGAGGGCCCTGAAGTTCAGAAATGTAGCTATTGTAAGCATTTATTCCCTAATTTACCTAAAGTGTGCATATTATCCACCTTTGTCGCTTTGTAACTGACCACCCTAGCCTTTTGTCTGTCAAGATCAAATGTGTAGCTTCTAGGAAGAAATGACATAAAATTCAGCATCATTACAATGAGAACTTCAGTTGAGAAGGCAAAGTCTAAGTCCTGAGTTAACTACTTTCCTCCCCCTCCCCCTCCCGGTCCTCTCACAGCTTCCTCTACCCAGAATCAATTTTGCACACAGTGAGGTGGGACAAGCTAAGCATGGATAAACAAAATTACAAATAGAGCCAGAGACCTAATTTTAGCCAATCGTCTCAGTTGCCTCTCTAGGCCCGCAAACAAGCAGCAAAATTGACAGATTTGAGTTAAATCTCCTTCCCTCTCTTCTGTCTACACTCGTGAGGGAAGTGGCTAATGAACAGTGACCAATGGCAAGAAGATATTTTCTGCCAACTTTTGCTCATAGCCTTCCCCCACCCTTCACTGGAAAAGCTCAGTAAGGCCTACAGTGACATGCAGAGCTGACTAGAGCTGTTGGGAATTAAAATGAAGAAACATTGAAAGAAACTCATTGTGAAAGGAAAATTGAGCTCCAACAGAACATATGTTATGAGCGGCTTTCTGGAAAATCAGAGGTTGGTTGGGAGGGAAATTGAGCTCATTGGTTATTCCAGCAGAGAGGAAAAAGACTTAACATAGAAGCCTTTCCCAGCTTAACATAAGCATTCATAAAAAGAATACTAGGTTGCATTAGCTATGATATGTAGAGGCAAATTTCCAATGGGATTTTTTTTCCTTTCCATTTTAAGAATATTCAATATGGTTTTTGCAGTTGCATACCTCTTTCCTGCTTGGTTCAAGAGAAGAAAATCAACTGACAGATTAACTTTCCTCCAGGTGGCAGTGTTGTGGATACAAATAAATTTTTATTTAAGCCTCATAGCAGTGGCCTCACCTGGCACTTTGAAATTCTAAATACATATTTAAGCATATATTTTGTTCCTTTATAAGGGATTAAAAAACCCTTTAGAAATATTTTCTACTGTGAATTGTGGATGCTCTTTAAAGGAAAAATGGGTTTGATTCTAAGGGTTTTTTGGAAGCTTGCATTGGGAGAGGGGGAGGATGCCCTACTGAAACGAAGTCAAAGTCAAATTTATATTTTCTTACCTGAGGAAGTATTTTATTGAGACCACTTACGTAAGAATGAGTTTTGCTAGAGCCCCAGACGTCAGCTTTACAACTCTTTTGTAGTCAAGACAACTTTTTTTTTTCTTTTCCCTGGTAGTATCACCCACATTTAACTGAAATTACTTTTGGTTCTCAGGTAGCAAAGATACAACCTGAGGAGCATACTTTATTCTGAACCTAAAAGTGCAAGTTTTCTAGTCTTTAGGAAAGACATTTATGTGGTTGAATTTTTGCCCATTGGGTGCTTTTGGCTATTTTCAGCACCAGCTCTTATAGCAGCCCTGGGGGGAACAGATATTTTTGAAAGCAGAACTTTACTTTTATACAACAAATGAGATATGGAGAACTAAGTACATGTTAACTGCTTGTTTTCTAGCTTTTTTTTTTTAAAAGAATTCACTGTGTTCAGGGTTGTCACTGTTGTGTGTTTGTCTAACCAGCCACTTTTTACAAATTGGAGTGTGCTTATAGTTACTGTTGTGAATGGATTTGGGTTTTGAAAGCCACACCTTTTTTCATTTGTTTAAATAAAAAAAATCAGGGTAATTTCAAACTTGAGTGGTTTATATGACTTTCCATTACAGTGAACAAATGTTTCACTAAATCTACTTGAAATTTTTTATTTACTACTGTAACCCTTCAGAGAATTTCATACACCACATTTTTTTTTCCCATTAATTACATGAAATTTTTGTTTTCACTGAAGGCTGTGTTTTCTGTCATTGTTCTTATACCACTTCTTGAGAAGGAAGTTCAGATTTCAGATTGTATCATTTCCTTCAAAATGAAGGGCAGGGCATAGTCAAAATAAAGATTTGAGATTTTTTTCAACTATTTCTTTGCTGTAATTTATTTTTTAAATTGTCAGGTCCTTTTTGAAGGATCTGTATGGGTCAATAATAAACTTATTGATGAGGTAACTTCAAGTTTGCATTCTTCTAATGGGTGTCTTGGCTTGGTTTGCCCAATGGAGATGAGGAAGTTGAATCTCAATCTCTCCTGTGTGTATTTGTTCAGTTATGCAAATTTTATATTGCATGTTCTAGGAGGAATTGCTTAGATCCTTGTTCATTTAGGCATTTAGTTTTCACAGAAAACTTTCTCCTGTATCATAAATTGTCAAGCCACATTTGTTTTTGGAATCAGTACATCTCTTTGAAATTTGGTGGACCTAGGCTAGCTTATTCAAAATCTTGGCTCGGGGTGATGGAGGGTTTTCATAAAGAGTTCAGTACTACCAGACAGAGCCCTCACCCTCAGGGTGGTTGTGGGGAATGAGGGGAATGAGGGGGTTGGGTTTGGTTGGGGAGAGGGGATCTAATAGTTTCAGGCAGAAAACAAGGGAGAGAGCTACGCATAATTCAATTACAGAAAATTAGTGAACAAGATCACATGGCATTTGTTGGCACCACTCAGGGTTTATGTGCCAGCAATTGATAAAGGAACAGATGTGCAGTCTGTGAATAAGGGGTGGGAGCCCACTAACAAACACCAGGAGTGTTCCTGAAGCCTTTACCATTGTTCAGTGAGCCTGCTCCTTACATGTTAGTTCAAAGAGCCTGGTTCTTACTGAGTCTAGGGTGGGGTTCTCTGGTGAGAATTATAACCACGAGAAGAGTTTAATGTGGAAGATGGAAGGGGCATCACCAAGAAAAGTTCTTAAGTTTAATTTTGCATGTCATTGAAGAAGACAGTTCAGGACAAGGGGGAAAGCACATTTAATTCTCTTGTGTTTGGCTGGTTGATGAGTTATAACTACTTCCGGAGTGGGTTGATCTTTCCTGGTCAGTCAACAGCATTTATTAAGCATCTATTATGTGCCAAAGCACTGTGCTAAGCACCTGGGATACAAAGAGGCAGACACCTGAGAAAACAAAGCATCTGTCCTCTCAAGGAGCTCATAGTGGAATGGGGGAAATAACATGCAGATATCTGTCTACAAACAAGATATATCCAGCATAAATTGGAGATAATCAGCAGAGGGAAGGTACTGGAATTAAGGGGGATCTGGAAAGGCTTCTTGTAGAAGATGGGATTTAAATTGTGCTTGAAGGAGGCTATGGAAGCCAGGAGGTAAAGAGGAAGGAGTTCCAGATATTGGGGACAGTCAGCGAAAATGCCCAGAGTGGAGAGATTGAGTATCTTGTGTAAGGAATTACAGGGAGGTAAAAAACAAATACCTATTTGGGGGAGTTTAAATAATTAGAAATATGAAGAAAATATATTCAGAGAGTTCCCCTGCCCCCCTCCCCAACTGAATATGAAACTGCCATGATTAAACGGCATATTGGAAAGAACTGGGTTGAAGCGAAGATTCCTTACAGATCCTGCTCCTCCTCTTCCACTTTCCCTTCCTCCCTCTCCCCCTCCTCCCGAATCCCCCTTGCCCCTTTCCTCTTCCGCTTCCCATTGCTGTTCCTCCTCTTTTCTTCTGCCCTTCCTCTTTCTTCCCCTCCCCCCTCCTCTGGCTAGGAGTTAGCCCTGGATTTGAGTCCTGGATCATTTAGTAGGTTTCTCTGTAACTGGGTAAGTCACTTTTCTTCACTGGGATTCACTTTCCTTATCTGTAAATTCAATACTTAGACTAGATAGGAGATTAGAAGACCAGTTTGAGCAAAACCAAGAAGGGATTTTGACCAGATTATAAATAAAAAGGACTGAGAATATGTTCTTGAAGAAGGAAATAAGGTGACTAATACTGACTTTTAAAAGAATTTATTACTTATAGCTAGGATGGATTAAGAGAGTGCCTAGGAAAAAGCCAAGGGACCAATAAGGTTTCTAGGAAGATGAATACACATGGGCATGCTTGTACACACATGCAAACATATCTCCATATCCAAATATGAATCTATATATTAAATGGGACCTGTGGTTCCAGTGGTATAGTGAATTCCCTAATAAGGAATAGCTCTGCAACCTGTAGTCTCTGAGGGTTTCTTAGGATGCTGAGAAGTTAAATGAAATGTCAGGAGTCGTAAAGCCAGTATGTCTAAGGCAGTACTTGAATCCAGGTCACCTTGGTGCCAAGAAGTCTCAACATTATGTCTTGCTTCATTTATATAATGGCTCATTTATATACATCCCCTCCCCACCCCACCTCAGCCCCACCCCAGTTTTTAAAGCACTTTGCTGACAACTATTCTGTGAGGAGACCATGGAGTATATTGTAGAACTGTGTTGTGTTGCAGAGTCTGGGGACTAAAGTTCTAATATCAGTTCTGGCACACTCACTATTTATTTGTTCTTCATTCTCAAAGAGGACCATAACATCAAGGAGGTGACACTATGACATGCAAGTTAATTGGACTTAACTGAGGGAGGGCTGTGCAAAGTCACCAGCCTCACTTTCTTCTCTGGAGCCATCTGGGTCCAGTGGCCAGGTATGGATCAGAACAACTGGAGATGGACCAGGATGCAATGGGGGACTTTTGACCTATGCCAATTCATTTTACCACTTGGACCTCAATTTCCTAATGTAAACTGAGGAAGTTTCTCTAATGGTCTCTTTCAGCTATTATATTCCCATGAGTCTAGGAATTCAAGTCAAGTATTATTAGCATCTTGTGGATGAAAGAACTGAGAATCAGAAGTGTTGACCCATTGTCACTGGTCTAACAGCAACATGGCCATATGCACTGACCTGCTGGAAATGAAGTCACCTTGTTCCCAGTCCTGTGTTTTAGCCATCCTACCTGGGTAGCCACACACTTGGTCTGAAGAATTTAAGGTGGCTTACTTAGAAAAATCACTGGCTGTATCACTTCAACAGTCATTCATTAAACTGCCTACTATGTGCAAGGGGAGCCTAGTTTGAGAAAGTGTAAATGAGATGTCTAAGTGAGCTCCTTCAGGCTCAAAATGTTCAATAGAAACATGAGTCATTCAGGTTCTGTTGGGGAAAAAGGTGATGATCTAGTCCAATTTGCAGCTGAGGAAAGACTGTACCTTAATATGGTCTCCATTGTCTTGTCCAGCCTGACTGTAAACATATCACAGGATGAGATTTCTTCCACTTTCTTTAGGAAAACTTGTTTAGTGCCCAGGCTCCTTCCAAAAGCAGAGTCAGGTCCTGTAGTTTGCTTAGGTAGGTACTTTTTCCTCTTACCTGAAAACCTCTGTCTTTTCTCCTAATGATGGAAGAGGAGGTCAGACTGGCTCAGAGCAAAGTCTGAGTTATACTGTGTGTTTTGAAGAAATTCAGTTTTGTTACTTTGGAACCTATAAAATAATGCTACTGAAGGGGAAGGGAGAATTTAGCCCTGGCTTTAGAGATTATTTTACGGGCCCTAACAAGTGGATAAGAACTCTGGACAATCACTTCCTTCTTTGTTTTAGCTCCAACTGCTACTCTTGAATTAATGGTGGAAAAGTTTAACGAACTTTGCTCCTTGGTGGATCAAACAATTCCCTTGTTTCCTTACCCAATTACTGGATTTGTTCTTGTACCTTCATAGAATTTCAGAAATGCTAGACATCAGAGACTACTAGATCTTAGATCAATCCATACCATCTCCACTGAAACACACATGGTAAGTGATTTTGTTACTGTTTGATCATGTCCAATTTTTCGTGACCCCATGGACCATACTGTCCATGGGGTTTTCTTGGCAAAGATACTGGAGTGGTTTGTCATTCCCTTCTCTAATGGATTAAGGCAAACAGAGGTTAAGTAACTTGCCCAGGATGGCTGAATTTGAACTCAGGTCTTCCTGACTCCACACCCAGCATTCCATCCACTGAGCCAGCTAGCTGCCTCCTGAGTAATTACTCAAAGTCTACTTGAAGTTCTCCAGTGAGGGGCAACTTCATTGCCCTTAGAGACCTATTCCATTTTTTGGAGAGAGGCAATATGGTCTAATAAGTAGAGAGCCCACTTTGATGGTGGACCTGGGTTCAAGTCCTTTCTCTGACACATAATAGCCATGTGACCCTTAGTAAGCCATGTGACATTTAAAAAATTCTGAGAGAATTTCTGGGTAAGTTAAAATCAGCTTTATTGACTACATCTAGAAAACAGTCAACAAAAATAAACTCATTGTCCCTTTGGTAGCCAAGAGACTGAGCCTGTGGAACCATCAATATTTATAAAGTTTTTTAAAAAAGGGGTGCACCTGAGGGTGAAAATCAACTCTGATTGGTCGACAAGTATTAAGAGAGAATGATTATCATAATGAAAGATGGGCTATATTAAAATGAGGGTCTTTAGACTTGGATCACCCACATCTTGGTCAGTTTCCATATCACTTGTCTGACAAAAGAGAGAATTCATATTTTCCCTGACCTCTGTGTAAGTAAACACAATAAGCAGGAACCCACCTATTAGCCTAAACTTATAATTTCTTTTACTGTTTTTGATTAGATCTTTAGTCTGGGTAAGTCTTTGAGAGAGATTTCCCACATTGGTTAATTTCTGGATGAGGAAGTAGAAAAGGGGAAAAAACTTGGTCCTGATTCAATAATTAGTTATTAATACAAGAAATCATTTCTCTCAGTCAGTTCTTCCCCAATGCTTCCAAGTAACCGTCTCAGACTATAACAAGTGTAGAACAGTTGCTAATCTGTAATAGTAAAGGGACTTTTTTTTTTTTTTTTGCTGGGAACTCTCTCAGAAAGAAAATAAATTTGTCAGGAAGGTAGGTTTTGTTTTTGTTTTTTTCCTCCAACTGCAAATCTAAATTTGTCTCTGTGCAACTCCTATCTAGTTTAGCTCTCGGGGTCAAAAAGAACATTTAATCATTCTTTTAAATGACATTCCCTGCAAATACCTGAACCCTGTCATATGTTCCCTTCCTTAGTGTTACCCCACCCCACCCCCAGCTGTCTTCTCTTCTACAAGTTAAACATCCCTAGATCCTTCAACCATACTCATGTGGTGTAGATCACAGCCCTTCTGCTCATCTTCAGCCTATCTATACTTCCAATGAAATAAAGTACTTCAGTTAAGATCTGACCATGAACACTCACTTAGGGCAGGCAGCTCTTGGGGGACATTAAGAGGGAGGAAAATGGAAATTGTGGTGGCTTCGGAATTTCTGGAATTTCATACCTCTACTCATTCCAAGGTGCTTAATTACCACTAATACTTAATTCGGTCCCTTCTACAGCAAGACCGAAGTTGGGCAGTGATTCTAGGAGACTGAGAAGGAAGAAGGGAGTCTGCCTAATCAGACCACAGCTGGAGTACTCAGTTCTGGCTACTATACCTTAGGAAGGCCATGGAAAGACTGAGCCCATCCAGGGGAAGACAGGTATAATGGTGAGGGGACTCCAAACCATATCATACTTGTTTTAAATCATCTTTGCATTACTAGACTGGAGAAGGTTTGAGGGAGGGAGGGCATGAGAGCAAGTAAATAAGGGATTAGATCTGTTTGGACCCAGAGAGAAGAACTAGGTGAACCAGTTGGGAGTCACTTGGAGGTAATATTAGAGGGAACCCCTCCCCCCAAAAAATCAAACAACATTGCTAATAATTATAGCTGTGCAAGAGTGAAATGGGCTTCCTTGGGTCCTATTTCTGGACATTTTCAAAGTTGGGGCTGGATGATGGTTGGTCCAGTGTTTTCCACATTATGTGACATCCCTTCTATCTCTGAGTCTCTGAGTCTCAGTAGGCTATGTAAGCTGATAAGAAAGCCCCAAAGCTGTTTCACAATCTGCCTGTGGATACTCCTCGCTTTCACAAAAACTGCCAAAGGAGCATTACTGCCTTTAGGATTTTTTTCTCTTGATGTAGGGGAGGGAAAGAATGGGAACACTGGAAGGGATGCCCCTTTTTTCCCAAAGAAGAGATAATTGAGAGGACTACATTCCAGAGATTCCTGTCCTTAAAGTATAGATAAAGTTCTACGTGATGTCTTTTAAGATGCGGCAATGCTATTTTAAAAGGGGAAAAATCAGTGGGATGATTTTGGATGCTATCACTTACTATAAAAAGACTGAGAAAGGAGTAGACATCAGATCAGCTTCCCTGTACAAATATCTTTAAAGAGATCTGGACAATTCAAAGCTGCCTCAGTGCATTTCTGAATTCTAAGAATGTAAATAAAAACAGACTCCAATAAAAGTTTAATCATTTTTAGAGCATCATGCTAGAATTGAGTCTAATTTATTATATGACTCATGTGTGAGTGTATATGATTTTATCTATGTGCATGCACCATTATATGCATTTATATTTCTATATAGATAGATGTGTATATGTGTACATATACATACATATTGCCTGACCTGAGTCTCATAAATATGTATAAATATACTGAACAAAATAAGTAATGTACCAGAGTATGCATAGGCACACCAAAAAGCACATTTCCATTCTGTAATGAATACATCTCTCTCTCTCTCTCAAATGTATACGTATACATACATATACATCCATAGGTATGTGTATATGCATGTACATAATTCTATATGTTATGAAACCTGAGAGTAATAATCATATTTTTATATATGTACATAACATGTATGTGTGATATATGTAGGTATATACGTACATGTGTATTTTATATCTATATATGTCATCTGAAAAACTCGAGTCAGAAACACGTATATATAGAATTTGTGCATATCTACATATGTGTGTATACCTATATAGAGAGAGATAAATGTGTGTCTGTGTGTGTATGTTGTGTGTATTTGTTGTTGTTTAGTTGTTTCAGTCTTGTCCAGTTCTTCATGACTCCATTTGGTGTTTTCTTGGCAAAGATACTGGAGTGATTTGCCATTTTCTTTTCCAGTTCATTTGATAAATGAGGGAACTGAGGTATAGTTAAGTGACTTGCCCAGGCTCACAGAGCTAGTAAGTATCTAAGGCTGGATTTGATCTCAGGTCCTTCTGACTCCAGGCCCTGTACTCTATCCTGAGACATCTAGTTGCCTCTTGAGTTCAAATTCAGCATCAGACACTGGCTCTGTGACACTGGGCAAGTCACTTAACCCATGTTTGCCCTAATCCACTGAAGAAGGGAATGGCAAACCACTCAAGTATCTTTGCCAAGAAAACCCCATGGATACAGATATAGATGTGTGTATATAAATATGTATGTGTTCATATGTATATATGTGCACACACATACATTATACATACACGTATATGACACAACTTGAAAAAGCTGAAAATCAGAATCATAGATTTTAAACTGGCCATGGAGTCCAATATCCCGAAACTGAAACACAGAGAGGTTAACTGACCCACCCTTACACAACCAGTCAGTTTCTGAAGCAGATTTGAGCTAACAACTTTCTGACTTCAAGCCCAGTGTCTGAAGCCATTCTTGTTTTGAATCTGCCACTAATTCCTTGTGACCTTAAATTCACTTCCTTTCTCTAAGTCTTACTTTACTCCCTATAAAATAGAAGGTTGCTCTAAATGATCTCTGAAATACACTCTAGTGCTAATATTCTATATGTCTTAGAGCACAATTTTACAGTTTTTGATGGTTGTAGAAATGCAGTTGATTGCAAAGAAGAGCCAGATATTACTGTTAGCCTGGGGAAAGGGAGTGGAGCTGAGAATTCATGTCCTGGCTACCCTTTTCTGCTGGCTATAGAGCCTTATGATTTAATCTTTTCAATTTTCCCCACCCTTTCCTTTGTTTACAAAATGGCCTGAATTTTTGTTGTTTTTTCCAGAGGGATTAGGAGTGTGTGTGGATATTCAAGCAAAAACAGCCCTTTGCTTTAACTTTCTTGCCTATAGGATCCATGCCAGCTCTCTTCAACTATTCTGAAATATTCAAGTTCTGAGTGAAGAAAATCCAAATCCACTTACTATGTCCAATGGTAGTTGGATGCAGCTAAGCAATTCAGACTTAAGGGGAATTGGTGCAAGTTTTTCTTCTTAAATTGAATGTGCTTGGAGTATTCCACTCTAGAAATTCACAAATCAGGCACTTTGTCTGAAAATGTCAATATACACCTGACTTAAGTTAGAGTGGCCACAGATGATTCCAAAGTTGGGTGTTTTTTTTTTTTTTAGACCCAGGAATAGATTTAAGGAAACTCTCAGTCAAGCATGTGAATGAGGTGGGACTCAGACCCCAATCTTCCTGGCTCTGAGAGTGGTTCCCTATCTCATAATCCGAGGATACTTCATGTGGTTTTGGGAATCAAACCCAACCTTGAAATGGAGGATTCTTAATCATTAACTCACACTTATATAGCATTTAACAGTTTACAAAGTCTTTTCTTCATCAGAACCCAGGTAAGTGGGTAGTGTACTATGCCCCCTGTTTTATAGATAAGGAAATTGAATTTCAGAGGGGTGAAGAGATTTGCCCATGTTCCCATAGCTAGTAAATATTTGAGTGAAGATACGAACCTATGTCTTCTGACTAACTCTGTTGCCCCTTTCCACTACATTATATTAACCCATTCTAATGATTCAGTAACCTGAATCACTTCCAAATATCATCTGACTGAGGCAAAGTCAGTCAACCAGTAAACAACTGTATACAAAGAAAAATGCAGAGTAAACGGAGGATAGTCTCAGAACAAAGGGATTAAGATTCAAAAGGCCTGGGAAAGGCTTCTTGCAGAAGGTGGGATATCAGTTGGGCCTTGAAGGAATACAGGGACGCCACATGGCAGAGGTGAGAGTGTCACCCCAGACATGAGGGACAGCCAGTAAGAATGAATGTAGCTTCTACCTTGGAGCAAAGAACTTGGTCTCTTGTTCAGTACAACGAACCATTTTCATTTTCTCAGCTTCTTAAGTCAGACCCAGCAACCTTGGCAATGCCCTTCTGGGTATGATCTTGCCACTTAGGGAAATGTTTCCTCCTTCTTTAAATGTGTTTGGTTCTGAACTCTCTAAAATGTAATGGCAATTTTAAACCTTCCAATCTATCTTTACCTGTATCTCCATGGATAAGTCACCATTGGTTAATAATTATGTAATTTCTACCTTTCACAAAAAAGCTTGGTCTTTGAATCACCTCAGTGGGTCCTTTATCCTTCCAATCTAGCACTTCTAATGTCTCAGTATCCAATTCGTGAGACCAATTGTCCATCTGCTGTTCAGACTGGGTTATACAACCTGCCCATCTGTCTATGGCATATTAGATTCTCCACAATATATTTTATTCTGTTCACCTCCCATCATTCACCAGTCATCACCATCACTGCTGGGTTCATTTTTCTTTGTTATGCATACACTTTATTAAGTGATTTCCCAGGTAAAAAAGAGCCCAGCACTTCCTACACTAGGCCAGGAATACATGAGTAAGGGGGAATGCAGGAAGATGTGTCTGGAGAGGAACTACTGCCCTCTAGAAGTTAGGCTAGGACTGGCGACAGCTGTAAATAGAGACCAACACCCTAGTTACTCTGGGGTGTTGACTCATGTTGTTTGGTCATCTTAGTCTTGTGGGACTGTTTCACACAAAACACACACCGGGCCCTGGAGTTTTCGGACTCTAGCCTCTAATAGGTTCACTCTTGATCTGGTCAGACAGGAAGGACAGGAAGATAGCTTTGCAGGGGTTAATAATCTTAGTTTATTCTAGTCTAGTCTTCTTACAAGGGTTGCTGATAATGAGAGCAACAACTCCTATAGCATTCCTTAATCACCCTTCATGCCGGGGCTGGCAAGAGCCAGGCACAGCGCCCTTATGTCTTGGTGGGGTCAATCAAGACAGGCACAGCATTCCAGTTTATGCACTCCCCTAAATGACCTCAAGCCTCAATGGGGGCTGCTTGAGGCAAATATAGCATTACACTGTCATATTCCTGTATGGGTTCACCTCAAGCCTTGATGGAGGCTGGTCAAGGCATACACAGATTCCTTACTCAATGACCAGTGCCCACTTGCTTTATAGGGCAACGGACAAAGAAGGAATCTTGCCAACAATAGTTTCACAGGTTAACTTTAGCAATATCGTCATTCTGAGCAAGCATAGTAAATATCGATTATGTCACTCTCATATCTCACAGCGCAGCCTCAGTAGGACTATCTGTCATTATGATTCTAGGAATTACTATCTAGGATCCTTGGGGTTATTCTGGGATTTATTTTACACCTGGAAACTAGACATTGCCATGGCCATGGCCATGGATCTTGAGAAAGTGAAGTCTAAAAAGGATAACAAAAATCCTCCTTACATACACAGACTCTTTGGGTTATTTTGGCAAAGTTGCTATAGTGGTCTGCTATTTCCTTCTGTAGCTCATTTTTACATGATGAGGAAACTGAGGCAAACAGGATTAAGTGACTTGCCCAGGGTCACACAGCAAGTAAGTGTCTGAGGCCAGATTTGAACTGAAGTATTCCTGAGTCCAGGCCTAGCTCTCTATCCACTTGGTCACCTAGCTGGTTTGGGCTCAGATTAGCCACCATGTAAAACATAACCTCCAGCTGGACTGGTGCTGGGGTTTACCTGGGAAAGTTCCCTGGGGCAATTTTTTAAGTGATTTCCTAGAGAACCTTTGCATTTTCCCTGTTCTCTTCCTAGCCATTGTGATGGAAATTATTTACTCAGAAATTTCTGATCGATTTAGTGATTATTTGCAAAGTGTAGCATCCACAGTTACCCCTTTCACTTTTCAGTTTGGGAAATATACCTCATTCATCAGGGATGAAAAGTGAGAAATGGAGAGAAACTGAATAAGCTGCCTTTTTAAAGATAAAATAAATATATTGTTCACTCAGAGGCTTATTGAATACCTACCATGTACGTTAATGTTATAAAAAGACTAATAAAAGAAGAATACCTTTGTTCAGTCATTTAAGTCATGCCCAATATTCTGTGACCCCATTTGGGGTTTTCTTGGCAAAGATACTGGAATGGTTTGCTATTTGCTTCTCCAGCTCATTTTATAGATGAGGAAACTGAAGCAGATAGGGTGAAGTGACTTGCCCAGGCTCATGGAGCTAGTAATTATCTAAGGCAAGATTTGATCTCAGGTCTTCCTGACTCCAGGCCTGGCACCCTATGCACTGTGCCACCTAGTTGCCCCTGCCACCCAGCTGCATATTTAAAGTCAGTCATTTAAACAGCGGATATTTACCATGGGTAGGAGACAGGGTGATAGGAAAGTCTATGGGGAAAGTCTTGGTTTTAGAATCAGAAATCCTAGGTAGGAATCCTAGCTCATGACTCAGCTTATGACCTTGGAGAAGGCCATTTCAGCTTTTTGGGCCTTGGTTTTGTTATCTGCAAAAGAGTTGAACTAAGTCGTTTTTAAGGTCCCTGCTAACTTTAAGTCTATGTGCTTACCAAGTGCTTACAAAATACTCAGCGCTGTGGGTAAAAGAGATAAAAATAATAGTCATTTATCTGGGACCATTGGACTCAAAGATATTCCAGGTCTTTCCTACTTCTGTGCCTTTGTTCACACTGTCTCTTATCTCTGTAATGCTCTATTTGCCTAGTCCTGCCTCTTAAAATTTGTCTAATCCTCAAAGGCCCAGGTAAGATAGCCTTTCCTCCATGACCCTCCCACCTCAGCTAGAAGTGATCTCAGATGCAGCAAACAAACACTTGTGGTGTGTATTATAGCTATTTGTGAGAAGTCTCATGGCATAGTAGAGAACTAGCTGATGAATTAGGAAGGCCAGGCCACACACTAACTGTGTGACTCCAAGCAAATCAGTTCTCCAGGCAGCTCTCTAGGTCTTTAAGATGCCACTTTTCATTGATTGAGAAAGTTCCTCCCAGGGAATCCTCACACCAATAAAATCATAGGTCTAGGATATACATTATGTACATGTGCAGCACATGTATGTATGTATATGCACATATGAACACATGTATTTATACATAGTAGCACAAGCATATCCATATATACACATGTACAAATATATATGTGTGTGTGTGTGTGTATTTACACACACACACACACACACACACAGAAATATACGTATATATTGTTGTTCAGGCATTTAGTCATGTTCAACTCTATGACCCCATGAAGTTTTCTTGGCAAAGCTACTAGAATAGTTTGCCATTTCCTTCTCAAGTGTGTCTCCATTTTGCTGATGAGGAACTGAGGCAAATAAGGGTTAAGTGTCCTGCTCAGGATCACACAGCTAGCAAGTGTCTGAGTCCAGATTTAAACTCTCTGTCTTCCTGACTTTAGGCCCGGTGCTCTGTCCACTGCACCACCTAGCTGCCCCATATGCACATATACATACATACAAATATACATACGTACATACAATATGTATATGCATGTGTATATCTGTTTAATAATAGGTATATATGTATGCACACATATGATTATATGTTTTTTTGTTCTTCATTTTTGAAGAGTACCAATGACATCATGACATGACAGGTGATATCTTGATTTGCACATGAATTGAATTTAATGGAGTCAGAGTTGCACAAAGTTGTCAGCCTCACTCACTTCCAGAGTCATCCAAATCTAGTGGCATGACGAAAGCGAAGATGACTGGCGCTGGCCCAGGGTGCAGTATATGACCTTGGCATTTTTGATGTCTGACCAATCTCTAAGCACTCCACAGGGCCTGCTTTAGCCACCTTCGTGGATGTTGGCCCTTTCTACCAGGGGAAGTTTTCATATGGTGGACATCTCCCTAATTCACCGATGGGATTGAGGCTTGTTGGTTCCCCTCAACTTGGTTTATAACTCATCTGTTGACATAGTTTTACTCGAGTGTGGCTGCTAAATATGTTACAACTTCTTGAAGCCACAGATGAGAGTCAGGTGAGAGGCGGGCACCAAAAATGAATGAGCAGCCCTGAAAAAGGCTTGGCAAGGTCTTACACCAGAGGTACTGGTTCTCCTTGAGCACCCCACATACTCTACATGGTTATATATTATATACATGATATATATATATATATATGTTTATATACTGCATATAATTACATTATATATAATACATAATTATATTACAGGTATTATATAAAATTATATAGGCTACATATAATTGTTACATATGTTATGTTGCATGTAAGTGATTTATATTGTATACATCATATAGTACATACCCGTATATATTTTATATACATATATTTAAACTCCTTCTGCCTTTCATAAATCCCCACGAGACTAAGCTGTACAAGGGTAGGGGCCCTATCAGTTCCAATCAGCCAGCATTTCTCAAACATCTACTACGTGCAAGACTTATTTATCCTGGAATCCCCAGTGTTTAGCCCAGGGCCTTACAAACATAATGCTTAATAAACATTTTTTTTAAACTGAATTGAATTGAATCCAAGATGAATTTTCCAGATGCTCCGCCCTAGATTGTCCATGATCTATTTTATTCACTCCCCCTGCCATGATGTTTTGATATATTTGAAGGAAATGTTTCTGAAACAGATTATAAACTTTCCTGCCTTTTAAAACTGTGTACACAGAACATAATTGACCTGCTTTGCTATCTCAGAGTTACCATGACAAGTCTTATGATTTACTCTGTGGTAATACCCACACAATACATGTATCTAGTTTTTAGCTTTTCTGAAATACAGTTAAGTTTGGCTGAGAATGAGATTCCAAGAACCTGTCTTTCAGAGCAGGGGCTTTATGACGACTGTTCCAGATGCTCAAGGGTACTTTGTAGCTGGGAGGCCCTATAAAAATGTCAGTTGCTGTTATAAGATAGCATATAATGCACTAAAATTATGTGTTCAGACTCGAGTCTCAGCTCAAACCCCACCTTCTGCAGGATGCTTTTCTCAGTGCTTCCAGCTGCTCATGCCTTGTTCTTTCTGACATTACCTTCCATCTAGCCTGTATGTTTGTGTATGTGTATGATATATATCTCACATACAGACATGTATCTAATCATACACACATCTAGGTCAATATCTATAGATGCATCTAAATCTATCGATTTCTAAATCTATAGGAATATCATATGTTTATATACACACATATGTACAGATACAGATACGTTGACGTATACACCCACATAATGGTTGTCTCCAACCATTACCACATGAGCCTTTTGAAGGCAGGGACTATTTTTTCCTTTCTTTATACTCCATTACTTAGCAAAGCACCTCACACATAGAAAATGTCTAATAAATGCTTGTTGACTGACTGATTGTTGAATAAGGGCTAAGAAAGAAGAGAAGAATCAATGTGGGATATCCTCTAGGGCTTTATGGAGAAGTGGGATTTGAGCTGGGCCGTAGGATATGGAGAATAAGGGGAAAGGTCACCTCAGGCCTAACTCAATCAGTCATAGCAATTAAACATTTTAAACCTTAGGCGGTCAATACAAAACAAAGGCACCTGAAATCTCAATCTAAGTGAATCATTTTAGCTTCCCCCCCCAAGTCCTGGTGCAGTGGATAGAGCACTGGGCCTGGAGTCAGGAAGACTCATCTTCCTGAGTTCAAATCCAGCTTCTGATACTTACTGGCCATGTGACCCTGTTTGCCTCAGTTTCCTTGTCTGTAAAGTGAACTGGAGAAGGAAATGCTAAACCACTCCAGGATCTTTGCCAAGAAAACCTCAAATGGGGTCATGAAGAGTTGGACACAGCTGAAAAATGATTGAACAGCAACCAAACTAATACCATAAATAAAGGAAAGAAAATAGACTACTTTGATTAGTATTTCTTCCCGTTTCCCTTCCTGACCCTGTGAAGAAAGTAATACTAAGGACTAAAACAAAAGTCCTAAAAGACCTAGTCCTAGAAGGCAGAACTAGGGGCAATGGGTAGAAGTTATAGATATAGACTTAAGCATGATATAGAGGAAATCTTTCTCCCCATTAGAGATGTTCCAAGAGTAGAATGGACTAAATGAAGATCACAGGTTTGGAGCAGGAAAGGAATATAGTCTATCTAGTCTAACCCTTCCATTATACAGAGGAACAAACTGAGTCCCAATGACATCATGTTTCTTGCCCAAAGTCACACAGACAATAAAGAATAGAGCTAGAATTTGAACTCAGGTCCTCTCTTTCAAGATCCAGGAACCACTTCGGAGGTGAGGAATTCCCAAGTGTTGAAGGGCTTTAAGAATCGAAGGCTAGGTGACCACTTAGAAGGGATAAAAATAGTAATCGCTAACATTTATATAGCGTTTTAAGGTTTGCAAAATGTTTTTTTCATAACTTACCATGTTTAATACCCACAACAACTCTAGGAGGTAGGTGCTGTTATTATCCTAAGTAATTCTTGATCAGGGAATGAGGTGAAGTAGTTGACCTTTGAGGTCCCTTTCAACTTAGACTATTACTCTAAAGTTATTAGAGAGTGAGTCAACCCTGGCCAATGGAAAGTAGACGGAAGACTTCTGCTTGCCTTTTTAAGGGTTTTATTTTTATTTATTTATTTTTAAAGAAGCTATCTCGAACTAGAGTAAATTTCATGAGGATTTTCTTTATTCCTTACTGCATATTTCTCATAGCTGGGCTCTTCTGTTCATTTCCTGGCCAGGTGCTCAAACTCCTTTCTGTGACTTTATGTTCTTTTGCCAAGAATTTTATTTAGAATCTGCTAAGAGCTTCATTAACATACTGTTCACCCTGTCTTTGAGATCATTAATAAAGATGTTCGGAAAAGGAGAAATGCACACAAGTCTCTGATGCCCTTCCTTGACCTCAATAGAATGTCATTTATCATTACCATTTGTTTGCAATCATTCCCTCACCACCTTCCTCTTTCTAATCCTCTTTGCAGGGCTCATACCCTGGCCAATGAAAATTACCCTTTTCACCTAACCTATAAAGGGATGCCATGTTTTCTCAAGTCTACATGCATCTTGATCAAAAGAGAGGCTTAGAAATAATAATAGCTTGCATTTCAATAATGCCTTGCAGCTACAAAGCATTTTCTATATATTGTTATAGCTCTATATCTTACCACTTCCAGCAGACTGCTTCCCTTCTCTAATCCTTACTTATAAAATGAAGGCGTTAAATTCCAAGGTCGGTCAGTCGGTCAGTCAATAAACATTTACTATGTGTTAGTAACTGTGCCAAGCACTAGGGATACAAAGGAAGACAAAAGACATTCTTCACCCTTAAGGAGCTCTGTTTTAAGGTCCCTTTCCTCTTTGAGCAGCTAGATGGCACAGTGGATAGATAGCACCAGGGCTGGAGTCAGGAAGACCTGAGTTCAAATCCAGTCTCAGATACTTACCAGCTAGGAGACCCTGGACAGATCACTTAACTCAGTGTCCTTATCTGTAAAACAAGCTGGAGAGGAAACGGCAAACCACTCTAGTATCTTTGCCAAGAAAATCCCAAAAAGGGGTCACAAAGAGTTGGGTACAACTGAAACCTCTCTGATTTCATTTGATCCTTTAAGGATCCTTTTGGTTTGGTGGGCTGGGCCATTGCCATTCACCCTGACCTATGTCTTTCCAATGGACTCAGACAACTCTGGAGGAGAGAGTGGGGTTGATGACTTTGCATAACTCTGCCTCATTAAATTCAATTTGCCTGCAAGTCAAGACATCACCCTCCTGATGTCATTGGTCCTCTTCAGGAATAAAGGACAAACAACAATCTGGTTTGGTGGGGCAAATGTTATGATTTCCATTTGAAAAGTGGGAAAACTGAGGCTTAAGAGGCTGTGATTTGCTCAAAGTCACAGAACCAGCAAATGCTGAAGACCTGACTCTAGAACTAGGCTTCTGACTCAAAATCCTCCAATTTTCTTTCCCCAAAAAATTTTCTGGCTATTTTCCTAGTATTCTAAAACCAGAAAT
This sequence comes from Phalanger gymnotis, assembly GCA_028646595.1. Taxonomy (NCBI): domain Eukaryota; kingdom Metazoa; phylum Chordata; class Mammalia; order Diprotodontia; family Phalangeridae; genus Phalanger; species Phalanger gymnotis. The sequence goes on from CM053622.1 coordinate 97,908,001, forward strand.
CACCTTAGATGCTGGTATTGGTGGAAAAATTCTTTCCATTTAAATGGCACAGAAACTGGGGCCAGTGGAGAACAATCAGTTCTCCGGAGAGGGGTGGAAAATGTACTAATGATGCCCTTATAAGTTTTATATGAATTATTTTCTCCACAACTTTCCTACTTCTGGACAATCAACAAAATAATAAATCAAGCCTTAATTTGTAGCATTTGCTTATTTTCAAGGTATAAATGTTCACGATGAAACTTTATCAACTAGCTCTCAGGGGCCCATTGAGGCTGGTACCAGAACACCCCTGGACGACTTTCTTTATTGTGTGCTATTATGATGAAATATCTTCCTGCTCTGCCTACCTGCTTCCTTTGAGTCAGATTCTTAGAAATCGTAAGATCATAGATTTAGAGCCCTAATGGACCTCAGAGCCCATCTAGTTCAATTCCTTCCTTTTACAGATGAGACAACTGAGTCACCCAGAGGGGAAATGATTCGCCAGGGTTGTACAGGTAGCGGAACTAGGATTCAAATCCAACATTCTCATCTCCTATACCACTTTATAGTGATCTAAGATCTGCCCTTCTACTCAGAGAGTATAGTACAAGTAAGAAGAGTCTGGAACTTGACTCAGAACATCTAGGTTCTAGATCCTACTCTACTGCTGAATTTCACTGTGACTTTGAACAAGCCCCCTTTATCTCTCTGAGCCTCGGTTTCTCCATCTATAAAATGGAGATCTATCGCCATTTCTAAATCTGCCTACCCGGTAGAGTTCCTGTGAGGAAAAAAAAATACACTTAAAAAACCTAAAACACATACCAAGAGACATTGATTGATTGAAGTCCCATTATATTCAAGGCACTGTGGGGGATACAACTTTGAGGAAGAAAAGCAGCTGTACTGGGAATCAATCAACCACTCAAAGATCAAAAAAGTATTTATAAACACTTACTATGTACAAGGGAAAAAGCAGTCCGTGCCCTGAAAGAGCTTATATTCCACCAGAAATCATCAGATTGTGAGTCCACAGATCTGATAGGCATAGGTGCTGCACTTATCTGGATACTTTGGGTTTATCTGGACACACTATTTTTACGAGAACCTAAACATGGAAAGTAACAATATGGTATCTTATTCAATTCTTGAAAATATCTGTGATATTAGTGGTCTAGATACTACTTCCATGGACATAAATCATGATCTCTCTACCCTTTAGTGATTTTGCAATAATAATATCATATAGCTGTATATAGACAGCTAGGTGGCATGGTGGATAGAGCACCAAGCCTAGAGTCAGGAAGACCTGAATTAGAATCTGGCCTCAGATACTTACTAGCTGTGTGACCCTGGACAAGACATTTAAGCTTGTTTGCCTCAGTTCCTCATCTGTCAAATGAGCTGGAGAAGGAAATGGCAAACCACTCCAGAATCTTTGCCAAGAAAACCCCAAGAGTTGCCGACAACTGAGCAACAGCAAAAGCAACCATAAGAAGCATATATATATATAGGCTTTTGGGTTTGCAAAGTACTTGTATGTAAGTTATTTCATTTGATCCTCACAAGAACCCTGTAAAGTAGGTTGTATTATTATCTCTCTTCTAGAGACAAAGAAACTGAGGCTTGAGGGAGTTACTGGGCCAGTATTAGATAGTTAATAAGTGTCTGAGGCAGTATTTGAACTTAGATCTTCCTGACTCCAAATATCAGGCTGTGAAGATGGCGGCTGGAAAGCAGGGACTAGCGTGAGCTCCCCGCCAAGTCCCTCCAAAAACCTATTAAAAATGGCTCTGAACCAATTCTAGAACTGCAGAACCCACAAAATAGCAGAGGGAAGCAGGGCTCTAGCCCAGGACAGCCTGGATGGTCTCTGGGTAAGGTCTATCCTGCACGGAGCTGGGAGTGGAGGGGAGCAGAGCTGAGCGGAGGGGAGCCCAGTGTGGGCGGCACAGACCGACCAGACTGGGAACCAGAAGGAGCATGCCCTAGCCCCCTGAATCAGTGAGCTGCGGCAGTTACCAGACTTCTCAACCCACAAACACAAAGGACAACAGAGTAGGTTAGTGGGAGAAGCTGCTGGGGACTGGGATAGAGTTTGTGGTTCAGCCACCGCCCCAGTGGGGGTGGGGGTGGGCAGTGCAGGTGGGGCAGCTACAGAACTGCAGCTGCAGTTGCTTCTGGCCCCAGGCCCACCTGGTAGGAGGAATTAAGTGGTGGATCAGAGCAGGAGTAAAGAGCCTGCTGAAGATCTAAGTCCAGTCCTGGTTGGGGTTCTTGGGGAAGGAGGAGTGCTGGCGTGGCAGAGCGGGCGCATCCCCCCAGGCTTGGAACATAGATCTCTTTAGTCTACAAGTGGTCATACCCCGCTGAAAATCTCAA
>CM053622.1:97910867-97976600 GCA_028646595.1 Phalanger gymnotis
GTAAAGAGTACTTTGTTCTAAGTTTGAGGGGATGTGCCGTTGATTTCAGAGCAATTTCTGTACAGCCAGCTCTGCCACACCAGCACTCCTCCTTCTTCAAGAACCACCAACCTGGACCTGATGAAAATCTTAAGCAGGCTCTTCACTCCTGCTCTGGTCTGCCACTTAATTCCCCCCACCAGGTGGGCCTGGAGCCAGAAGTGACTGCAGCTGTAGTTCTGTAGCTGCACCTCCCCCCCTCCCCCCCCACGGCCCTAGTGGCCAAACTGAAAACTCTTTTTGCTCTGTCCTTGCAGCTTTTCCCACTAACCTTCTCTATTGTCCTTGGTGTTTGTGGGTTGAGAAGTCTGGTAACTGACACAGCTCACTGATTCAGGGCGCTAAGGCTTGTTCCACCTGTCTCCTGGTCTGGTTGGTCCTGCCGCCACCAGTGCTGGACTCTGCTCCCCTCTGCTCCGTGCAAGATAGACCTTATCCAGTGACCATCTAGGCTGTCCTGGGCTGGATTCCTGCTTCCCTCTGCTATTTTGTGGGTTCTGCCATTCTAGAATTTGTTCAGAGCCATTTTTTATAGGTTTTTGGAGGGACCTGGCAGGTCCCTGCTTTCCAGCCGCCATCTTGGCTCTGCTCTCAAATGTTAGCTATTGTTATTATTACATGTAACATATGGGTCCACACACATATTTTTAAACACATACTAACCACCTCAAAGAGCCAGAGTTGAGGCCCATTTGTGCAGCCACATACAATGTTGGTCACAATTGGATCTCAGAACATCATTGATCAAAAACTCTGACATCTGTCCAGCTCTGACTCTAAAGGGTTGATACACCTCTTGTTCTTAACGAGTTCTCAAAAGCATGTTTGGTGAGGGGGCCCTTCTTGTGGCAAATGTCCTGAACCAGGAGTTGTCAGAAAATGCAGTTTTTAGAGGGAGTGAATTGCAATTTAAATTGCTGAAAAACCCCATTTCCATCCAGCAGTGTGCTTTGGATGCTACCTCCAGCTCTGCTCCCAGGGAGCAGCCATCTCCTATTACAGAAATGAAATGGGATTTTTATTTTCTCTTTGCATCTCACCAATACATTGAAAGCAGCCTTCCAGAAGCCACTATAGACCTCATTCCCAGGAGAATCAGAGGGTTTCGAAGATATTCAGTGGTTTTCTAAACAGCAGTTAACCATTGAATGACTATGCATAGCTTGCCATACTGCTCTCAGGCCCCTGAGTCTGACCCCATGAACAACTAATTGTTCATTAGAAATGGCATAAAGTCGTGGCTATAGTCTGACTATAAAAGTCAGGAGAATTTTCTTCTTAATCACTTACCCTTCTCACCACATGCTATTTGCAAAGGGGCCAATATACCTCCCTACAACAGAAATCAAATCACAGTAACTCACATTTATATTTTGTTTTAAGATAATGTGGCTTATGCTGCTGGCCTTTAAATCAGGAAGACTAGGATTCAGATCCCACCTTCTGACACATACTGGGCAAATTAATTAATCTCTGAGTGTTCTAGATCACTCTTTTCTTTTTTTTTTAACATTCATTTTTCAAAAATTTTGAGTTCTAATCCTCTCCCTCCCACTCTTCCCTCAACCATTCAGAAGGCAAGCAATATGATATCAATTATATATGTGAAGTCATGCAAAACATATTTCCACGTTAGCCATATTTTTAAAAGTGAAAAGAAAGCAAGAAAAATAAGAAAGTGAAAAAAGCATTCTTCACTCTGCCTTCAGAGTTCATCAGTTCTTTTTCTGGATGGGGATAGTATTTTTCATCATGGATCTTTTGGAATTTCCCAGACACCTCTTTAAGACTCTAAGTTGTAGAGGAAGTGTTTGACCTCCCTTAGTAAAGAAAGTTCCTCACTAGGAGCTCCCTATGACAATGAAATCAGAGGTCCAGGTCCTGTCCCTAACCTTCAAGATCTCTAGGTACTTTCCTTACAGCAACCTTGTGTGTCAAACCTAGGCAGTATTACTTTACAGATGATGAAACTGAAGTTCATAGGGAGAAAGACACTTGCCCACTGACTTGGAGTTTAAATGTCCATTCTCCAGATTCTAGGCAAGATCTCTTTCATCTACGTTAGGGCCCTCATTTATTCAGCATTGGTGGAGAAGGAGTTGTTCCATATAAGTGAATTCTTTAGATAACAGAAGATTAATCCTTGAAACACTCATGCTTTAAATAAAAAAAAAAATCTTGCAAAATATACTTACCTGCCTTCTTAAACAGAGTAAGCATGAACTAACTTGCTTTCTTCCTACTACCTGCCACTGCCTAGGCTGTAATATATCTTATTACATTTATTTGGTATGGCTCTTCATCCTCAGTACGCATCCCTTGCTCAAAGTCAGTTTCCATTGACTCCCAAGGGAGACAGGAAGGCAGGAGAGGCCCATGGGAGAGTGTTCAACATGGCCATCAGTATGGGAGAAAGAGCAATGTACTTAGGAGAGTTGAGTTCAAATTCTTCGAGTGATACTTACTATTGGCAAACCACTTTCTCTCACCAAAGCTCATTTTCTTCATCTGTAAAATGAAGGCAATACTTGAGCTAACACTTGAGCTCACAGAGCTGTTGGGAGAAAAGTGCTTTTTAAACTTTTCAGTGCTATAAAGAATGTGGGCTATGATTACTGGAACTATCTTTTGTGCTGTAGTGGTTTGTCCTCAGTGTCTGCTACTTTATCTTGCCAGGTGATCTTCAGAATCTTCTAAGATAATTCAAATGGAAGTGGTCTTTTTTCTTTTTTTTTTTTTGAGGGGGGAAGGCAGGGCAATTGGGGTTAAGTGACTTACCCAAGGTCACACAGCTAGTAAGTGTGTCAAGTGTCTGAGGCTGGATTTGAAAGCAGGTCCTCCCTGACTCCAGGGCCAGTGCTCTACTCACTGTGCCACGTAGCTGCCCTGAAGTGTTTTTTTTTTTCAAGCTGAACTGCCAAGCCTTCAACTCTACTGCAGAAAGCACAACTCTGAAGGGCTGGTCGTGTTGTTCAAATGCCAAATGTATGGTTACCTAAAAGACTATTTTACAGAGAACTCACACAAGGTAAGCATTCACATGGAGGTCAGAAGAAGCTATGCAAGGACACTCTCAAGATCTTTGGAATCAATTATGACATATGGGACAGACCGGCACAGGACTGCCCAGCATGGCATTCCCATATCAAAGAAGTCACTATGCTCTGTGAGCAAAGTAGAATTGCAGTAGCTCAAAAGAAATGCGAGATGTACAAATGTAGAGACATCTCCACTTCAAATGTTCATATGGACTATTTGTGCTTGACCTGCGGTGGAAGCCTTCTGAGTTCATGTCAGAATGATCAGCTACAGTTGGACAAACTATACCTTGACCCCAACATAGTGATGTCATTTTGGTCCTCTTTGAGGACAAAGGACAACCACTCAATTGGTTTGTTCAAGAGGTAAGAGCTCCCAGCCCAACCAATGCCAATGGGCTGTTTTGGAAATAGGATAATTGCATGATTTTTCCCCCTTCATCTAACTGTAACTGAACTAAATTCCTTAAAGAGGAAATCTATATGGAGCTGGGATGTAATTGTTTCTGCTGAATGATCTGTGAGGTCCACAATTGTCCAATCTACAAGAAAACCCACTGAGGCAGAGCTCCAAGCCAATAGGGTTCATGGCCCCCTTTAGTGAAGTGGACCGCAGATCTTCCTCATGACTTGAGATGCCCCCCTGGTCCTCAGGACCTTGTTTTTATAGAGTTTGATATCCACTCAGGAGAGACAAAGTAAAATACAAAATCCCCATTGTTTTTGAGGGCCAAAAACGATATATCAGCCAAAAGATGGTGTAGTAGCAAGAGGGTTATAGATTGGGTGAAGCATGGGATTTCTCCACTGACTAATTGATCATAAGATGGATGGGTTCCTCCTCATGTTGAACAAGAGGAGACAGTATGGGTGATACAAAAACAAATTGAGGGAACTCTCCATATCATGCCACCCACACTAGGCTTAGACATGGAATTTGAGCAAAACAGGATGGAGATATCTTTATCAGCATTCTTTTGGTTGCGCAAGTGAGCTTTATAACTGCTGAACAAATGGTGAACATCAGCTTAAAGTATGAAGCCTACTATAAAGGTCTACTCTAAAAACCTATCTTCTCTAATTATCCCTATATGATTTATGTAAAATATGTCTTAATACATGTGTATTCTTGTACTATTGTTAGATGACTGACTAAATGCATATTACTAGATGAGTATATCTCTAGTAATTGCTAATACTCGTGATCCCATTTGTAATCACACTGAACTAATTAATACTGATTGGAATGGAGTAGGGGTCCAAATTAATCATTTCTCATAGATCTGAGTCTCCACTACAGTCTTCCTCTGAAGTCTTGTGGCATGGAGGTGACTTTGGGTTCTTGAAAGATACCCAGCTATTATTATTACTCATTATGTGACCTTAAACAAGTCTCTTTATCTCTTTGCATATCAATTTCCTCATCTATAAAATGGGGAGAATAATCCCTTGACTTAACAGGGTTGTTGTGAAGAAAACGCTTTGTGCTCTCTAAAGTGCTTGTAGGAATGTGAGCTATGGTTATGACCTCTGCTGTTTCCATAACTCTGTTTCTAGACATTGCTTTGAAAGCTGCAAATAGGGTTTATAACTCCCAGGTGATAAAAAACAAGTGGAGAAGGGCTGGAAGTCTATTCAGGTAGCAGGGTGACCTTAGCTCTTAAATAAGCACAATGGTGCAGACTTCTCCTCCCCTCCTTCCCAAAGCCTTTATAAAAGGGATTTAAACTACCCCAAACATGTTCTGTGGAAGGCGAAACCTCAGGCTGCAAAGGTTTGTTTAGCCTCCCTAAGCCGGAGTGCCTTTGGGAAGAAATCTTGAGCTAGGGGGCTTAAATAGTTTATCTCAGGGTCAATATTGACTTCCCTGACAGCCAATTTTTCTCAGTCAGAAGAACTGAGAATGTTTACTTTCTCCTCTACATCACTATTGGTTGGACACCCAGTTGGAATGTGGAGGTGCTGTCTATGTTTCCAAACTCTCCATGGGCACTGCCTGGAAGTCCTAAGGGAAGAATACTGCATGGGAGCAGGACAGCTCTCACCTTACTTCAGCTCCTTATTACCTCTTGCCTGGACAGTGCCTCAATTGGTCTCCCTTCCTCAAATCTCTTCCCATTCCCTTCCATCCTCCACATAGCTGCCAAAGTGATTCTTCCACTATTCAATAAATTCCAGTGGCTTCCCATTTCTTCCAGGATCAAATGTAAACTCTTCGGTTTGCCATTTAAAGCTCTTTACCATGTGCTTCCATGTTAGTCTTTGACATCATTCTCTTCCTTGCACCATACAGTTCAGCTAAATGTCATCTTCTTGATGTTCCCCACACATGACTTTCCATTTTCCATCTTCTTGCTTTTACATCGGCTTTTCCCATGCCTGAAATGTATTCCATCTTCGCCTCCACTTTTCTAAATTCCTGGTTTCCTTCAAGGCTCAGTTTAAGCAGTAGTGTTGGCATGTGGCTTTTCCTGGTTCCCTCAGCTAAGGTTACTTTGTGTCAGTTCTGTATGTGTTTTGAATATATTTATATTTGTGCATAATATCTTCTTTAGGATGTAAGTTCCTTGGGGACAGGTCCTGTTTTCTTTTGTATTTGTATCCCAAGCATGCATCTATGAATTGTTATGTGCTTGTTGCATGAGATATTTCATAATTGCTTACTGATTGGTTGGTTAGTTGAGTTGGGTGTTTAGTCATGATCTTGGGTAAATTTGACCTCTGTTACTTTTGTGTGAACTACACACAACTGAACAGATAGTTACAAAGCTAGGTACTGCTTAAGATGAGACCATGAGCAGAGCATGGTCTCTGCTCTCATGAAACTAGACAAGTACATAATTTATAACTTTAATGCAAGGTAGATTATAAGTGCCATGAGAAGTATAAACATTAGATAAGGCATTTACTAAGATTCTACTATGTGTCAGAGGCTGTGCTAAGTGCTGGGAATACAAATGTAAGCAGAAAGCAAGGCAGTTCCTACCTTCAGATAGCTTATATTCTAATAAGGGAAAACAGCACATTGAGAGAATTAAAAATGAAGGTGTTGAGAAGGGAGGTACATAAGGGAAAGATGCAAAAGTCCAGTGGGTCAGGAATAGAATAAGGTTCAAAATGAACCCTCTTGGAGCTCAGAAGAGAGGCAGATCACATTCTAACTGGCATGAGAATGGGGTATGGAGATAGTAACAGATGAAAAGTTTCAAGAAAAACATTACTTTGAGCTGGTTCTTAGAAAGCTATGTAGGATTTCAACAAGTGGGGAAAGGGGAAGGTCTCACAGATAGAACAGTATGAACAAATGTTTGTAGGTGGGAAAGTATGTACATTTAGAAATCAATGGATAATCCAATTTTCCTTGACTAAACATAGGATCGTGAATTTAAATGAGACCTTAGAGGCCAATGAATGGAGCCCCCTCATTTTGCAGGAGAGGATAATGAGGCTCAGAGAGTTTAAGGTGACTTTCTAGGATAATACAGCTAAGTAAGTGTTTGAGGGGGGCAGCTAGGTGGCTGGATAGATAGGTGGCTAGGTTTATAGAGCTGGGGCTTGGAGTCAGGAAGACTCATCTTCCTGAGTTCAAATCTGGCCTTAGATACTTCCTAGCTGTGTTATCATGGTCAAGTCACTTAACCTTGTTAACCTCAGTATTCTCTTTCTATAAATGAGCTGGAGAAGAACATGGCAAACTACTCCAGTATCTTTGCCAAAAAACCCCAAATGGGGTCACGAAGAGTCAAACATAAGCGAACAACAACAAAAAAGTATCTGAGGCAGGATTTGAACTCACAAAGGTCACAAAGCTAGTAATTATCTGTGGGGGGATTTGAACCCAAGTCATTTTGGCTCCAAGTCTAGCACACTATCCAGAAGGCTGCCTTTTAGATGAGGCTGGAAAAGTAGGCTGGGTTCTTTTTACAGAGGACCTAGATGATGTTTAAGGTTGCATCTAAAGTCCTCTCTCTGAACGCTTCAGAAAGTCTGACTCCCCCTCTCTCCTAGTTCATCACATCTATTTGACTGTAAGCCCTTTGAGGTCAGTAACTATGTCTTGGGTACCTCCCAGTGCTTAACATGAGTTATTCTGGAGAGCTGTTATTTCATACTTTTTCGTTGCGTTTGTTAACTGCTTATTGACCACCAACTAGATGCACAGCATGGTACTAGAAAAAGAAGTAAGGGTGGGCTCAGCAAACAAAAAGCAAGGAGATATAGTCCCTGACCTTAAGGAACTTCTGTTAGGGGGATGGCAGAAAGTTTACAAAAGGATATAAAGTTTTTATGAAGCATTTTATGTGAAACGAAAGTTCAATAAAAAGATTATTTTTATGATTTGTATTAACATAAATCATGATGATAATGAACCCGTGGTGGGCTTAAAACAGAATGTTCTGAAACATTCAGCATCTGAGAACACAGCTTTACACCCTGAGAACATGCACAGGGAGAAATCTCTTGTGTGTTTTACATACAGCTCTTTTCAGTAATACATTTCCACTGAGCATTCTGTGCTTTTTCTGAGAAACTGCATCGGCTGGCACTCCTGGGAGGCCAACACAGCTTTGGATCCACCATTTTCCTGAATCTTCTGTACTCAGTCAGCTGGAGGAATGTCTGCCTACTGGAGTCGGGCAGAACATTTTTATTGTCACTTGATTCAGCCTTCACTAATGGCTTACCTTCATATTAGTATTAATGTTAGTGTTAGTGTCCATATTCGAGATCCTGCTTAGGTCTTTGATCCTGGTGGATACTGTGGTACACCAAGGCAATGTCATTAGATTGGGAGTTGTAGTAGGTCCTTGCAAGCTAGAAAGGCCTCAAACATCAATCTGGAAACAGATTACTTGTCCTTCCATGAGGGATTAAGGTAGCATAATCCAGAGAGACCTATCACCAAAGGGTTGGCCCCCAGGAGATGAATATTTTAATCATTTTGTGGCATCTCATGAAATCATCTTGCAATGTATAGCAGACATACCGATCTACATTGCTTGAAAGGATGTTCATGCCAATGAAATCGCGTATTTTCCAGGTATTGAGGTATTTACAATCACAGCAATCTAGTCGGGTAGAAATGAGGAAACTGAGGCTTATAGGCTCATAGGATTTAGAATTGGGAAATGCTTTATAAATCATTTAGCCCAGGGGTTCTTAATTATTTTTTCATGTTTTTTTTTGGGGGGGGGCAGGCTGATAAGCCTATGGAGCCTTTCTCAGAACAATGAATTTTAATGTATAAAATAAAATATACAAAATTACAAAAGAAACCAACTATACTAAAATTTGCTTATCAAAATTAAAATAAACAGTTTTATAGATCTCGGTTTAAGAATCTCTTATCTATTTCCTCTAGTTTTACAGATGAAATAATTGAGAACAATGAAGATGAAGTGTTTTGCCCACATTCCTATAGCTAGTAATTATCAGAGATGGGAGATAAGCCCTAATCTTCTGGGTCTAAAATCAATGCTCTTTTTTACTCTAAAATATAGGATAAAATTAGATTTAATTCAACTTAACCAACATTTTTAAAAGCATTCATAATACATCAAAGACTGTGCTAGACTCTGTGAATAAAAGGACAGAAATACAACTCCCTACCCTCAAGGAGCTTCCTTCCATTCTATATAAGAATACGTGGTAGGTGGTGTAAGGATATAGAGCCCCATGTGTAGGGAGTGGGAATGAGAAGCGAGCCCCCCCTGTGGTGAGGAATCTGTCCCCACATGCAGCATTAGATAGAACCCACATGTAGGGAGAGCCCATGTGTAGTGAGGATGATTGTCTTTGTGTGTGTGGCTTGGAAGGAGGAAGAATAGACATCTCTAAGTCTCTTTTTCCCCCACACTTCTCCAAGAGAGACTTTCATTCTTGCCAGGAGGGAAGGCAGGAAGTTGGGGCCAGAAGCTACCACTATGCTTTCCCGATAGAGGGGGTACTTCGCTAGAAGTATATCTATCTGCTCCCTTAAATATTCTTCATCTGGGGATATGATCAGGTTCCACCTAACTTTTGACTGCTTTGTCATTTTGGGGTAAGGGGACTCCGAGGTCTATATCTTCACCTTATACCAGTTCCACAATGAACATATATAGAGGATAGCAAAGAAGCCTATTTATCCAAATCATAGCAAAACAGAAATCATAGAAGATATACATAGGATAATATATATCAGACAATACATAATAAAGGAGCTCTATCACTGGGATTGAGGTAACTCAGCTTCTGCAAGAGAGATGGTCTTGGAGCTCACCCAAAAGGAAATTCCCTGAAGTCTTTAGAATAGCAAGCTGGAAACAGGGATATGTTAGAGATTGCCAGCTCCTCTCATATCTTTCCACAGTCTTTTCCTCCAGTAATCTAAAGTGAGGTTGACCTCTTTCATCTTCTCTCTGAAAACTGGAAGCTGACTTGATTCTGTACTTGAAGAAGACTCTTGTTTGAAGAGTTCCAAAGGGGGATTTCTGCTTGGAAAGTCCCCAGAGTGGGGACTTGTTGAGAACTGATGTTCTCGCCTCTTGCGAGTTCTACTGTATCCCTCATGCAGAGCAGGGCCTTTACCTTTATCGATAAGAGAGATTCCTATAACAATGGGCTTTAGGACAAGAGTTACCATAGTAAAGATAGCAAGAGAGAGAAGAGACAGAGTACTCTAGGGAAAAATTGAGCATGGAGAAAAAACTAATGCCTTCCAAATCCTTCATTTGTTGCCATCCCTAAGTACTATTTCCTTCTTTGAAGTTCATTTTATTACAGTTTTCCATCCTATGTAGATAATTGTGCCCTTTTGTGTAATGGCTCCCAAGGCATTATATTTCTTTTTTATTAAGGAGTTTTTGCACCTGGCTCACTGTCTTCTGCTCACCAATTCCTGCACTTATTCTAGCGGGTTTTAACTTTAATGATGATACTTTCTCAAATTTCCTAATGGCCCAAATCCTCACTCTCCTCAGATCCCATGATTGACTTCTCCATTATACCTCTGCCACATACAGGGTTGGTCACAATTGGATCTCAGCACATCATTGATCAAAAACTTTGACGTTCCTCTGTGACCATAACCTCTTATTATTCCATCTCTCCCTATGCTTCTCCCTGTCTAACCTATTATTTGTGCTCATTGAGACCTCTAATGCCTCCCCCACCACCCAGTACTTTCTCAGGTACTTATCCCAGATAACTGGACCTTCCTCTCTTACCAGTCTCAAACCTGGAGTTAATCAATTAAATACCACACTGCCCTCTGCTTTTGAATTCCTGGCCCCCTTGGGTCATTTCTCTACTCATGCTTGGCCAAATTGCAGCCCAGGATTAATCCTACCATCCATCTCCTCATATACTGATCAACAGAACTAGAAGAAGTAATACAACCATGCTTATTGGGTATACTGCAGATTCGTGTTACCCAATTTCAACTTCACCCACACTACAGCAAGGCAATCTTTATTTTTCCATAGTTGATTCCTGATCAAACTTATCATAGAAGCTAGTGCAAGCCTTCTCTTCTCAAGACTCCCACACTTCCTCCTCCATCTCAGTTGAGAACTTTATAGAGAAAAATGAGACTATCCACTGTGTGTTCCATCTTCTCTTTCCTTCAGGCCAAAATCCCCTGACATTACCCCTATTCTCTTCTCCTTGATTCAATCCTTTCCTGTCTTCTCCAGCAGATTATCCCATCAGTGATCTTCCTCCCATTCCAGGCTGCCTTCCAAACTTTGGCTTTGCTATTTGTTACCTTTGTGAATGGGGGCAAATCACTTGACTTCCTCCATTTCTTTCATCTACAGCAAAAGAAGGGTATTGTATTTATGAACTCTAAGATCCTTTCTGGTTCTAACATTCTATTCCATAAGATGACATATAGATTTGATGAATGAAAAGTCCGAGAGACATAATTTCTGGGTAATTAATCATTTCATTAATTGTGGGTAGCAAATGATTAATGAAAGGATTGTCATTTGGCTTTCTCTCATAAGCCAAAGACAAATCTTGGGAGCCTCTGAATGCTTAAAAAGCCTTTAGAAAAGGAGGTATTACCTGGGGTGGAAATCAATTCTAATTGGTTAACAATCAATGAGGGGGTAGACATATTAATGAGAAGGTGGGCAAAAAATCTTTGGCTTCTCCCGCAGAGAGCTGACCTAATCATGAGACCAAGCTGCCTTCAGCAATCTGGGCAAAAGAATTAATTTCTACCTAGACCCCCCTGATTGGTTTTCCCCTTCATAAGCTAGGCCACCCTAAATTCTAATGAAAAGTCCCAAAGATAGACAGGGACTTATTTCCTAAGGGCAAGATCTTGTTTAGACTGGATTTTGTTTGTAAGGTCTCCTAGTTGGGTGGAGTCCTACCTGAGGTTGGAAAGCACGTACCCCGAGGATTTGGGCAATCTCATCTATCAGAAATGTCCTTGAGATGCTGGCTGAAAACATGGGAGGCTGACTTCTGAATGAGGAAATAGAAAAGGGAAAATCTTAATTTCAATTAATAATTGGTTATTAATATAAGAGAAATAACCCTTTCTCTCATAGATATATGCAATATAATATGTACATGTATATACATATGTATGTGGGCATACATGATATAGATGTATGTTCATGTCTAAGTAGGTATATGTATACACAGATGCATGTCCATGTAGCCCTTGAGTCCCTGACACAGCTCTTCCCATTCATGAATCAGTAGTTCTTTGTCATGACAATGTTTCTGGATTTTTTACCCAGTCTGCAGAGGACCCAGACTTATACAGTTAATGACCTAGTGTGATCAATGTCCATATCCTTTAGTCCTCAATTGCCCATGCTAATTTCATGTCACAATCACATCTCCATTTTCTTTAATGGGAGAGTAATGAGCACAAGGTCACTTAGGAAAGAAACCATGATCCCTGAGATTCCAGCCTGGTTCTTAGCTGTGAAAATCATTGAATCACAGCATTTTAGAGCTGGAAGAGACCCAAGGTATCTCCTTATCCAGTGTTCCCCGTCTATTAGTGGAGGTGGCTATACCAGTTAATCTCGGTGTGCCTGGTAGATCCCCGGCCAGTTACTAATGCTGTGGCCTGCTTTGCATCATGATCCTCTTGTCTATGATTTGCTAGAATTCCTGGCAGGAGTGGAAACAACAATGATAACTTAAACATCATTTGTGGAGAGAGAAATTGAGACCCAGAGAGGTTGCAGGACTTTTCTAAACTCACAGAGCTAGAGTAGAAATAAGTTGTTTTAACTCTAATTCAAAATGCCATACTGTTCCCTTCTTCATTATCCATACATAAGTGAAGGGGAGAGAGAAGGAAATGAAAACAGTACCCTGTAAGTTGCATGTTGGTTGCTAAGGGTGCCAGTAGATGGTATTGTTAAAAAGAGTAATTGTATAAATATGATACTGATGTAGAATATCTAAGGAATGGTTCCTGGTTCTTGGACATGCAGGATAAAGGAAGAAAGCTGCAAAGGTTTCAATAGAAGGCGAATATATGGCTCACCCAGACCCACGGAGCTCCTCAATTTCAGGTTTGTGCTAAGCTGCTTAACTTGCCTTGGAATGTGATCGCGCTGTCCCCATAGAGTTCCTAAGCCTAGGACTTGTCTGACCACTTATCCCTCTACTGGCAGATTATTACAAAGTGAGAGAATGCTCTGGGTGGGGGGGTGGTTAAGGACCCAGCAACCCATGAAAGCTTGGGAGGTGGCATCAGAGGCCATGTTTGGGGGGAAAAAGTCATAAAATCTCAGATTTGGAAGGGACCTCTGAATACAAAAGTTCACGTGTGCAAAGTACTTTGAGGGTTGTGAAGAGCTTCCCTTACTCTGCAAGGTTAGCAGTGCCTAGTATTCACTGAATTTTGTGCATAAGGAAACAGACTGAGCTGTTAACAGATTTTCCTATGGTCGTACAATTCACGAGTGTCTGAGTTGGCATTTGAATTCAAGTCCCTTGATTGTAAGTCTAGCGCATATATTAATACCACATTGACCAGAATTAGTTATCCTACCCTACCTGCCCTGCCCCGCCCCCACACACCTCAGAAACACCCTTCTTTCAAACTCTTCTATTTCTGTCAAGGTTACCACCATCCTTCCAGTTTCCTGGCTCATATTCTTAGTGTTTGAGGCAGCTAGGTGGTGCAGTGGATAGCGTGCTAGGGCTGGAGTCATCTTTCTGAGTTCAAATCTGGACTTAGATACTTCCTAGCTATGTGACCTGTGTGACTTCATTTAACCCTTTTTGCCTCAGTTTCCTCATCTGTAAAATGAGCTGGAGAAGAAAATGGCAAACCACTTTAATACCTCTTCCAAGAAAACCCCAAATGGGGGTCACAGAGTCAGACATGACTAAAGTAACAACTGAACCTTAGCCTTATCTTTAACTCTTCATTCTCCCTCATCTCACACATCTAATCATTTGCCGAATTTTATTGTTTCTACCTAGACAGCATCTCCGGAGTTGGTTTCCTTCTCACTAGTCACATAGCCACTACCTTAGGTTTTCTCTCTTCGTCATTAAGCCCTCATCACTCCTTTTACTTGTACTATTTACAATAGCTTCCTATCTGTTCTCCCTGTTTCTTGTCTCTTTCCCCCTGTTTCTTTTCTCTTTTCCCTCTGTTTCATTCTCCACTCAGTGGCTAAAGCAACGTGATATCGTTGGTCCTCTTTGAGAATGAAGGATAAACAACGAAGCAATTTCCCTTAAGGGAAATCCAACCATACCATATCCTTCCTCTATAAAATCCAGTGGCTCCCTATTACCTCTAAGATTAATTAAAAACTCCTCCATTTGGCTTTTAAAAACCTTCACGATTTGCCTTCAACCAGCCTTCCTAGATTGGCATTGTTTTATGCCCCCTCCCTCATTCTAAGGTCCAGACAACTGAAGCTTCTTACTGTTCTTCCACAGAACCTTTCATCTCTTCTCCTCTGCCATGTGTGGAATGTATTCCCTGACCACTTCTACCTTGTAGAACCCCGTATATCTTTTTAGGTTAAACTCAAGGAATGCATTCTATGTGAAGCCTTTCTTGATCCGG
Organism: Phalanger gymnotis; assembly: GCA_028646595.1. Lineage (NCBI taxonomy): Eukaryota > Metazoa > Chordata > Mammalia > Diprotodontia > Phalangeridae > Phalanger > Phalanger gymnotis. The sequence continues at coordinate 97,924,992 of CM053622.1, forward strand.
GCATATACTAGTACTCTCCATCCCCAAATTACCTCATAGCGATTTTGGATGTACCTAGACAGATATGTGTTGTCTCCTCTGATAGAATATAAGCTCTCTGAGGGCAAGGATTTTTTAAAAAAAATTTTATGTTTGTATCTCCAGCTCCTAGATCCTAGGTGAATGATTGATTAACTAAGTCATCAAATTCAATCCTACCTCTGTAGGAGTCCCCTCCGTAAGGTTTCTGGCAAACTATCATTTAGTCTCTGCTTGAACACCATTACTTCCTATGGCAGCCCATTCTACCATCCAACAGCTATAATTTCTAGGGAGATATTCTTTACCTAATATGGAAATCTGCCTCTTTGCAGCTCCCAACTACTGATTCTAGATATGTTCTCAGGGGCAAAGTAGAACAAGAGCAAACTTTATTCCTTATGATAGTTGGTCAAAGACTTGAAGACAGCAATCATGTCCTTAGAGTCATCTCTTCTCTACGCTAAACATCCCCAGTTTCTTCAACTATCTCATATTCAATTGCATAGTTGAAAAAGAAATACTTACCTCGATCCTCTTGGGGCAACACCTAATAATATACATTAACCCCTTGAAGGGCAGTAGTACTTAAAGCCCCAGACTCACAGCCTGGAAGACCAGGATTTGAATCCTGCCTCAAATATTTACTAGTTGTAAGATTCTGGACAAGTCACAAGCTCTCTGTGCCAGTTTGCTCTTCTATAAAATAGGGATTGTAATAGCACTTAGCTCTTCTGGTTTATGGAAGAGTCAAATAATATATTGTATGGAAAGTGTTTGTGTTATGGAACTGTCATCTATCATTATACAGGGGCAACTAGGTAGTTCAGTGGATAGAGTGGTAGACCTGAAGTTAGGAAGCTGACCTGAGTTCAAAGCCTATGTCAGACACTTATTAGCTGTGTGATCCTGAGCAAATCACGTAACTTCTATCTGCCTCAGTTTCCTCCTCTGTAAAATTGAAATAACAATAGCACCTACCTCCCAAGGTTGTCCTGAGGACAAATTGAGATAATATTTGTAAAATAATTAAAAAACACATTTATTTATTTAATTTTAGTTTTCAACATTCACTTTTATAAGATTTTGAGTTCTAAAGTTTTCCTCCTCCCTTCCTCCTCCTCCCCAAGACAGCATACAATCTGACATAGGCTACACACATACACTCATATTAAGCATATTTCCACATTAAGTACTTGTAAAGTTCTTAGCAAGCCTTTACTATATGATGTTCTTATATTTTAATGATAAGAAAAATGATAATAACCCAAGTCACATGGGCCTTTGGGTAATCACTGAGGGAATTAAGGTTATGAGAACAGGGAAGACAGGATCAGCAGGTGAAGCAGAAAGATTATGTTGACACTGATGTTTTGTCAGATAAGGCCCAACATTGTAATGTGATAGATGCTACAAAGTAATATAATTTGAGGTACTCTAGGAATCTTCTCCTGACTTGCACCTAATTATGTCTTTCTTCTCCCCCTCCCCAACCCCTCCACTCTTTTCTGAACAATAGACCCTTTTAAAGAAAAATTATTCTGTTGGGTCAATCAATTCCATCCTTCCTCAGGTTTAGCTTTGAGGAAAATAAATACAACTGGGACCAATATAATGGGAGTGTAATAAAAAGGGTAATGACTAGGTGGGAGCCTGGAGATTTGAGTTCTAATCTCTATCTCAGTTAACCACACAGCAGGCGAGTTGGAATTCTGGAGAGATAGTCCCACCAAGTAGAACACAGTAGACTTGATTTGCTTCTGCCAACTCTATTAGTGTTGCAAAAGAACTGGGTAAATGCTAAGTAATATTCATTGCATAATTCCCAGCATCTGGGGGGATAGAGCTCCAGACTTGGAGTCAGGAAGGCTTAAATGCAAATACTCCCTCAGACACTTACTAGTGTGTGACCATGAACAAATCACTTATCCTCTTAGACTCAGTTTCCTCATCTATAAAATAAGGCATTAGGACTCAGTGGTCTTTCAAATCACTTCAGGCTCTAAAACTATGATCTTATAGGAGACAGGAGCTGCCTCATGTTTCTCATTTCATAATTGGAGTAGAGTTAATTCCAGTAACTCTTTGCATCTCAATTTTTTCATCTATAAATTAAGAATAATAATACGTGTATGCCCTTCCTCATAAGGTTGTTGTAAGGAAAGCATTTTGTAATCTTAAAGCTCTTTATGAGATCTATAGAATGTAGGCATAAGGCTAGATATCTCCAAAGCTATTAGAACATTTTTCCTTAATCCTCCTTTCAAACTGGTGAAAGGAAATTACCTTGTCATATTTTCTCCCATGATAGAATATGAGCTCCTTGAAGGCAGGAACTATTTCATTTTTGTGCTTTTATCTCCCTCTCCTAGCACAGTGCTTGGCGCAAAGTAGGCACTTAATACATTATTTTAATTGATTGATTGATTAAAGGTTCCAGCTCTAATATTTGATTATTCTAAGTCCATAACACTTCAGTGTGAGCTACAACATCAGAATTTTTGTTCTGTGATTCTCCATTTCAACAGAACTGGGCAACATGATAGCACTTATGGATGGATAGGTTAGGTGGTAAATTGTGTTGAAAGAATACAAGGATGGGGAGTGCAGAAAAGACAACTTCATCCACTTTACAATTTCATAATCTTTTCCTGAGACTCTTGTCAGGGATCAGAGCTGAGCAAGGAAGATAGAAAACCATTTGAGAAGGAGAGACTTTTGATTAGGAGAGAGAAACACTTTCCTTCTCTGTAATAAGGGGTTTATGTGGGACAATCTGCAGGGTCCCTTCTAGTTTTCACATTCTGTGTTGTGCGGTCTTTGTATAGCTTTTTCAGCTTATACTCTGAAGACCCTTCCAGTTCTAACATTCTATGTTTTAAAGTTTCTTCCACCTTAGATATCCTATGTTTTAAGGTTCCTTTACAATTTTGACAGTCTATGTTCTGAGGACTCTGTAACATTCTGCGGTCTAAGATTTCTTCCAGCTTGCGCATTCTATGTTCTAGGGCTCCTTCCAACATGGAAATTCTATGATCATAAAACTGGAATTGAGGTACCAGTCACAAAGGAAGTGAGTCATAATGTTAAAAAAAAGTCCTTCACTGGCATCAGTATGTGAAGTGATAACCAAAACAGAAATGGAACCCAATCCAGTAAGTATTTCTTAAGCTCATATACTCTTCTAGGGAGATACAAAGTGAAGTGAAGATACAAAGACAAAGTGAAAAACAGTGCCTACCCTCAAAGAGCTTCAATTCTACTGGAGCGATATAATAAGTAACCAGGTAATTACATACGTTATCATTTGAGGAGAGTGAAAGGAACATGAAGAACTACAGGGATCGGGAAAGACTTCCTTGGTCCCCTAGGAGATGGCTCATCAGAGTCAGGAATTGTAAGAGGTAGAGGACTGAGTACATTTCAGGCATGAGGGAGATAATTTGTGCAATGAGTGCCTGTGGGCCTATGAAGGCTGGTGAAAAAGCAACAGAGAAGCCTCTCTTTGTAGGGGGAACGTGCGTATGAAAGCAGAATTGTTTTATCTCCATCAGTATGAGATCCACCTCTAGCATCCAGACCTTGCCATGGTGGTAGGCTGGTGTTACTAGTAGCATCAGCAAAGCCCAGGGCCATTGTTATCTATTCGGAAGCAGCTCTGGGCAATACACTGCCCTGATCTTTAACTATACTGAGATCAAAAAATCAGAGTCGAGTGAACCAGGTTTGAATCCTGATTCCGCTGGTTTTGTGACATCGGGAAAATTGTTTCCACTTTCTAAGCCTCAGTTTTCTCACGCGTAAAACAAAGTAATAACATTCACACTTGCATTACTGAATCTTGAAGGGTTGTCTTGAAGAAAACTTTTTGTACACCGTAAAATGCAACGTAAAATTTCAATCTCTGTTATTATCTCTCTACAACTATTCCAACTCCTCTGTCCCCTGATGAGGGAGAATGGGGAAGAGAGGTTGGAAAGTTGGTAACTCATCCAGAGCATATTATGTCTGCTATAGAAATAGTGTTGGCTAGTGGAAAGAACACTTGACTTGGGATCTCATAATCTAGTTTTGGGTAATGATTCTGACACTAATAATGAGACTTTGGACAATTTACTTAAATGTTCTGAGCCTTAGTTTCTCCATCTGTAAAATGGAGATAATGATATTTGAACCATTTAATTCATAGCTTTGCATTTAGAAAGAGTTAGAGTTATGAACCTTGGGCTATAGGGACTGGATCTATGGTTTTATTAATAAGGATCTCCTGGGTAATTTCTTCCTTCTAATTCAAGCCAGCATCTTCTCTGTAATTTCTATTCTAAGAGAGTTTCCTATTCTCTAGGACCTACAGGATGGAGGGTTAAGTGGCTCACCCAAAGCCACACTGTCCATATTTGTCAAAGGCAGGACTTGAACCCAGGTGTTGCTGGAGCTGAGACCAATTCCCTATCTCCTACACCTAAACCTTAAAGTGCTATGTAAATGCTAGCCATTATTTCTGGGCAGTATAGCACAGAGTGAGCAGGCCAGCCTCCCTGGGTCCAGTAGAAGGGAAGAGATAGCATACAGGAACAATCCTCACCGTTTCCAAATGCCTCTCCCTCTTTTTCATTGCCCTCAAACACTAACCCCATCTTGCAGTTTTCCCTGATCTACCCTAGGACCCAACCACAAAGGTCTAAGATGAAAGAACTCTTAAGAAAGAGCCTTATCAGCTAAAAGCTTTAGAGTCAGCACTGATGCTACTCATGATCTCCTTCCAGGGGCTATAGATGGATTAATTAGTGTTGGAAAAGTACTAGGCAAAAATGCTAAGTATTATTAATGACATAATTAGCAGCTCCTTCCTATAGGAGATGGGGGCTGTCCAATGTTCCTTGTCTCGGAACAGAAATAGAGATGAATTTCTCTTGTAGTTTCCATTTCAGCAAGATGCATATGGTCCGTGCGCTTCGAGCTGAGCTACAGGTCCCTGCTTGTTTCCAGGCTGAATGTGCCAAGACTTTTAGTCACTAGTATAATGCTTGATTTCCACTCCAACTTAATTTTTCTTTCTTCTACAGCCTAGTAGCTGACTTTTAAGTTCTGTTTTTTAAAGAATATTGCAGAAGAGATGCCTATAAAGGAAAGAGCTGGAGTGGATTATCTTCAAAGCCCCTTTCAACTCTGAGATTCAGGAATTCTGGGCTTTCTCTGGCTAGGGAAAAACATAACCCAGAAGCAGAAAGGAACATTCTGAATATGATTCTAGAATATAATAAATATAATATAATATAAAGCAATAATAGTTATAGAATCTCAGTTGGGGGCAGATAAACCTCAGTGTCATTTAGCTTCAAAACTAGAAACTTCTCTATAATATCTCTAAAAAGTGGTCATCTAACCTCTACTTGAACACCTCTAAAGATGGGAACTTCACTACTTCACAAAAAGTCACTTTTATCTTTTTTAAAAAAATTTAATTTAATTTTTTTGGAAGGGGGGAGCCAAGGCAATTGGAGTTAAGTGACTTGCCCAAGGTCACACAGCTAGTAAATGTGTCAACTATCTGAGGCTGGATTTGAACTCAGATCCTCCTGACTCCAGGGCCGGTGCTCTACTCACTGTGCCACCTGGCTGCCTTCACTTTTATTTTTTGACTATTATTGTTATGATATCCTTCCTCATGTGAATATGTGAGATATGATCTTGGCTTGTGACATATACCTACTGATATACATCAGTTATGCTCTAAGAGATTTAAAATCATATAATACTTCTATCTGAATGCATCATGGCAAGTTTCCTCAAGTCTCTCCTCTCTAATTTCCGGCCCATTACATTGGGACCCTCTCGTCTTTAACTCTTCCCCCCAAGTAAAGCAAACAAGAGTTGTCTTTATACCAATTTCCAAATGCTTCACCTAAGTTATCTTAAAGAAAATTTAATAGAGGTGTAGCCCATGGCTAAAAGCCTATTTGTATAAAACTCTCCTCAGTGGTGGAAACTGATTATTCAATGCTTCATGCCTATCTGAGAGACAGAGCTGGTGAGAGCTTGAGAAAAGAGTTCAGCCTTCTAGCTTGGAAAAAGAAAATAGACGGTTGCAGACTCTCTTTAAGTCCTTGATGGGAGAGACAGATCCAGGGAAGAAACTGACATGATCTAGATGCTGGCTCCTCAAACATATCACCTTCTTTCCAAGGTCTTTCTCTCCTGTAAGGAACCTGAAGAGAGCCTGGAACTGTGTTTTATTTCTTCAAGATGAAAGGCAAAACACCAGGATCTTTCTCCTCTCAATCTCTTGCTGACTCCTTCCCTCATTCAGTCGCAGAGCATTGAGTAAACAACTTCCACCAATAAGGAGAATCTTATACAAATGGGCATTAAGCCATAGGTTACAGAAGTAAGTATAAAATATTTGGTATTGTTGTTCAGTAGCACCCAACACTTAGAGACTCCATTTGAGGTTCTCTTGGGAAAGGTACTGATGTCATTTGCCATTTCCTTCCACAGCTCATTTTACAGATGAGGAACTGAGGAAACAGAGTTAAGTGACTTGCCCAGGATCACACAGCTAGTAAGTATCTGAAGCTAGATTTGAACTCAGGAAGATGAGTCTTTCTGACTCCAGGCCTAGCATTCTATTTGCTGTGCCACTGATTTGCCCCAAATGTGGGTTAAAAAAAAAGTCAAGTACCTAAATATAGGATGGAGAAAGTGCAGCTAGATACAGTTACTGTGAAAAAGATCTGTGGTTTTAGTGAACTGAAAGCTCACTGTGAACTATGGGTTGAAAATATGTGACAGCAACCAAAATTTCTGTCCCAGTAGGCTTCATGAAGAGAAACATGGTTTCTAGCACATGACTTTATTTTGTCATGGTCAGAATGTATCTGAAATACTGTTTGTTTTTTTTTAAACATTTTTTTTTAAAAAAAAAAAGTTTTGAGTTTCAAATTCTATTCCTACCTTCCTCGCTTCTCCCCTCCCTGAGGTGGTAAAAATCAGATATAGATTATATATATATTTATATATTGTATCAGTTTGGACCACACATTTTAAGAAGAGCATATTTGAATGGAGCCTGACCTTCATTTTAATTCAATAGTTATTTATTAAGGATCTTTTATGTTTAAGGTAATGTACTAGGTGCTTGCCCTCAAGAAATTTATATATCCTTTACAAGGATGAACGTATAACATGTACCTCAATAAGTAAACAGAAGGAAATTTGAAGAGGAAGAGAGTGCTAACAACTCAGGGAAACAAAGAAACAAAGAAAGTTTCATAGGGAGGTGGCATCTGAACTGAGCCTTGAAGGAAACTGAAGATTCTAAGAGGTGGAAATGTGGAGGGAACTCATCACCATCAGGAGAAGCTCTTTGTGTGGATGCCAGGACTTGTCAAATTCAGATAACAGCTAGTAGTTCAATTTGGCTTAAATGTAGAATATGTAAAGGGAGGAGAAATATAAAATAAGGCTGGAGAGAAAGACTGGGGCCCGTGAAGGGCCTTACATTTCTTGGTGAAGAGTTTGTATTTCATCCTGGAGAAATAGGGAGTCATTGAAAGATTTTGAACACGGGATGATACAGTCAGATTGGTGCTTTTTGTCTTGGCAACTGTGCAAAAGATAGCTTGAAAAGGATAAAGATGAGAAGCCAGGAAACCAATTAGGAAGCTATTGCAACATTGTAGGACTGAATTGAGGGTGGTAGCTATTTTAGTGGAGTAAAAGAAAAATATATAAAAGATTTGACAAGTAAGTGGGTAATCTGGATGAAGGAGGAGAAAGGGTAAAATAAATGCAAGTTTATGAACTTGGGTGATTAAGAAGATGGTGATGCCCTTAATAGAAAGAGAGAAATTTGGAAGAGGGACAGGTTTTAGAGTGGGGGGTAGAGATGTTGAGTTCCATTTCTGACATGTTTTTGAGATGCTAATGAGACATCCAGATAAACATATCCAGCAAGCTATTGATACTGTTTGTCTGGAATTCAAGAGAGACATTAGGGCTCAATATATAGTTTTGGGAGTAATCTGCATAGAGATGATAATTTAATTCCTTGCAGTGTAGACAGAAGCAATTTTTCACTTGCTAAAATGTAACATTAAAGCAATGAGCTTTTACTACTGACGGATATTCATAGTAAAGTCAGGAATATAGACTAGGTACATGAAGAACAATGACCTTACCCCACTAAGCTAACCTTTAGTTCTTTCTCAAGTTATTTTACAGGCTAAGTCAGAGAAAATCTTGGGAATTTCCAACTCTCAATGGGATAGTTGTATGGGACAAAAGATTGTCATCTCCAACCCAGGAATAGAGATGGAATATTAAATACTTAATTTTAGCCTGGTGATATTCTGCTTGGCTTTTGAAAACTGAATATGGTGTCTATTATTAAAGGGTGATAAACCTGAACTTCCGGGAGCCATGATGACTAGGTAAAATTACTTTCATCTCTCCTTTGAATAAACCCAGAGAATACTGTCCCAGGAGAAACCCTGGAATAGAGGATCCGGAAGTGGAAGTTCAGTAATCTTATAGCTCGCAAGGCTGGGGAAATGGCCTCTCTTGTGGTGGCAGAAGAAGACCAGTACAGGAAGGCAGGCATCCCAGCAGGCCCCACATTGGCAGACTATTGGGAGTTCCTGAGCCCCAGGGGGGTGGAGCTGGCAAACACCAACACCAGGACCCCAGGTGTGCCTTTGCTCAGCCAGGGGAATTGGCAGACACCAGTGCAGACAATGTCAGAGACCACTCATGGTATAGAGCGCCCTAGGAGAAGAGGAGACTTCCAGCAGCCAGACCACCCCTCCCCCACATCCCACATGGTGACACTCCTCCCCCCGAAGGGAAACTTAGAAGGACCTCACTGGGCCTCAATCCTTGGCACACCAGCCAACTCCAGCTCAGCATCAGGTGAGCAGCAGCACTATATAGACTCTAGCTGACAAAACCAGAGGCCACAGCACACAATGCCAGTAACCAGGCCCCCAATCCCCAGCATGAGAAGCTTGGGACAGAGATCCCTGGGCCCCAGAAGCAGAGATACACCTAAAAAGTCAGGAAAAAGGCAACCACCATGAAGAAGGAATCTAAAAAAGTAAAAAAAGACCATTGAATCGTATTATGGCGACAGAGAAGATCAAAATACAAATTCAGAAGAGAACAGCATTGACACTGTACCCACATCTGAAACCTCAAAAGGGAATATAAACTGGTCTCAAGCCCAAAAAGCATTCCTGGATGAGCTCAAGGAGGATTTTAAAAAACAAAATTAGAGAGAAGTGGAAGCTAATGACTCCATGAGGAAATAAGAATCAGTCAAATAAAATCTAAAGAATGAAAAAATAGAAGAAAACGTAAAATATCACATTAGAAAAACAACTAACCTGGAAAATAGATCCAGGAGAGACAATCTAAGAATTATTGGTCTACTGGAAAGCCATGATGAAAAACAAAGCCTGGACAGTATCTTCCAAGAAATCATCAAGAAAAATTTCTTCAAGGTCCTAGAATCAAATGGGAAAATAGTCATCGAAAGAATCCACCTGTCACCCCTTGAAAGAGATCCTAAATTGAAAACTCCAAGGAATATTGTAGCCAAATTCCAGAATTATCAGGTCAAGGAGAAAATACTGCAAGCAGCCAGAAAGAAACAATTCAAATATCACAGAACTACAATCAGGATCACACAGGACCTTGAAGCTTCTACATTAAAAGACAGGAAGGATTGGAATATGATATTCCATAAGACAAAAGAGCTTTGACTCCAACCAAGGATCAAATACCCAGAAAAACTGAGCATAATTTTTCAGGCAAAGAGATGGACATTCCATGAAATAAGAGAATTCCAGACCTTCGTGATAAAAAGACCACAGCTCAATAGAAAATTTGATCTTCAAATACATAACTCAAGAGAGACATAAAAAGGTAAACAAGGAGGGGGAAAAGAAACTTCTTATTCAATAAGGACAAAATGTTTACATCCTTATATAGGATTATATTGTTTTTTATATGTTACGTATATGTTAATCTTGAGAATGGTATATTTATTACAACAATCAAAAGGGATATACATAGACAGAGGATGTGAATATAAATCAACGGATGTGATGATTAAAAAACATAATCAAGGGGTACAAAGTGATTGGTCTGGGGGATGAGGAAAGGAGGAGGTAGAAAAGAATAAATTACATCGCATAAAGAGGCATAAAAACATATTATAGTAGAGGGAAAGAAGGGAGCAAGAAGAGCAGTGTTTGAGCTTTACTCTCATTGGATTTGGTTCAAGGAGGGAATAACATACTCTGATAAATATAGAAATCGAACTTGTCCTATGGGCAGTAGGAGGGAATAAGGGAAAGAAAAAGGGGGGGTGTTAGAAAGGAGGGAAGAAGTAGTAAAGGGAAAAGGGTAAGATAAGGGGGGACTGAAAGTAGGCAACACAGAGGGAGGCAGTAGTCAAAAGCAAAACTCTTTTGAGGAGGGGAAGGGAGAAGGGAAAAATAAAAACATAAAGAGGGAGGGAAATAGGATGGAAAAACGACACAGCTTTTTACACAGCTAGTAATCATAACTGTGAATGTGAATGGGATGAACTCTCCCACAAAACAGAGGCAGATAGCAGAATGGATTAAAAACCATAATCTTACAATACGCTGTTTGCAAGAAACACATTTGAAACAGGGTAAAGGTAAAAGGCTGGAGCAGAATATATTATGCTTCAGCTGAAGTAAAAAAAAAAGCAGGGGTAGCAATCCTAATTTCAGACAAAGCAAAAGCAAAGATAGACCTAATTAAAAGATATAAGGAAGGAAACTATATCCTACTAAGAGGCACCATAGACAATAAAGTAATATCATTACTTAACATCGATGCACCAAGTCGTACAGCATCCAAATTCTTAGAGGAGAAGGTAATGGAGTTACAGGAAGAAATAGACAGCAAAACTATACTTGGGAGACTTCAACCTCTTCCTCTCTGAACTTGATAAATCTAACCTCAAAACGAACAAGAAAGAAGTTAAGGAGGTGAATAGAATTTTAGAAAAGGTAGATATGATAGACCTCTGGAGAAAATTGGATGGGGATAGAAAGGAATATACTTTCTCTTAGTGATATATGGCACATACACAAAAATTGACCATGTACTAAGGCATAAAAAACTCACAGTCCAGTGCAGAAAGGCATAAATAGTCAATGCATCCTTTTTCAGATCATGATTTAATAAAAATTATTTGTAATAAAGGGCCATGGAAAGATAGACTAAAAACTAATTAGAAACTAAATAATCTAATCCTAAAGAATGAGTGGGTCAAACAACAAATCATAGAAACAATCAGTAACTTAATTCAAGAGAATGACAATAATGAGACAACATACCAAAACTTATGGGATACAGCAAAAGCAGTTCTTAGGGGAAGTTTTATATCTCTGAATGCTTACATGAATAAAATAAAGAAGAAGGAGATCAATGAATTGGGTATGCAACTGAAAAAGCTAGAAAAAGAACAAATTGAAAATCCTCAATTAAATACCAAATTAGAAATACTGAAAACCAAAGGAGAAATTAATAAAATTGAAATCAAGAAAACTGTTGAACTAATAAATAAAACTAACAGCTGGTTTTATGAAAAAAAAAAACAAATTGACAAACCTTTGGTCAATTTGATTAAAAAAAAGGAAGAAGAAAACCAAATTACCAGTATCAAAAAATGAAAAGGGTGAATTCACCTCCAATGAAGAAGAAATTAAAACAATAATTAAGAATTATTTTGCCCAATTATATGCCCAGGAATTTGATAATCTTAGGGAAATGAATGAATATTTACAAAAATATAAACTGCCCAGATTAAAAAAAGAGGAAGTAAAATACTTAAATAACCCCATCTCAGAAAAAGAAATTGAACAAGGCATCAATGAGCTCTCTAGGAAAAAATCTCCAGGGCCAGATAGTTTTACATGTGAATTCTATCAAACATTCAAAGAACAACTAATTCCAATACTTTATAGACTATTTGGGAAAATAGGTGAAGGAGTGTCTTTTTATGATACAAATATGGTACTAATTCCTAAACCAGCAAGGGTCAAAACAGAGACAGAAAATTAGAGACCAATTTCCCTAATGAATATAGATGCAAAAATTTTAAATAAAATATTAGCAAAAAGATTACAGCAACTTATTGTGAGAATAATGCACTATGACCAGGTAGGATTCATTCCAGGAATGCAAGACTGGTTCAATATTAGGAAAACCATCACATTGATCACATCAGCAACAAAACTAGCAGAAACCACATGATTATCTCAACAGATGCAGAAAAAGCTTTTGATAAAATACAACGCCCATTCCTATTAACAACACTAGAAAACATAGGAATAAATAAACAGAGTCTTCCTTAAAATGATAAGAAGCATCTACCTAAAACCATCAGCAAGCATTATGTGTAATGGGGATAAGCTAGATGCAATCCCAATAAGATTGGGGGTGAAACAAGGATGTCCATTATCACCCCTATCATTCAATTTGATACTAGAAATGTTAGCTGTAGCAATAAGAGAAGAAAAAGAAATTGAAGGAATTAGAATAGGCAAAGAAGAAACTAAGTTATCACTCTTTGCAGATGATATGATGATATACTTAGAGAATCAAGCAAAAAACTACTTGAAATAATAAACAACTTTAGCAAAGTTGAAGGATATAAAATAAACCCATATGCATACATGGCATTCCTATATAATACTAACAAAGCCCAATAGCAAGAGATAGAAAGAGAAATTCCATTTAAAGTTACTGTAGACTCTATAAAATATTTGGGAGTCCACCTGCCAAAACAGACCCAGGAACTATATTAACACAATTACAAAACACTTCTCACACAAATAAAGTCAGATCTAAATAAATGGAAAAAACATCAGTCGCTCATGGCTAGGCCAAGCTAATATAATAAAAATGACAATTTTAGCTATATTAATTTACTTATTTAGTGCCATACCAATCAAACTACCAGAAAATTATTTTACATAATTAGATAAAATAATAACAAAATTCATCTGGAAGAACAAAAGATCCAGAATATCAAGGGAATTGAAGAAAAGAAATGCTAGGGAAGGAGGCCTAGCCATACCAGATATTAAACTGTATTATAAAGCAGCAATCATGAAAACTACTTGGTACTGGCTAAGAAATATAGTGGTAGATCAGTGGAACAGGTTAGGTACTCAAGATGCAGTAGTTAGTGAATATAGCAATCTACTCTTTGATAAACTCAAAGAGTCCAGCTTCTGGGATAAGAATTCACTATTTTACAAAAACTACTGGGAAAACTGGAAAATGGTATGGCAGAAATTGGGCATAGACCAACATCTGACTCCATATACCAAAATAAAGTCAAAACAGGTTCACAATTTAGATATAAAGGCTGATACTATAAGCAATTTGGGAGAGAAGGGAATAGTTTATCTGTTAGACTTATAGAAGAAGGGAAGAATTCATGACTAAACAAGAGATAGAGGGCATTATGAAATGCAAAGTGGATAATTTTGATTACATTAAATTAAAAAGCTTTGGTACAAACAAAGCCAATGAAACTGAGATTAGGAGGGAAGCAGAAAATTGGGTAAGAATTTTTGTAACTAGTGTCTCTGACAAAGGCCTTATCTCTAAAATATATAGGGAACTGAGTCAAATTTATAAGAATACAAAGTCATTCCCCAATTGAGAAATGGCCAAAGGATACGAACAGGCAGTTTTCAGAGGAAGAAATTAAAGATCTCTATAGTCATATGAAAAAATGCTCTAAATCTCTATTGATAAGAGAAATGCAAATCAAAACAACTCTTAGGTACCACGTCTTTCCTGTAAGATTGGCTAACATGTCAAAACAGGAAAATGATAAGTGCTGGAGATGTAGGAAAATTGGAACACTATTGCATTGTTGATGGAGTTGGGAACTGATCCAACCACTCTGAAGAGTAATTTGGAACTATGCCCAAAGGGCTATAGAAATGTGTATACCCTTTGACCCAGCAATACTGCTTCTAGGTCTGTATCCCAAAGAGATCATACAAGGGGGAAAAAAGGACCCATATGTACAAAAATATTTATAGCAGCTTTTTGTGGTGACAAAGAATTGGAAACCAAGGTGGTGCCCATCAATTGAGGAATGGCTGAATAAGTTGTGGTATATGAATGTAATGGAATACCGTTGTGCTATAAGAAATGAGGAGCAGATGCACTTCATAAGAACCTGGAGAAACTTACCTGATCTGATGATGAGTGAAGGGAGCAGAACCAGGAGAATATTGTACACAACCACAGACTCATTGCTTCTGTGATGACTAACTTTGATAGACTTGGCTCTTCTCAACAATACAAGGTACTGAGACAGCTCCAAAAGATACATGATGGAAAAGACTATCCACAACCAGAGAAAGAATTATGGAGTCTGAATGCAGATTGAAGCATACTATTTTCTCCCACTTTTTAAAAAATTTAATTTATTCAATTTTGGTTTTGTTTTATCTTTCTCATGATTAATTTCATTGATTATAATTCTTCTTTACAACTTGATTATTGGGAAAATAAGTTTAATGTGAAGGTATATGTAGAGCCTATATCAGATCGAGTGCCATCTTGGAGGGAGGGATGGGGGGAGAAGAGGGAGGAGAAAATTTGGAACTCAAAAACTGGTGGAACTGTTGTAAACTAAAAATAAAATAAACAACATATATAAAAAAAATTTAAAAAAGGGTGATAAGCCTGATCTTATCAGTGGAGAGTTTTTCTAACTACTATCCCCTAGCAAGCTGGAGCTGAGATGGCTATCAGCTATCCTTTAAGAGATGAAAACTAGAAGCTGGAGCTGAAGCAAGGAACAACATCCATCAGTCCATGTGTCTACCCCCATAACACCCAAAGGAATCCTCTACGGAGACTATGGGGCCCAATAGCCACTCCTAAAGTTCTGAAGACTAGTGAAGTAATGTACCCGTTAGAGATGCCATACACATTTGGAAGTAGGCTTCTTGAGTAGAATACAGTGATATCACAAGAAGGCATGGGTAGAACTGAAGCATTAGAGGCCTAAGTCACCCTTCCATGGGTGCAGAGGCCCATGAATGTAGCTTATGTGTGTCCACATCATGTGTAATTCTATGTGTTATCCTTAATTCCCCATTGATGATATATGTATTTTGGGAGAGTATGTCCAAGGTTTTGGGCAGCTACATGGTACAGTGGATGGAGCACCTGTCCTGGAGTCAGGAGGACCTGAGTTTAAATCCAATCTCAGACACTTACTAGTTGTATGAACCTGGGCAAGTCACTTAACCCTGTTTGTCTCAGTTCCTCATCTGTCAAATGAGCTGTAGAAGGAAATGGCAAACCACTCCAGGATCTCTGCCCAGAAAACCCCAAATGGGGTCATGAATAGTCAGACTCAACTGAAAAAAAATGACTGAACAGCAGCAAATGATTAAGATTTATGGGTGGGATATTCTATTACCACTTTTCTTTCTATGCTAGTTCATTAAATGCCTTTGCTTTTGACATAATTATAGTCTCTGAGAAAGAAAAAGTATACCCACCACTGGAAGTTTGTCAGTGATAATTTGGTTGGATATGGATCTATACAGTGACTTGAATCAGGGTTATCTCTTTGGTGGGTTGCCACAAGTGAGGGCAGAGCCCCAGGCGCTATAGGAGAAAATGAGCATGTGGAGAGAAGGCTTAGCACAGAGCCTTTGGGGAGACCCATAGTTAGAAGATGAGACATTGATAATGATCCAGCAAAGGAGACAGAAGAAACAGTAAGGAAAATAGAAGAACCAAGAGAGATGGGTGCTACAGAACTGAAGGAAAGGAAAATTATTTAGGAATAGGGGAATAGTCAACAGGGTTAAAAGCACCAGGAAAATCACGTAAAATGAATACTAGAAAAAGACCATTAGATTTAGCAGCTGGAAGATCACTAAGTACCTTGGAGAGAGCAGTTTCAGGCAATTGGTGGGTTTCAGGAGACTGAGAGGAGATGAAGAACAACAGATTTGGAGTCAGAGGAAGTGGGTTCAAATTTCTGCTCTGTTCCTTACTTCGTTGTAGCCTCAAGCAAATCAGTTTGAACCTTGATTTCCTCATCTATAAAATGAGGGAGGTGGACGGAGGACTTTTACGTTTTCCTTCCAATTCTATGATCTTGTGAGTGAAGGGTGAAAAAGGACACCCCACTAGAGTAGACGACTCTTTCTTGGAGTTTGGCTGAAAAATAGAGGAGAGACATAGGGTGATACCTCAGAGGAATGTCAGGGTCATGGGAAGTTTTCTTAAAGACAGGAGAGACTCAGGGCACTTGACACTTACTAGCTGTGTGACCTTGGGCAAGTCACTTAACCCCAATTGCCTTGCCTTTCTCCCTCCAAATAAAAATAAAAAAATAAAAAAAAAAGACAGGAGAGACTTGCATCAGTTTGTAGATAGCAGAGAAGGAGCCAGTGAGGTTTCTAGAGTTCAGTTTTTAATTGGAAAGTCAAGCTAAATGGTTCTTCCGCTGAGTTCCAAGGCCCACCTTTGCCAAGAGCCTACATTTAGAACTCCAGGGGTCAGCAAACAGGGACTGAGGGTTTAAAAACAACAACAACAACACATGGAGGAACTCTCAGGAAACATCTTTCCTAGCAATATGGTACCTGGCATCCATTTTATGCTCACTGCAAAAGCCTTGCAGCATCTTTCTGTGTCAGCATTTCTGTGAAGCTTCTGTCTGGGTAATTTATATATCTCCTTCCCACTAGCCTTTGCCACTGAAATCCCCAAATCATTTTCTTCCTTTTTTTTGAGACTATCATTTCCCAGGGCGAGATTGAGCAGCCTATCACTGGATCTCAGACTCAGCACCTTTTACAGGGGACCAAGGAAATGCACCCTCAGCTGATAATTCAGGGATGGAGATTTGGTACTAATTCAAGGAACAGGGGGAGGTCAGTCTGGCTTAGGGAAAAGTCTGGTCTGTCTGAGCACTTGAAAATAAATGCAATTAAAAAAAACCTTTCACATTTGCTTAGGAACTGTGCAGAGCAGCTGAGCTATAGCTACGAGTTATGATTATGGGAGGTAGTAAGAATAGTTATCCTCTCATTCAATTCATTTCAACAAGCAATTGTTGGGTCTCTACTATGTGCAAGGTATTGTTTGAGATGTTGTTTGAATTTAGATTCATTATTTGAATGCAAAGATAAATAAAGGTGGATATTTTATATAACTTACAGTTATAATAATAATTATTATTATGGTTGACCCATGATTTCATTGGTTTAGGGAACTGCCCCCCTGAGAACTCCCTCTACTAATGCCTAGGGCATTGAGAGGTTAAATGACTTGCCCAGAGCCACACAGCCTGTGTAGGTGACAGAGGCAAGACTTAATTCAGATCCTTCTGACTTCAAGGATGGTTTTCTGGTTTTCTTTCATATACGAGTGACCCTTCCTTCCTTCCTTCCTTCCTTCCTTCCTTCCTTCCTTCCTTCCTTCCTTCCTTCCTTCCTTCCTTCCTTCCTTCCTTCCTTCCTTCCTTCCTTCCTTCCTTCCTTCCTCTCTCTCTCTTTCTTTCTCTCTCTATCTCTGTCTCTGTCTTCCTTCCTTCCTTTCTTTCTTTCTTTCTTTCTTTCTTTCTTTCTTTCTTTCTTTCTTTCTTTCTTTCTTTCTGTCTTTCTGTCTTTCTGTCTTTCTGTCTTTCTGTCTTTCTCTCCTTTCTTTCTTTCCTTCTTTCTTTCTTCCTTCCATTCTTCCTTCTTATTTGTCCTTCTATCATTCCTTCTAATTTTTAATCATCTTTCTTATTTGTGCAAATATTATATCTTTATTATTAGAAAGTTAAACTCTCCATGGTTGAGTACAAGACCTTAGCCACGATGGGGACTTTAAAAAAATGATGAATTGAATTATGTCAATACTTCAAGGATGTTGGGATTTCATTGATGTGGGGATACTCTCCATTGATACAGAATACATACTCTCTGTGACTTGAACGTAGATTTACTATGACAAAATAATTTGACCCTGCAGCTAGCCTGGCAATGAGATTCTTTTAACTTAGTCCTATTCCTGGACCAAAGACATATAATTCCTTGCTAAAATCATCATCATCATTGCCACCATCACCACCACCACCACCACCACCACCTTCTTCTTCTTCTTCTTCTTTTCCTTCTTCTTCTTCTTCTTCTTCTTCTTCTTCTTCTTCTTCTTCTTCTTCCTCCTCCTCCTCTCCTTCTCCTCTTCCTGCTCCCCCGCCATGGATTATCTGCTATTTTGCAGAATGGGAAGGTCCTAATATAGCAGGTATATTCTAATAAATACTAAATTATTAATAAAATGAAATGATTGTGATTGACCATAGCTAACATTTGTTTGGCTTTTTGCACCCATCTTCTGCCTTTTAGGCAGTCTAGGGTAGCAATAGTCCCCTTTTCTACATCAAAGAGCCAGAGCCCACAGAAGTTAAATGGCTTGCCTAAGATAGTGCAACTCATAAATGGCTCCTCATTGCCTCTAGGATAAAATCCAAACTTCCTAGCTCGGTATTTCAAACCCTTCACAATCTGGTTGTCACAGTCCTTTCCAGGCTTACTGTACTATTATTCTGGGTCAACTTCCTCTACTTTCCAGCTAAATTACAGCCACGTCTTGTTTTATTACACTTTGCTTTATTTGCTCTTTGCAGATAGTGCTTTTTTTTTTTTTTACAAACTGAAGGTTTGTGGCAACCCTGTGTCAAGCAAGTCTATTGGTGTCATTTTTTCCAACAGCATGTGTTCACACCATGTCTCTGTATCACATTTTGGTAATTCTTGCAATATTTCCAATTTTTTTATTATAATTATGTTATAGTAACCTGTGATCAGTGATCTTTGATATTGTTTTGGGGCACTATGAATTGCTCCCATATAAGATGGTGAACTGAATTGATAAATGTTGTGTGTGTTCTGACTGCTCCACAGCTTCCCATCTCCTTGGGCCTCCCTATTCCCTGAGACACAACAATATTGAAATTAGGCCAGTTAATAACCTTAAAATGGCTCCTAAGTATTTAAGCAAAAGGAAGAGTCCAACTTCATTGTCTTATTTTAAGAAATTGCCACAGCCATATCAACCTTCAGCAGCCACCACTCTAATCAGCTAGCAGTCGCCAACCTTGAAGCAAGACCCTCCGATAGCAAAAAAGATTACAGCTCTATTGCACACTTATATAGACTATAGTAAGGTATAAACATAACTTTTATATGTACTGGTAAACCAAAAAAATCATGACTCACTTTATTGCGATATTCACTTTATTATGGTGGTCTGGATCCGAGCCTGCAATATCTCCAAGGTATTCCCGTGTACTATTTGCAGGTCCCCATTCCATCTCTGTATTCTGTGTTGTACAAGGTATCTCCAATAATTGGAATTTACTTCCTCTCCACTTCCACTTTTAATATAAAGCCCTCTGTTTGGCATTTAAAACTCTTCGTAGCTTAACTTGTTGCTACCTTTCCAGTCTTGTCACATTTTACTTTCCCTTCCACACTCTTTGATATGATTATGCTAGCTTACTTGGTGTTCTTTAAAAAAAAAAATACTGTATCACCCATCGCTGGGCCTTTATACTGGCTTTCCCCCATGGTGGAAAGCTCTGCCCTCAAACCTCCATTGATTTCTTTGGTTTACTTTTAGACTCATTTTCTGTAGGAGGCCTTTCCCAGTACCCTTAGCTGCCAATGGCTTCTTATTTCAAATTACCTTTTATCTATTCTCTCTATATATATATATCTTGCATGTCATTGGCATGTTGTTTCCATTAAAATGTATGCTCCTTGAGGGAAAGGACTCTTTTTCTTTTTTTAACCTTTGTATACCCAGAGCTTTGCTTAGTGATGGGCCCAAAGTAAGTTTTTAATAATATCCATTTTAATTAATAAGTGTTACTTTTTCTTCTCTTTTCCTCTCCCTCTCTCATCACTTAGCTGCTTTCATCTTTCTTCACTTGTGTCTCAGAAGAAAAGAAGATTTTCTTCTTACCTGATCATTCCTTTCTCCTTGCCAAAGTCAACCCCTTTGCATACACAAAATGGTCCCACTACATCCTGTCTTCTCCATCAGATTGCCCCCCATCATCCTTAACTCTCTCACTTCTTTTCTTTTTTTAAAAAAATTTAAAAACATTTTTATTTAAAGTTTGAGTATCAAATTCTATCCTTCCCTGTTCTCCCTCCCCCCGACCTCGCCATGGTAAGCAATAAGACATGGGTTATACATGTGCAATTATGAAAATTATTTCCATATTAGTCATTCTGTACAAGACGACTCAAAAGAAAAAAATGAAAAAGAGAAAAATAGCATGTTTCAGTCTATATTCAATTAATAGCAGTTTTTTCTCTGAAAGAAGATAATTCATCAGTAGTCCTTTGGGATTGTCTTGGATCATTGTATTGCTGAGAACAGCTAAGTCATTCACAGTTCTTCATTGAACAATATTTCCGTTACTGTGTACAATGTTCTTAATGTTCTGTTCATTTCACTATGCACTGGTTCTTATAAGTCTTTCCAGGTTTTTCTGATCATGATGCTTGTCATTTCTTATAGCACTATAAGAATCTGTTACAATCATATGCCATTGTTTAGACATTCCCCAATAGATGGGCCTTCTCACTTAATTTCAATCTCTCTCTGTCTACTAGCTGCTTCCCTAGTGCCTACAAATATGTCCATGTCTCCCCCTTCTTCCGAAATCCCTCATTTGACACATCTATGTCTTATTGGTATGGTTCTATATCTCTCCTGCATTTTGGGGCTGAACCCCTTGAGAATGTGGTCTACAATAGGTGCTTTCATTTTCCCTTTTCTCATTTTCTTCTTAACCAGTAGCAGTCCGGCTTCCAACATCATCATTTACTAAAACTGCTCTCTCCAAAGTTAATAATGATCTCTTAATTGCCAAAACTAATGGCCTTTTCTCAGTCCTCATCCTTTTTGACCTCTCTGCAGCCTTTGATAGCCTTGATCACGCTTTTTTCATTGATAATTTTTTTTTCTCTAGATCTGGTTCTCCTACTCTACTCTATCCAGCTTCTCCTCTTACCTGACCCTTCCTTTTCAGTCTCCTTCCTTGGATCTTTATCCAGGACACACCTACATATTTTGAGTGTCCTCCAAGGCTCTCTCCTTATCTCACTCAGTACAGTTTTACTTGGTGATCTCTTCAGCTCCTGTGGGTACAATTATTATCTCTATGCTCATATCACCTCACATCTGAACTACTACACTAGTCTTTTTGGATTGTTTCCCAGACTCAAGTGTATTCCCACTGCAGTCCATCCTCCTCTTGGTTGTCAAATTCATCTTCCTAAAGATATCACTCCCTTACTCAGTAAACTTCTGTAACTCCCTATCACTTCCAGGATTAAATATAAAATCTTTTGTTTGGCATTCAAAGCCCTTCATAGCTAGGTCCCCTTTCACCTTTCTAGTCTTATACCTTTCTCACACCCACCTACTCTTCCATCCAGTGACACTGTCCTTCCAATTGTTCATCAAATGGGACACTTCATTCCTTGACTCTGGGTATTTTCACAACTGTCTCTCATGCCTGTCTTCTCTACCTCCTGGTTTCTCTGGATTCCTTCAAGTCCTAGAAAAAAATCTCTTTCTATGAGAAGCCTTTCCTGATTCTCCTTAATTCTAGTACCTTCCTTCTGTTGATTATCTCCAATTTAACCTGTCTATATCTTGTTGGTTTGTTTGTTTTCCCCTCAGTGCTCATTTTAGCCACTCCAGATTCAGGGATCTGAACTCAACTCCCCTTTAATCTGCCGAGGGCAACAGAGGCAATTGCCCATCCCTTTAGAACATCTCTCACCTATCTCTCAGGACTGACTGACCTATGCTCAACTGCGGTTCCCATGGAACCTTTCTCTACTTTGGCCTTCAAAATTCTTATTTGAATATTTGCTACTACCACCAAGATCTGCACCCTAGGGCTCTACCCACACCCTAGGCTTCCAGGCCTACCCCAGCTGGTCCTCCTCTTGTGCTAGGCCTAGACCTCTTCTGTTCCTGCTTTTGACTATTGCCAGTGATGCTACAGTGCCATCCATTTGTAGGGCCAGTTGATTGTGGGGTGTATGGGGTGTTAAGGTAGGACTAGAAACTTTGGTGTGAGGACTTGCCAAGCCCTTTTCAGGACTGCTCATCCAATTTTGGTGTCCATCCAATCACTGAGTTCTCATCTGGGGCTCCAAGAAGCTGTGGCATGTGGAACAGCCACACCCTGGTAAAACTGTTTCAGCAGATAGGCTAAACCAGGTTGAGGGTAACCCATAGGACTCAAACCTGCTGGTAAGTTAGGGGGATGTCTACCTCAAGCATGTGAAGACCTCCCCTGGTAGAATGGGTGGATAAAAACAATTTGTTTCAACAGCCATGAAGGCAACTAAAGGAGGCACTGTAGAATGCTTAGAGCTTGGTCAGACATCAAAGATACCAAGGTCATCTGCTGTGTGCCATGTCATCACCAGTGGTCCTGACTTTTATCTTGCTGCTGGACTTCAATGACTCTGGAAGAGAGAGTGAGGTTGAGGACTTTGTGCAACTCTCACTCACTTAAATCCAATTCATAAACAAGTCAAGACATGGCCCCTTGCCGTCATTGGTCCTCTTCAAAAACAACAAACGACAAACATAAAACAATAACATCTTGTTTTTACATAGTTGTTTTCATATTGTCTCCTTCATAAGACTGTGAGTTCCTTGGGAGCAGAAATTGTCTTTTATCTTTCTTAGTATCCCCACAGTTTATGCCTGGCACATAGTTCAATTGTTGAATTTAATTAAATGGAATTAAATTGATTGCACAATAGGCATCTTGAATTTTTAGGTGTACTAATTCTCTACTTACTTAGCATCTCTCCTCTCCACCCCAAACCCTACCCCACTCCTCTTGGCCTTTTCTCCATTTCAGACAAAGGTAAATATCCACCCAGCCTGCTGTAATTATCTGAGCATGGGAATGAGTAGAGCCTGAGTTTATGAGCGTTTCTCCTATATTCGCTTTACCACCTAAGACTGGTTGCTTGGAATTTCCTGTTACTGTTTTTACTATTTGTTGTAATGGCTCATTTGTTTTTGGTTCTGTTCTTGGCCAGTGAATGTTCAAGCTAATAAGAGGCACAGTCTGGACGTAATTCATCCAAGGAGCTATGCACTACTGTCGTAAACCCCAACAGCTCTGCTCCTGTGGATTAACAGTGTCTGAGAAAAGCAAAGAGTGAATTACAACAGGGGCTGGCTAAGTGACAGGCATTACCTTTTAATGACTTCCAGTTTAAAGTGCTCACTTGAAGCTTCCAATAGGGGCATTCCTCCTGCTTCGGCTTAGAAGCCAGCTTGCTAAAATCTTCTGGGAGTTAGAAGAGTGGAGTTCTAGTCTTTGCTTTATCACTAACTAGCTGTTTGATCTTATACAAGTAGCTTCTCTTCTCAGAAGAAGTGTCTATGAATCTCTGGCTGTCGGCATTGAGAGATCTCACGTCAGTCAACTCTGAGAAAACCTACCATGTGCTTTCCACATAGGTCTTTTAGAAAGGTTGTCTTTGGAAGTCACTTAACTTCTCTGCTCCTGAGCATCTCATTTGGAAAATGATGGGGTTCAGACTGGTAACTTCTAAGGTAGCTTCTAGCTCTAAATATATGATTCTGTAATCCTTAATCATAATAAGTTTTCAACCCATGGTTCTTACTTCTGTCTACTGGGACCAAACAGAAAAAGTTTACTCCTTCTATGGTACAGCCCTTCAAATATTCAAAGAAGGCTACCATGTTATCTGCCCCACCCCCAAGTCTTTTCTCCTCCACACTTAAATTCCTTCAACACATCTTTCTATCTAACGAACTCCGGATCCTTTACCATCCTTATCCTTTTTTTTTTTTTGCATTCCTCTGTACAATCTCTGATTTACCAAAGTTCTTCCTAAAATATAGCACCTGCAACTGAACACAATATTCCAGGTGTGGCCTGACCAGGTCATATTATTGTTGGATGTATTTTAATGTATTACACACTTCCGCTTCAAATAATCAGTCTAAGAACATAATTAGGTTTTTTAAATGTGCAAAAAGAGATTGCTTATACCACATGATCTCTTTACAAAGTAAGAACTTCTTCGATTGGGTGAAGAAAGGTTGTAATTGACTAAAGAGACAAGTCATCTCTGCCCCAAAGGCTTTAAATGGCTGGAGGAATTTTAGCCACCATAGAGCATCAAAGCAGCTAAGTTCTTGATGATTCTAGGCTCAGACCCTTATGCCTGACCTAGAAAGGGAGGAAGGGGGTTAGAGTGAGACCTGAAGGAATATTATATTCTTACTTTCTCTCCCATTCCCGCGACTGACTGTGTTAATCAGACATTCTGGACAAGTAACAGACAAAGTATCCAGAGGACATGCTGGGGACACATACAGAGAACAAGGACAAAGATGGTTTCAGGATGATAGCTAGCTAAGGGAGGCAGTGAATTAAATAAATATGACCCCTTGCCCTAGGGAATGACAGCTGTTGACTCAAGAAATGGCATCCAGTAATTGAGAGTTTGACCACATATGTTCTTTCCATGTATGCCTCCCTGCTAGCATACTCTAAACTTCATTTCATTCTTCCCCTGGATTTTGTGAGTAAGGAGACAATATACTTCTGGTTTGGGGTGGGGAGATTTTTGGGGGGTAACTATTGTTGTTGATATGTCTTCTCTCAATAAATATGCTTTCCTAAAGGTTTCTTGAAATCTGGTTGTCTGATTTTCAATGGAAACTGTATCAGGGAAAGCTTCCAAGAGACAATACTAGAAACCTTTCCTGTTAGAGTTATCCCTAGAACCCATAGTAGCAGTAGTAGTAGTAGTAGTAGTAGTAGTAGTAGTAGTAGTAGTTGTTGTAGACAGCTGCCCTCTGGTTATACAACCTGCCATTGTAATTAGAATAGTGCCACACAATCATTTCATTTTACTTCATTTTACAGGTGAGGAAACACGGGTTAAGAGGTTAAGTGACTTGCTTAGTCACACAGCTAGGAACTATCTAAGGCAATGTTGGAACTTAGGTCTTCTTGACTCTAGTACTATCCACTGAGCCACACCACAGTGGACACTAGTGCCTTGTGTAATTCAGGCTAAGTTTACATTAGCTTTTTTTAGCTATCATATATTGCAGACAAATCCCACGTCCTCTTCATTTCATAAGGAGTCTTGCCTAGCCATGCCTCTTTCATCTTAAATTTGTTAATGCTATTTTTTAAAACCCAAGTGTGAGACTTCACATACATCCTTATTTCATATCATCTTAATTAATTGGGCCCTAGACTTTAGCCTTTCAACTTATTTTTGAATATTAGCTTTGCCATCAAATGTTTTAGCTATACCTGCTAACTTTTTGTCATCTGCAAATTCGATAAGCCTTCCATCTATGCCTTTGTCCAAATTACTGATATAAACATTAAATCACATAGGACCAAGCATAGGTACTTGGAGATATCCTTTCAAGTTATCATCAAACAATTAATAATTAAATGAGACAGCTAGCTATTCTAGATAACCTCTAAGGTCCTATCTTGGGCTAACTTTCTATGATTTGTGTAAGTGGGAAGAGTGCTGGGCTGGAAATCTGTAGATCTTTGAGCCTCAGTTTTCATATTTGTATGTAATCTCTAGCTCAAAGCCAATTTGCAAAGTCGTCTTCTCCTCATTGGTGGAGATTGGTTATTCAATCCTTTATGCCTGGAAAGGTAGAGTTAGTGAGAACTTGGGAGAAAAGAGACCTGAGCTTCTGGTTTCCAGCTTTGAAAGAGAAGACAATGTTTCAGCCTCCTTTCAGATTCCTGAAGGGAGAGAAAGACTGTGAAGAAGACAACATGAAGAGGAGCTGGCACTTGGATCAAGTCTCTATTCCCAATTTACTATACTAGAGAATGAACAACTGAAGAAATTTCCCTTGAGATCTAGGTCTCTCCCTCTCTCTCTCTCTCTCTCTCTCTCTCTCTCTCTCTCTCTCTCTCTCTCTCTCTCCCTCTCTCTCTCATATCTTGATCCCATTGAGAAACTTCATTCACTCTTTGTCTTGTCTGATGTATAAGCTCATCTGCATGCTTTTTCTGATTTCTGTTTGTTATCAGCTTGGATAAATGGGTTTATTTGCCATTTGCAATGTGTGTTCTTTGTGGAGCTGGTATTTGATGGGAAGGGAGGCAAGTTATATATATATTTGTATATAGCTTGGGACATGCTTTAAGGTATAGAAATTAGGAGCTCAGCTTCACCCTAAATTATTTCCTCTAAATTTGAGAGGAAAGTTATATAAATTCTACTCCTTCACATTTCCTTTCTCTGAGGAAAGCAGGGTAGACAGTTTCTGTCCCTAACCTTTTACTCCTCTCCTAGAAGGAATCAAAATTTCCCTAGTAGAAGAGAAGGTAGGATATACTCTAGAGATATATATTCACCTCCCTGTGGGCCACATCTAGAGGGAACTAAGTGGGCGCATACAACCTACATAGGTAAAATACATTACATATCCCCCATAAGTAAAATAAGAGTATTGGATTAAATGATCCTTCAGACCACTTCTTTCTATGGTTCTTGTAGTCTAATGGGGAAAGGAAGAAAATGGTATGATATGGTACAAGTCAATATGGTACAAAATAAAGTGTCCTAGGGACAGTGGGATGCTGGATAAAGGGCTTTCAGAAATTTGAGTTGAGAGAGATCACTTTCAGCTGATGATAGGGGTAGTTGAAGACTTTTTGGAGGAAGTGACATCTGAGTTAGGCCCTAAATGGCCCAGAGACTCCAACAGACAAAGATGGTGAGGGTAGAGGAGAGTCAGTTGTAAACATGGGGCAGAATATAAGCAAGCACAATGAGGTGGAAGAAAGCAGGACAAAAATATGGGATGGAGAATAGTCTGGTTTGGCATACAAGACTGATGGAATGGATTGTGCCCCCCTCTGTGAAACAGCAAAATATAATTAGAGCTTTGGCACTGTTAGATTAGTGATGAAAAAGAATACGATGTGTTCAAAATAGCAGCTGATCTGAATCTTTAAATATCAACCCCTTTCCCTCCCCCTCTGGATTCTGACTCAAGAGATACTTTGGTTCCCAGGAAGGAAAGCGAACTACAGATTTGCCAGTTTAGCCACCGGAAATTGGAGAGGTGGGGACAGGAATGAAGAAATTTCCTCATGTGGGTCTATCATTAACATTTCCCTAGCGTGGACAGAAAAGTTATTAACTCACCAATAAAAGATATTTAAATGTCATTAAAAAGTTTCAGTTCTCCCATAATTCTCCTTAATGGTAGAGATTTCAGTGCTGGTCTTCAGTCCTGAGATTGCATTTTCCAAGAACCCTATGCTAAAAGTTTCAAATCACTCAATTACCATATTTATTGCCAGATCCTGTTTTCTAATCCCCCTGTGAATTTGTCAGGCACATTTATGCACCTTCTTGGTTTTTCTTTGTTTTGTTTTGTTTTTGAGTGCAGGGTACTGAGGTTGTCTTCCCAAAATTAGAGTCCAAAGGGTCTTTTGGTAGTGGACCAATATGCCCAATGGGATCCTGAAAACCAGCTATTGGCAGCAAACGTGCCTACATGCATGTTTCATGCCATGGAAGAGGTAAAAACCAAAAATCAGGTTTTCATATCATAATTGGGAGCATCATCACATTTAGGGGCATAGTTGGTCAATCAATAAGCATTTATTAAATTCTTATTATGTGCCAGGCACTGTGCTAAGTGCTGCAGATATAATGAAATTCCAAATGACTGGGCCTTTTACTGGTAGAGGGAACTTCTGGGTAAGGAAAATCCCTCTGCCAATGCAGGTCAGCACCTCTTCTGTAATTTATAATATTAGAAAGCTGATCAGAGCACGGAGAGGTTATGTCTTGCTCAGCATCATAGAAGCCTTCCTGGCTTCAAGGTCAGTTCTTCATCTTCTCTACCTTGATGCCGCTCATCATTTGTCTCTGTGTGTGACAAAAATTGTTTCCTAAATAATCTTGTTTTGTTCATGGTTCAGTAACATATAATAGTGGAAAGAGCACTAGATTCTGGATAAGGAGAGACTTAGGTAAGTCCAGTACTTACCAGCTATGTGGCTATGAGCTGGTCACTTCACTTTTCTGAGACCCAGTTTCCTCATCTGTGAAAGGGGGAAAATGATACCTGTTATAGGTCATCATGAAGGTCAAATGAGATGATGTTTGTAAAGTTCTCTGCAAACCTTAAAGTGCTCTAGAATATCATATTCGGGCCAGGTTTCATGAGGAAAACTATAATTTTAGAAGTGGGACAATAGAAGAGCCAGCATTGCTCCGTGGAACGGGTATGGATTTCCAGACAGAGGACATGGGTTGGAAGACCAGCCCTGCCACTTACTATCCATGTGACTTCACCTGTCACATTTCCTTTCTGTGTCTCTGTTTCCTCAGCTGTAAAATGAAAGCATTGGATGAAATGATCTCAAACAACCCACCAGGTCAGATGTTGGGCTCCAACGAACTCCTACTCGTGGTGTGTTTTGAAGTTCATTTGTTGTTGTCAGTATTCAGTTGTTTCAGTCGTATCTGACTCTTTGTGACCCCATTTGGGATTTTCTTGGCAGAGATGCTGGAGTGGTTTGCCCTTTCCTTCTTCAGCTCATTTTACAGATAAGGAAATTGAGGCAAACTGGGTCTAGCGACTTGCCCAAGATCACACAGTGTTAATAATAAGTATCTGAGGCCAAATTTGGACTCAAGAAGATGTCTTACAGATTCCAAGTAGAGTGCTCTATCCACTGGACCACCTAGCTTCCCATAAAGTTTATAACAGGTAACATTTATGTAGAGCTCTAAGGTTTATGGAGTACAGTACACACACATACACTATATATGTGTATCCATACACACGTAGTATGAACACACACATACGTATATAATCTCATTTGATCCTCATGACATCCCAGTGATATAGGTATTATTATCTCCATTTTACAGATGAGGGAACTGAGGCTGAAAGAGATTAAACTACTTCACCAGGGTCACACAATTAAGCATCCAAGGTAGGATTTGAACTCAGGTCTTCCTGAATCTAAGTACAACATCTACTATGCTACCAAACTTCTGAATTTGAATATGAAATATGAAAAGGATTTCTAGCTGCTCTTGCCATTTTATGGAGGAGGGTCAGAGAGATGGAATGACTTCCCTCAGGTCACACAGTTAAGGATAGACAGACCTAGGATTCCTGACTCCCAGGCTGGAGCTCCATGCCATAGCTCCTCTCTCTCTGCAGACTTACCTTGAATTTTTTCTTTCTTGAAATCTGTTCTTTTTTTTCAGATTAAAGAAAACCTTCTCTTACTCCTAGCCCTTTGCAGTATGTTTTGCTGATTTTCATTTTTCTCAGCGACACAGTTGCCATAACTCTAAATAGACACTGTACTTAGCACATGGAACGTGCCTGGTGTGATGATGTCTTACACTCTCCATAAAAATGCAGGCTTGCTGCCTGGGGTCGGCTCTAATCATATGTTAAAATAACACACCTAATGGGCAGAAGCATAGACACAAATTTGGCAGAGGGGTTTTAATAAATGTAGACAACGAGAGCAACCAGAAACCTTATGGCATATACATCCTAATGACATCATAAACTACAGAAGTGAATTTGGAGGAGGGCCCTGCAGTTTAGACAATTAGGATGGAATGCGCTTCTTGTTTTATTTATATCTTTTTTATTGGCCCTCTGACATTATGAAAATGGGACATTTTTACTACAAGCTTTGGAATGAGGACATTAATGTCACTTACGAAAGGTTCATAGAATCATAGAAGGCACCTCAAGAGGCTACATGAGCCTGCCCTCACCTCCAGGAAGGTAAGGTGCTCTCTTCATCTTTCAGAAGAGGCTGAGAGGTTAAATCATTTGCTCACTCAGACGGCCACTGGTAGAGTGGAGATTAGGATTCCTGTTTCCTAATGTAGTAAGCTTTCTCCTATGCCACATTACATTTTAATGCCACTTGTTTTACGAAATCTCAGAACTTGAGAGTTGGAAAAGACCTATTGAGGCCCACCTAAAAATGAATCCTTGCTACTACATGTCTGGCAAAAAGTCTCAAAAACCTGCTTATGTCTCAAAAAAAGTCTCAAAAACCTTTTAATGAGGGGAAACCCACTATCTCCCAAGATGGCTCCTTTTTCCTTTTTTTGTCATTATTCTTCAGTCGTGTCTGACTCTGTGTGACCTCATTTGGTGTTTTCTTGGCAGAGATAGTAGAGTGGTTTACTATTTCCTTCTCCAGCTCATTTTAGAGATGAGGAAACTGAGGCAAATGGGGTTAAGTAACTTGCCCAAGGTCACATAAATAGTAAATATCTGAGGCCAGATTTGAACTTAGGAAGATGAGTCTTCCAGACTCTAGGCCTCGCACTCCATCCACTGTGCCACCCAGCTGCCCTAACTATCTTCTGAATGATTGCAATCGTTAGAAAGATTTTCCTTTCATCAAGCCTAAATTTGCTTTTTTTGCAGCTTAATTTGGCTCTCTGGAGTCAAATAGAAGAAGCCTAATCTCTCTTTCACATTATAGGCCTTCAAATACCAGAAGACAGCTATTATCCTTCTCCGCCCCTCCACAATGAGTGCTTTTACTTGTTTTCAGTTTCCCAACTCACTAACTATATAGTACACAGAATTGTTTACTCTCAGAGCAAAAATGGACACAGAGACAATCTAATCCAATCCACTACCTGATGGACTCTAGAAAAACCTCAACAAATGGTAATCTAGGTTTTGCTTGAAGGCTTCTAGTGAGGGTTGAAACCTCTCACCTCCAAAGCCATTTATTCTATCTTGCACAGTTCTGATTGCCAGGAAATTTCCCATGTATGGTGCCTAAATCTACATATTTTCCATCACATTTATGAAAACCAGCTTGGTTAAAATTTTAATCATCCTTTGTCCTTGGGAAAAGGTTCCAGATCAGAAAAATGAAACTCTATAATCTTCCACCTGTTTGTAAATCAGGGCTTTGATTTAAAAAGAAAAAAAAAAAGATTTCCAGCCATTCCCCAACTTTCCACACATCTGAATAATGTAGGTCTCAAAGAATATCACTAAAACTTAAAAAAATAGATAGGGAAAAAAGAGTTCAGAAGAGGATACAAACAGAGCTAGCATTACTACTGAATTAAATTTAATATGCCCTTAAGAACTGTGCATCACAGTATTTGAGAGTTGGAAGGTACCTAAAATCAAAGTCTTTATTGCTACTCCTTGAACAGGACATTCCAGATTCTGACTCTGCATCTGTACAGGCTTTGATCCCTTATGTCTGAAATGCTTTCCCTCCTCATCTCTGATTACTGACTTCACTGGTTTCCTTAAATCTCACCTCCTTTTGTGGGCCTTTCCCTCCCCTCCCCCTCCCCCCACACTATGTCTTCTCTCTGAGATTATTTTGCATATGCATAATTGTTTGTGTGTCATCTCCTTAAGAGCAGGCACTGTATTTTTTTGCCTTTTTATTTAAAGTAGTCTCAGCACTTAGGGAAGTGGCTGACACATAGTAAGTGCTTAATAAATGTTTTTTGGTTGACTGACAGACTGATTGACAAATAGCTGTCCATGGTTTGATATGCCATCCTCTTTTCTTTTCTTTGTATATTCAAATATTCATGCTCAGTAATGTTTGTTAAGTTTATAATAAAAAGAAAAATAATTTGGGTCTTCAGTGAATTGAAAAAAAATGAGGAAAATTCAACTCCAATGGTCTATTTACTGAATCTGACAAAGAAATAGGACCAAGACTTTGTGGAACCTGCCAAGTGCCAAAGAACCAAGAAGGCATGTGGCTGACATTCACATAAAGGGGTCGGTCATCAGGCATTCAGGTAACTGAGAACTGTCCTCCTATGAATGCACCACTCTGTCCAGCCTGGCATTTAAAGCTCTATATCTGGCTCCAACCTACATTTCCAGTCTTATCTCTGTTACTCTTCTTTGCTTACTCTATGTGTCAACCAAACTGTCCAACTAGCTGTTCCCCAAGCTCAGTGTTCTATTTTCTGCTTCTCTGCCTTGGCAGAAGGCAGTCCCTCATGCCTATACACTTCTACTTTTTTATACTTCTTTATCTTCTTCCAAGACTAAACTGAGTTCTGGCACCACTTATGTGAAGCCTGCCTCAATCTCCCCAGTTCTGAGCATTTTTAAATCAATTCTCAAATTACTCTGTATTTACTTATCTACATACATGTTCTATCCTAGAGGATAATGTAAACTTCATGAAAGTAAATTTCTTGTATTTTGGGCTTCATTTATTTTTTTAAAATGTAGTATGGTGGTTTAATTCCTCCAGTAGAGTATCTAGTCATTGGACAAAGATTTCATATCTAATATACAGCAATTAAATGCATGTTTGTAGCTCGTCTAAGAATAGTGGGGCAATTATCACCTCCATCTTGCTCCTCCATCTCGCTCCTCCTTCTCTCTCTCTCCTTCTCTCTCTCTCCTTCTCTCTCTCTCTCTCTCTCTCTCTCTCTCCCTTCCTTCCTTCTTTTTTCTCCCTGGCTGGGAAGTGCAGCGGTCACTTTCTGGCCTGACCTCACTGTAACCAGCTTGGAAGCTTTGGCCTGCTTTATTTCCAACCTCAGCTGTTTCACCTGTCCTTGGGCAGCCTGGTGTTACTCACCTTCCCCAAAACTTACCAATTAGTGCTAGATTTAGTGAGGATGCCTGATTGGCTTTAGCCAATCGCTGCTAAGAACTGAGTCCAAATGATTCCCCAGTTTCAGCCTTCCCAGTAACAGGGGATTGATGACAGGTGTGCACCACTAGAACCAGTAATCTGTCCTCTTTTCCACTATGCTACCACTGAAGTTACTTATGAAGCAAAAGTGGGCCACACTGAACTAATGCCCATTTTGGAATTTTATGTTTCATGAGGAAAAGTAACAACAACGACAAAAACCTAACACTCCAGTGAGACTCTCAGTCTATTGAAGGAGCATCATTTACAGAAGATGGAAGTGAGGCCAATAACTAAGAATTATTGCAAAAGAGTCTCATGAATTCTTTGGAAACCCCATTCATGCACTGCACATCAATACTGAAACTTCTTTGGCATTCTTCTGATGTACCAGAAACAATTTGGAACAAATGGGACATTAGCCACTCTCTGATCTCTGAGCAGACATTTCTGATTTTTGATGTTAGATATTTGAGTGAATTTTAAATTTTAATTCAAAGAGAAGAGAGTAGGTTCTGATTATGCTTTACTGTTATGCTTAATGTCTTTAATGAACCAAGAACTGGAAGTATCCAACCTAGATTCAGTGTTTGACAGTATAAGCTTTCAATTCAGCATGAAGAACTTCGTTGATCAATGGTGGTGACATTCTAGTAACAGGAATCACTGACATCTCTGCTTCAGAAATTATGCCTTCAGATCCTAGTGGCCTCTGGCCCTATGTTTAGGCATAGCAAGTAGTGTTTGCTACACTCCAGGCTCAGATTTAGGGTCTATTGGAGCCTCTAGGAACATCCAGGGCAAAGTATTTGGGAAGAGGTATTACTCACACCAGTGATACCACACTTTGTACAAAGGTTGTGTGTATTTACATGTGAACATGATGTTTCCCCAAAAGAATGTAAGCTCCTTGGGGGCAGTGACTATTTTTGGTTTTGTCTTTGTGTCCCTAGTGCTTTGAACAGTGTATGACATGGTAAGTGCTTAATAAATGTTTGTAGATTGAACCGAATGGATGGATTTTGTGAGAATAGTGTCAGGAGGTCTAGAGCAATGAGTAAGAATGAGTATGAATGCTATCTATAGACAACTAAAAAGGCTTTTACAATTATTTGGGGGACAAGAGGAAAATCACAAAGAGTGGGGATATGCAATTTAGCCAGTATCCAATAGAACAGCTAATAATGAAAGAATCACCGAGAATCACACTTTCTCAACTCCTGTTTGCTTTTGTTTCTTTATTAAGGTTAATCTTTTACCTGGGAAATATAGAACAGAAATATTTAACAAAGAATTGAAACTCAATAGTTAGTGACAAAGCATCATATATATATGTGTGTGTGTATGTATAATGTATTTATATAAAACATACTAACATAGTATACACACATACATGAATAAATATATGTGTGCTTATTCACAAATTCATGCATTTTTCTGTTTGTGTTTCTCTCTTCTCTCTTTCCTCTCTGTCTCTTTCTGTCTCTGTCTCTCTAAGGTGGGCAGGAGTTGGCCCCCACCAATTGATTCACCATCCCTCATCCCTAGTCTAGTAGATGAGATGACAGAAAGGGCAGATATTGAAGGAAGGAGGTGTTGATTCATTAAACAAAGTGCTACTTCTTTGTGAAGTGTGAAAGTATTCTTCCCAATGGAATTAGAGGGACAACTTATTATTGGCCAACAAAGACTGGGCATTTCTCTGGTGACCCTTAAAAGCTTTCCAGCTCTCAAAGACAAACCAGGAAGGAAGCACCTTTGTGGTGTGTGATCCCTGCATCTCTGTGAGAGGGATGGTGGGGAGGTGGAGAGAATATTTCTCTTTCCTTTCCTCTGTTGGTCATGGTTACAGTTGATTTAACTGTCAAGGAGGAGATACCATATCCAGCTGTTGGAGAAAGAGAGAGAGAGAGAGAGAGAGAGAGAGAGAGAGAGAGAGAGAGAGACAGAGACAGAGACAGAGAGAGAGAGAGACAGAGAGAGACAGAGAGAGAGAGAGAGAGAGACAGAGAGAGACAGAGAGAGACAGAGAGAGAGACAGAGAGAGGTAAAGACAGAGACACGGAAAGACAGAGTCAGAAAGATAGAAGAGACAGAGACAGATGAGATAGATATAGAGTCAGACAAAAGGAATCAGCTTCAAAAGCATGACCTCTGATAGCAGACAAAAGAGATAATTATTCAAGGAAGAATTAGCCCTTACAGATGTTAGCCTCTCTCAACATACTAAGTGTGTGCCTAGTAGCATGCATTTTTTTTCCCAATGAAATTAAATGAAAATCAACAAAGGGCTATTTCACCACATCCTTCAAAAGCACATCCCTTTTTCTCTCCGCCCGAGTTTCCCCACCAATGACATGAGTAGATTGGACTGCACGATCTCTAAATCTCATAAAACTCTACCAGTCTATAGGTCTATGAACTGTGGATCCTCAGGGCTATTTTCAAACCAGGGCTGGGAACATGGCAACAATGAGTGCTACTGTTCAGTTCGTAAACCTTGGAGGTTCAAGTTGGAAATGGAGAACGAAAAGCATGAGATTTTGTCTTCTGATTACGAGACAAATGCCTTTTCTTCAGGGAACTCTGGAGCCCATGATCTACTTTTCTACCTTCTCCAAACTAGGAATCAATTGAGGACTATACTATGTTTCAGAGAAAGCCTTCGGTCATATTTTGCTAAAGGGAGGTGGAAACAAGGCACAGTGGGCTTGGGGGACTCCTGGCTAATCAAATCTCAAGTCCAAATTCATCACCAAACTCAATCTGGACACAACAGGCAACTAGGCCCAGCTGGTGAGAACAGCTGCAACAGAGCCCATGGGGTAAAATCAATATAATCAGAATGAATCTACACCTCAGGCTATTATACACCATTGACACATCACCAATGAATGCAGCAAATGCAGACTTCCTTGTCTCCCAGAAACACTTTCCACAGCCATACCACAAGCTGGGTGGACACCCAGGATTTCTTTTTAAAATCAGCAAATAAAATAAATAAACAAATAAAGAGGCATTTCAGATGTAAATTGAGAATGTGATTCATTTATTCCAGAACTCAAAGTGCAGGAATCGTGCATCATAGAATGTTAGAAAATTGAATGGTAGAGTACAGAATATATAAGCTGGAGGACCTTCTTACATAGAATGTTCAAAGATGGGTGATAATATTATTATTAGGTAGCATTTATGTAGATTTATGTGGCATTTTAAGATTTGTAAAGCACTTTATAAATGTTGTTGATCGTCATTATTGATAATTGATAATTATCAACTCACATGACAACCATGTGAAGATGGATGCTATTTCACAGGTGAGAAAACTAAGACTGAGTTTGTCAGTCGATCAATAAATATTTATTAAGCACCTACTTAATGTAGTGTGTCTTCTTCTCAAGGTACTCACAGTCTAATGGCAGAGATAACATGTAAACAATTCTGTACAAACAAGCTATACGCAGGATAAATTAGAAATGAGCGATATAGGGAAGGGCTATAGAATTAAGACACTTGCCAAGGGTCACACTGCTAGCAAGCGTCTGAGGCAGGAATCAAAGTTAGCACCTAGATGCTTCACTGAGCTGGAAGAGACTTTGGAGTATAGGCTATTATAATCTTGAACATGGAATGTTGGCACATAGATCATAGAGATAAAGGGATCTTCTGAGAAGCCATTTTTGGTCAATGGCCTCCTCTTAATGTTGTGGAAGGGGAAGTGACAGGGAAGGTAAACTAGTAGATAGAGAGAAGGATTAAATCAAACAAATCCCATTGAGTTCCTGAATCCTCAGGTTCCTCAAATGACTCTTTAGCTTGCATCTGGCTTGACAGGGATATTGACTTGAATTCCTTTTTTTTTTTTTTTATGTTGTAACACCGAACTTTGGAAAATAAGCTGCTCTCCTAAAATGTCTTCAAAAAAGTCCAATCTCAATTAGAGGATGATTTCTATTATGAATTTTAAAATGTATCAAAGAAGCCACATGTACCGCAAGGTCCACATGCCATGGAAAAGACTCTGGGAATAAGTCTACTCTCGCTCAGGCTCAGGTGTGTGTGCTAAAGCCAGTTCCAACAGGAGCTGACTGTTAAATTGTCAGCGTGAAATTTTCAGTGTGAGCATTAACACCTTGGAAATTGGCAAATACTGCAAAATCAGGGCTTGATTTATTGTTTTGTAGATCATCTACACTCTAGAATTAAGAAAGTGCTGGAGAAAATGTTAACAATAATGCAAATTAAACTCAAAATTGTCATGCATTCATTACATGTTTCTGGATAGTCTATCGTTAAATGTTTACCAACAGGTCTGCCTATAAGTCTTACTCTTCCACTGGCTAGTTACATGACTGTGGTTAAGTTAGTTATTTAAGATTCCTGATCCTCAGTTGCCACATCTAGAAAACTGAAGAGATTTGAATTGATTGACTTCCGTGATGCTTTCCTCAAAGGGTTAAATGCCTTTTAAGTGACACATCGAAATTTTATTTTCACTAAGTTGAGACCTGTACTCATAAAGTCAACTGTAATCTTCTCATAAATTTTCTAGTGATAGATCCAAAAAAAAAGATTTAATTCTTCTTTTTGTTTTTCTACTGTAAGCAAGTCAAAAAGTGTAGGGAAACATTGTAAAAACAGAAACCTTTGTCTTCCAAAATCTTTTCCTTCCCTTAAGCTACTCAACCCAGGAAGTTCCATAGTTATCCCTCCATCCTGACTAATGAAACTATCTTCCAAATGAAGCATTTGCCCCATGTTGTCAAACTTCATTAAAGTATTAATAATATATAATTGAATATTATGACTGAATATATACAATTGATTATATAACTGAATATAATATATTAATAAATTTTACCAAACTGATCTTTCCCTCTCTTTTTTTATTCTTCATTACAAAGTAGGTCTGCCTAGGTAGGAGAGGAAGAGAAATAAAGGGGATGAGGAAATAACATATATTAGTGTTAAACAAATAAAGCATGTACCCTAATCTAAGCGTTTTCTCCCCAGAAGACATTTTTAGTAATAAAATGAAAAGCAAAAGATCTGGTCATTGAAATGAACTAAGTACTTATTAGTGCCTGCTTGTTGCTGAAAGGTAATAGGGGAAGAGAAGAGTGGTTCAAAGTAAAAGAGAGAAGTATTTTGTAACAAGCTCAAGGGAAGATGACTATATTTAGACTGGAAGCACATAACTAAAAATGTTTCTTACATCTTTACCCTTCTGGATCAGGCTCTAGAATCAAAGAATTATGGGTAATGGTGGCTAGTAATGGAACAGACCTTAGATCATCATATTTAACTTCCTCATTTTAACACTTGAGGAAAATCAGACCTAGGGCATTAAAATTATTTGCCCATTTTCATGTTGGAAGTGAGAAGTGAAATGGGGGCTAGAACTCCACTGTGCCATTGAATAAATGTATGTTGGGTAATGGAAGATGGCTAGTCAGCCTCTTCATTCCCCTTCCAGATTGGCATATATGCAGGTTTCCCACTGAAGCAATATAGCTATGGCTGTCCAATTTGCCAAAGATACCTGTGTCCTTCCTTGGAGGAGGAGAAATGCACTTCTCATAATTTCATGCTCTACCTTGCCCCTTTCTCGACCCCATACCCATATTTGCCCCTGTTCCTTGCTCAGGATTCACTGATTTGAAATGTGGCCACTTTACTGTGGATGATAAAAAGACAACCTTCATAGGGCTTCCACCTGAGAGGGAGCCATTCCTGGGAAAGGTTCCCTTTACCCCAAAGCCCATTTAGAATTTAGATTTGAATAGATTTGTGACTAAGAGAAGGATGATACAAGTGCTGTGGGATTTAGCTGTCAGGCCTCAGAGCCTTCTTTGTGGTATGTTTCTAAACATGCCAGATCAACTGGCTTTCAGAATGTAATTCTTCCTAGTCATTTCTTCTAGTGACCTGGATTCAGGCCCTGGGGTATCCTGTGCTTGAATTTCCTCTGATGGACTTGATGATCCTGTGGCTATCACTAACCACTCCTGAAACAGGGAAT
The DNA here is from genome assembly GCA_028646595.1 of Phalanger gymnotis. NCBI lineage: Eukaryota > Metazoa > Chordata > Mammalia > Diprotodontia > Phalangeridae > Phalanger > Phalanger gymnotis. The sequence goes on from CM053622.1 coordinate 97,963,847, forward strand.
GGAATTGAGCAGGCCTGCATGGAGTCTTCCTGGCTGCTTCCATCCTAACGTTATCTCACAGAAAAGAGACAGATTGATTAGAGGCTAGACAGGACAGTGGAAAAGACTGCTGGACTTGGAGTCAAATGACTCTGGGTTCAAGCCTGGGCTCTACGAATGATTAATTGTTCAACCTTGGGCCAGTCTCTTAATTTCTTTGGCTTCACTTTCCTCTTCTATAAAATGAGGTTAGAGATGCTCACCCCATCTGCCTCACAGGAGCAAAGGAGAGCATGTTTATAAAGTGCTTTGTAACAATAAAGACCTATATGGATTCAGTACTCTTTGTGAAATTGCAGGTCACTAAAAAATTCTAAATACTCTCTCCTCCTCTTCCCCTCCTTTTTCTTCTCCTCCTCCCCTTCTTTCTCATGTTCCTTTTTCTCCTCTTTTTCTTCTTTGTCCTTATCCTCCTTTTCTTTCTCCTGTTTCTCTTTCTCCTCTTCTTCCTCCTCCTCCTCCTCTTTCTCTTCTTCTTCCTTCACTTCCTTCTCTTTCTCTCCCTCCTCCTCTTTTTCCTCTACTTCCCCTTATTTCACTTGCTCCTCTTTCTCCTCCTCCTCCTCTTTCTCTTGTTCTTTCTTCTCTTTTTCTTTCTTCTCCTCATCCTCATCTTCCTCTCCACTCTCCTCCTTTCAATTTGAAATTTTAATCCACTGGGCTTTAAAATTTTATTTTTAAAATAGCAAAGTATAAGAATGCATGACTAACCCAGTGCATTTTCTGGTTCTATGTACCTTTGTGACCTCATATAATGTGAAAGTGACAACCTTCTGGTACCTCAATTTTTCTTATGGTGATGGACTCAATATTTTCCACATCTCAATATATCATGTTGGATCCCATCGCCTTTTTCATGACATCTTTCATACTGTTTTTGCATTCAGTTTAGCATTGCTGATATATGTTGCAGACATTTTTATGCTTTTCATTGGCCATTGGGTAACCCCAAATTTTTATTCAATTCAGTTCTCTAATGAAGTCGAATCTTGCCTTCTTAATCTGTATAACTGATCTATGGCTTCCTATAAATCCTGCACAGGGCACTCAGCTAATTAAGACCTCTCTCCAGGTTTTTTGACATTGTATGGGTACCAAATGCAAAGAACTGTCTGTTATCCCTTGTTTCCAGTGATAATGCTTGACATTTATTAAACATTATAAATAATTATTAAACATTATCAAGCATTTATTAAACACATTATGTTTCAGGCATTGTTTCAGACATAGTGTCAGTAGGCACTGAGTATACAAAAATAAAAGTTAAACATTCCCTGCCTTCAAGGAGTTTACAATCTATCTGGAAGAGTCAATAAGTATCTATATAGGTATATAAAAAGAGATGAAAACCAATGTTATGTGCAGTGGGGGAAAAGTGCTGATTCCTGGGGAGGGAGGATGAAGGAAGGTTTTCTGTAGGATATGGTGCTTGAATTTAGCCTTGAAAGAAAACAAGGGTAGGGAACCTGAGGCCATGAGGTCACATGTGGCCCTCTAGGTCCTCAAATGCAGCCCTTTGACTGAATCTAAACTTCACACAATAAATCCCCTTAATAAAAGGATTTGTTCTGTAAAACTTGAACTCAGTCAAAAGGTTGTACCTGAGAACCTAGAAGGCCACATGTAGTCTCAAGGCTTCAGGTTTCCCACCCTGGACTAGAGATTCCAAGACATAGAGATGAGAAGAGAATACATGACAATATGGGGACACATTCCAGCCAATGTCAGGCATTAAGACAGGAGATGGAGTGCTGTGTGGGGGGAGTAGTAAGAAGGCCCTTTTGGCTGGACCATGGAGTGTGAAGGGTTGAAATGACTAATAAAACTGGAGATTATGATGATCTATGATTTGTAGTCAGCCATTATAACTGAAAGTAAGGGATAATAGACAGCTCTTTGCATTGGCAATGTTAAGAAACCTAGAGAAAGGTCCTCATTAGGTGAGTCCCCTGTGCAGGATTTATAGGAAGCCATAGATCAGTTGTACAGATTGAGAAGGCAAGATTCAACTTCCTTAGAGGAAGTAGCTATGCCCATGAGACTGAAGTATTAAAGGGAAACTAGGAGGCTGCTCAGACTTTGTTGACAGAGCCAAAATGAAGATAAGGATTGAGATAACTATACAGATAACCTTATCTGGCTTGCCTTAAATTTCCAAGGATGAGTCCAGTAAACTTTCAGTCTGAATTAGCCAGATAATTGCTATAGTGTGTTACTTACTTGGGCCTCCCCAAGTCAGAAATACCATACTTCTAGGACATTCGACAACCCTGCCCTTGCTGTACATTTTATTTTCCCAGTTACAGGAAGAGCTCCGAAACCATAATATAGCACAACATGGTGATAATTCAACATGCAACTGATGATTATTGCTTTAATAACATCGTAAAGGCTGGGCAACCTGAACAGGAAACCAAAAATATAATTACATCTTTTTCCTTTGGTCCAGCTGCAACTTTTCATCAACAAATGTACTACGTCTCTTCTTCATGTGCCTGTTTCCTAGTTGTGAGCTATACAATTTTCCTAATTAGTGTTAGACATGAAAAAAGGAAGGAGGAGGTAGACAAATCATTGACTCTATTAATTTTGTGTGCCTACAAAAGTGAGAAACTTGTCATAGAATTGTGGAAAGCGGAGGAATCAAAGAAATCATTCGATCCAGTGGTTCTCAAATATTTTCATATTAGGACCCCTTTATATTCTTAAAAATTATTGAAGATCATCTCTCCCACCAAGAACTTTTGTTTGTGTAGGTTATATTTATTAGTATTAACCATATTAGAAATTAAAACATCTTAATATTATTATGAAAATAGTTTTTTTCTTTGTGGACCTCCTGAAAAGGTATCAGGGATGGCTAGGGTCCTTGGACAAACACTTTGAAAATGCTTAATCTAGTCCAACTCCCTTTTGTTCCAGAGGAGGAAATTTTGGCCCAAAGAGTAGAAGAAACTTGTCTAAGCTCGCATGGACATTTGAGGGAGGGGATCACTCCCTTTTCCTCTTGCCACTAAAGCAAGTGACAATGCCATTTAGCATTAGGACAGCCACAGTTCTAAAAGATAATTATACTCCCCTTGACCAGCCTGGTATTGATCTGACAGCTTATTCAGTCAGGCTGCATGATGTAGGAGAGAGATACCCTGAATTTGAAGCTAAAGACCTGGGTTTGAACCTGGCTTTTCCGCTTGCTAACTGGGTGATCTTGTGAGAGTCATCTAACTTCTTCTATGGGCCTCGGGATCTTCGATTGTTAAATGAGGGGGCTGAACTTTGTATGATTTCTAAGGAACTTTCCAATTCTAGTCCAGCGATCTGAAGCCAACAAGAACACTGGAAATACCTGGGTCCCACAGTCAGCACAACACTGATGGCCAAGAATGATCAGAAGTGTGGAGTCAATGGGAGGTGGGGACGTGTGTACCTAAAATCATACCAACAATCCAATTCCCTCCAATTCCACTGACTCTGTTAGTAGCAATAGACTCCACTGGATTCTGATAGCCGCTATGGCCTTTACATTTCTTGATTGGGAAGATCGATTAATCTCCCAGTCCAAGTTTTCTCATCCTTTCCAGGCTTTTCTCTACCATGCTCCCACTTTTGGTACATTCGCCTCTTCTTATGTCCTTGGGGCAGCAAAGTGGCACAGTGGATAGAGTTCCGGGCCTGAAATCAGGAAGACCAGAGTTCAAATCTAACTTCAGACACTTACTATCTGTGTGACCGTAGGCAAGTTACTTAACTTCTATTTGCCTCAGTTTCCTCATCTGTAAACTGGGTATAATAATAGCACCTACCTTCCTGGGTTATAATGAGGATCAAATGAGATAATATTTGTAAAATACTTAACATGGCACTCAGCACACAGTAGGTACTATATAAATGTTAGCTATTATTTTTATCATCCCTTTCCCTTTACAGCTCCCTTTTATGTTGTGAGGATCAAATAAGTGAATATCTGTAAAACCCTTAGCGCAGTGCCTGGAACATAGCACATGCTTAATAAAAGCCTGTTTCCTTTCTGAATAAATTCTGTTGTTGGTAGAAAATGGGGGACGATACCTAGAGCAGCTACATGCCCTCCCCCAATCCCTTGAGTATTTGCGAGGTTCAAATATTGAGATATATATGTATGAGATAATGTATGTAAAGCATTTTATGAATTTCAAAATGCTCTATAAATATCAGTTGTTGTTATGATCATTGTTTGGTGGTATGGAAAATAGAGTATGGAAGAGCAGAGTTCAAATCTGAGGCATGGTGGAGAAGGAAGTGCAGTCATTCAGTAGCAGAGCGCAGAGAGCAGTGAAGGAGTAGACATGATTGACTAAGGCCTTCCTTAAAATGGAGTTCCTGGGAGGAACTGACCAATCAGAGGAAGGGTCTGCAGAGGCGGAAAGATCTTCCAATATGAGAAGGCTGCAGGAGAAGAGTGACCTTCCAGGGTGAGAACATCGTTGAAGACATGATAGAGATTCCCCTCTGAGGCAAGGACCTTACATGGTCAGAATGTCCCAGGAGCTCTCCTCTCTTCAGAAGTCCTTCCTCAGTAGTTAGTTCTGTAAATGGAAAACCTCCCAATATTTTGCTCTGATTGGATAGAGGCTTTGTGTGTTTGGGAAACTGGACATTATGATACAACTATATGGTCTACTTCATTGCTAACTTTAAAGTTGGTCCGCTTTTGCTAAAACAAACCAAAGTCTCCTCTGATGTGACAAATAGACAAATAGATGCTATTTCTATAGTGCTCTCAGATTTGTAAAGCTCTTTCTTCACAACAAACCCATGATGTAGCCAATGTGGGTATTATAATGAGCATTTTACAGATGAGGAAACTGAAAATCAGAGAAATTAAGTGACCTGATCATTCAGGATCCCACAACCACTCTCAAAACCTTGATTGGCCCCAAGTATGGTCCTGACTTCAAGTCTTTGTCTCTTTCTCTCTGTGTCTTGGTCTGTATCTGTGTCTTTGTTTCTGTCTCTGTATTTGTCTCTCTGTATCTCTGTCTCTGATTCCCTCTTCTCTGCCCTCTCCCTTTGCAGTATGGTATACTATACTGGAAAAAGTACATCAGGAAAACCTAAATTCAAACCCCACCCTTCACAATTATTCAATGTCTGACCATGGCCAGGTTCCTTTAATTCTTAAAGGTAGGGCTAATATCTGGAGTACCAGTCTCCTATTGTTATGAGGCTTAAATAAGAAAACATATGCAAGTGCCTTTAAAAACTTAAAATGCTATATATGTGAGTTATTATTATTACAAGCTGACTTTTGCAAGCTATTTGTTTATACATGTATTTAGCTAATGTGTGTGTTTGTAAATTACTCATTATGTAAATTGCCTGACTAGAGAAGGCAAGATCTGTTAGGATGTGGTTAACTTAAAATTGTTTTGTGCGACTTGCAAAACAATACAATCATAAAGAAATTCCTAAGAGAGATTGTCTGATGAAGGTAAGTTTTGTTTTTGTTCTTAAATAATAACCAGGCCTTAATATGGTAATTTCCCATAGCAGTACATTGATTTATTTGGAGTGAAGAGTAGTTTCTATGTCCTCGTGAGCTGGCACATTGTCGCCTTTGATATTAGGATGCCTCGCTTCAAACCAATATCTGTCAATGGGGTTTCAAAGCAGCAGCAGAGGCTGGGGTGGGGAGGAGAGAGCCAGGGGAGGCATTGTCATTCTCATGAATGGGGTGACCAAAGATTGCAGAGAAGTCATTTGCTTTTCAAGGAGCTACAAAACAAACGGAATTTGGGAATAAAACTGGCTGTCGCTGAATTCTTTTGCATCTTGAAGGACTGAGGAACCTTTTAAAATCCTTTCAAGCAGAATGTAGTCAAAGCCCCCTTGTGACCTCATGTCCTTTTCTTTGTCCTGCCAACCTACATTAGTTACCCAAGTCATCATTTCTCTCCATTATCCACCTTCTGTTCACATCTTACCATCTCTGCTGCCACCTCTCTACTCATGCTCTCGTTACCTTTGTTCAGTATTGATTCAATAGTCCTCTAAAATTGGTCTCTCCAGTTTGAATCTTTCTCCCACGGTACACATCTATAGGCACATGGGTCTTTCTGATTCTCAGGTCTGATCATAGAACTCTTCTGCTCACAAACCGTAATTGGCTCCTCTTTTCACTTACCAGATAAAATACTAACTCTTCAGTTGACTTCAGAGTCACAATCTTGTTTTTACCCACTTTTCCAGCCTAACCTCACATTTTTCCAGTCAAAAATCGATGACTTCTACATGGTGCAATGGAAAGAGTGCATGATTTGGTAACAGAGATTCTGGGCTCTACCATTAGCTACTTATATGACTTTGGGCAAATCACTTAACTGCTCTGGGCCTCAGTTTCCTCATCTGCAAAATGAAGGGGTAGGATTAGATAACCTCTAAATTCTCTTCCAACTTTACAGCTAGTATAATCCCCTCACTACATCCTTCATTTCTGCTTCTATGACCAGGATGAATTCAAAGGGAAAGCGGCTGAGCAAGGAGGAAGGCAGCAGGTCTAGTGTGTGATGGTGCAGTAAAAACATTATCTTGGGTAGAGGCCTTGTGCATTATTTGCCCAACACCTTGTGCTATTACCTCTATTATATATGACCTGCTCTATGCTGATCCAACCCTCAGCTTTGACCTGTATTTCTTGATTCCTGCCTATACCTCCAGATTTGCTGACACCCATACTTGGTTGAATTATTTGCAATCATAGTTTGCAATATACCTTTTTCCTACTAAGCATATTCTCTTCCTCTAGGCCTTAATCGTTAATTGCCCATAATTATCAGTCCCGTTCCTTTAGGGTGTGAGCAGGGAGCAGGCATTCTGTCCTTTTGCTTACAGAGTTTATGTCTCTTTCCCTCTATCTTCCCCTATTGACATTCTATCTATCCTTCAGGGCCCAGATAAAATATAGCCTGCTCAAGCAAGCCTTGCCCTTTTTTATTTTTTTTACCAGCTGGAAATGATTTTTCCCATATCTGCTTTATATTCAGGTCTTGTACACATTTAGTATCTAATTTGCATTACATTTGTCTATGAATTAGATTGTAAACTCTTTCTGGTCAGAATCTTTCTCCAACATATCGATCCCCTTTCCGCACACTACAGTCTGACCAAACTGGTCTCCTTTCTGAGGCTCACATAAGGTGGATCTGCTCTTACCTTCCTTGTCTTTGCCCGGCTGTCCCCAGTACCTAGAAGGTGCCCTATACTCACCTCTGTTAGTTTTTTAGGCTCAGCTCAAGCACCGATTGATCAATGAGCATTTATTAAGGAACTGCTCAGTATGTACCGGGCACTGTGCTAGGTAACGGGCATGCAAAGACAAAAGGAATGCGATCTCTGGGGTCGAGGAGTCTAGAATTAAATGGTTAAATTCTAATCTTTAACATGAAGATTTTCTACTAATTTTTTTTTTTTTTGCTTTTTGGCAGGGTAGTTGGGGTTAAGTGACTTGCCCATGGTCACACAGCTAATACATGTGTCAAGTGTCTGAGGCTGAGTTTGAACTCAGGTCCTCCTGACTCTAGGGCTGCTGCTCTACTCACTGCGCCACCTAGCCGCCCTAACATGAAGATTTTCTTAATCTTTTCAGGGTTCCAGTCCCCTTTCCCCCAAATCACTTTGTATCTACTTGTTGCCTTCCTAGACTACACTGTAAATCCTCTGACTGAGGGTAACTTTCACATTTGTCTGTGTGCTCAGTGCCTAGCAAAATGCCTGGCACATAGTAGGCACTTAATAGATGCTTGTTGATTGACTATGTATCTTTGTATAGGTTCAGTGTCTAGGCCACACGTTCCTTATATGGTCACTTAACTGTTGTAAAATGAAAGTTGGCTCTTTCTCTTCGTCCTTTCATGCCTCAGGCATAAACATCCTTTGATCTGTTCGAATCTGCCTTTAGTCTGCAGAAAGTCTGGCTCCAGTGTACTAGGATTCAATAATCCTGACCTCTCTAAATAAAGAGAGAACCCTATTAGCATTATTCCCTGTACCTGCATAGCACTGGGATAGATCTCTGGACAAAAACAACCACCTCCCCACTACCAAAAAAAACAGATGAACCCTAAGACAACTACTGCCTTTTCACTAAACCAAAATTAACTCCTCTATGAAGAGCTAAGAGGTGACAGAGCTCTGGAAGGGATATTCATTTAAAGGGCCTCTGAAAATAATAAGGACCAGAGCCAGGTAGGGAAGGAGCCATGAAGGTGTAATGATGATGATGGCTAACATAGACCCTGAAGGCCAGCAAAGTGCTTTACAGATATTATCTCATCTGATCTTCAGAGCAACCCTGGGAAGTAGATACTATAATTGTCCCCATTTTATAGATGAGAACGCTGAGGCAAAGAGAGGATAAGTGACTTGCCGAGATCCATACTGCTAGTCACGGTTAAGTAGTCCAAACTCTAAGACCGTTGCTCCAACCACTATTTACCTAGCTGCTTCTGGATGCATTCATTGAGGAACAATTTTAACAAGGGTCTTTTTAATAAGGGTCACTTTTAATGAGACTTTTAATGAAGACATTCTTTTGTGTGGGGAGGGGGCGGGGAGGGATATGAACTATGATTTCATCTTTATGGGTAACTCTTGGTGTGGAAACCAATACAAACAGGCAACTCTTCTGCAATCCAGAGTCCTGAAGAATTGCTTGGGATGCTGAAAAGTTAAATGACTTTTCCTAAGGTTGCATAACCAGTACATGTGAGAGGACAGGCTTGAACCCAAGCCTTCCTTTCCCTAAATGCAGCCGTTTGTCCACATTGACATGTTTTTTAATGCCAAAAATTCTGGCTCTCTATTACTTGGTTTTTTTTATTGCATATTTATTTTACTTTTTATTAATATATTATATTTATCATATGAGCAATTGACATGTGTTACATGGTTTGACTGGCCCCGCTTTCTCAGAGTGTACTAAATTTTACCACAAAGGTTCTCTGAACCTTAGCAGGAGGAGGTGGTATGTGTTTGGCTTGGGGATAATCTCTTTTCTCTGTGACTGGCTCCTGCATCAATTAGCTATGCCTCCCTCTTCATTTTAGAGGCTCAGCGACCAGCACCTCAGTTCCATTTAACCACTACAGAGATATTTACCTCCAACACTTCCCTGGACCATAATTCTATTTTTACCACTTCGGTCTCTAAGAAAAGAGGGAGGGGAATTAGACTCAGAGTTTAGCTTATATGCCGTTAGTCCCCCCACGTTCAAGGGCAATGCTCGCAGTGGGCTTCTGCCCAGTCCCATCAGGACATAGCTGCTGAGCTACTCTCATTCCTAGATCCCTGTGATTCCCATTCCTGTGCCAGTCTGGAGACTTTGCTCCTAATACCAAGAATAGTAAAGAGCATACAAAAAGGCTAGAGACCGAGGTTCATTTCTCTGGGCCATATGGCCTAAGCAGTGGAGGATGGGGCTCTCAGGTCCTCCTCTCCTATTACATGGTATGAGTGAAGGAGGTCTTCACTCTCAAAGGTAATACAACACAAGTCCCTGCCATTGCTGAATTGGGCTGGTATAAAGACCATTGTATTTATCCTTCATTCTCAAAGAGGACCATGACATCGGGGAAATGATGACGTGACTTGCAGTTGACTTTGATTTGAGTGAGGGAAGGGTGTGCAAGGTCACCAGCCTCACTTGCTCCTCCAGAGCCATCTGGGTCCACTGGCCTGATATTCACCAGGATGACTGGAGATGGCCCAGGATGCAGTGGGAGACCCTGGCCCTTTTAGGCTCTCACTTTTCAGGTTCTCACTTTGAGTGAGGTAATGCCCATTTGGTGAATAGTTCTCTTTAAGAAGTTAATCAAGGGATGGACCCTTTAATCAAAATTCAGGGAAAAAAAAATCATACTGGGAGGGGAAGACACTCAGGGTTCTTGTCCAAAAGAGAAACAGTTACTATTTAGTATTTGCATTCACTCTGTGCTAGGAGGGCAGGGACCTATCGTCCAATCTATGAGCTCCAGAGAAAATTGGGTTTAAGGCTTGGTTTTTGAGAAAGAAATCTAGCCACTAAACCCAAAGTTAAGGAGGCAGCCTTCAGCCATTGAATGTACCTTCCTTTGGTCAGAGCACTGAAAGGAGGGAGAAGGAGAAGGAGAGGGGGAGGGGAAGGCAGAGGGGGACCCGTGCGGGGAGGTTGCATACAGCCAATAAAAAGAGGCTAGTCCCAGTCACATGGGAGGCCAATAGAGCATGCTGCAGTCCTCCAGTTTCCTAAAAGCAGTTTCCTAGCATCTTCTGCTATATGAAGTCATCTTTGATGATTAAAAAATTCAAGAGACATAGTTTCTGGGTAATAATTTTATTAATAAGGCTAGCATATTGTTAATAAAAAGGTCAGTGACACTCTCAAATGCCAGACACTTCGTGGAACCCACTCTACTCTTATACAAGCCCTTGGCAGGGTGGGTTTTCCTGAGGGTGGCAATCACTCTGACTAGCTAACTAGTCATGAGAGAGAATGAATATTATAATGAGAGGTGGACCTATTCTAATGATGGGCTAGGGGAAGTGATTTTGATCATGTCATTTATTTCCAAATCACCCCCAGCCCTGGACAATTTAATGAAAGAATTTACCTCCACCAAGACCTGAATAGAGCACAATGGACTCTCCCACCTGAGTGGGGTCTGAACAAGATTGTTAAGAGAGTTAAACCAGTCTCATTATTAGCATTCCTGATCAAGACTGAACAACCTACAGGCTTCTGAAAAAAAAAATCCTGGTCCTAATTCAATAATTGGTTATTAATGTAAAAGAGAAATAATAATTTCTCTCACATCTTAGGTAGTCTGGGCATTACCTCAATACTCCCCATTACACATATGTCACAGGGAAGACTTCCTCTGACGGGTAGTACCACAGAAAAGGCATATTTTTGCCTATGGCACACAAATGTCTAGATTCTGATTAGGACTATTCCCTCCCAAACTGACTGGAGCTAAGCAGAATAAAACAAAACCAACTTGCCCAAGGTGATACTAATTTTTTCCCTTTTTTTCTGTCTTCCTAATGCCCCCAGCAAAATTACAAAAGAAACCAATTAAAATATTGAAAGAAAGGGTAATTTTTTTTCCTCATTCAGAGTCATGTACCCCAGGTTAAGAACATCTCAACTACAGGGAACTATTATTCTGAGCTTGATTCTAACCAATAAGGAAGGGCTAACTATATGCTAGAGAAGAAATATTGGATATTGTTTAAGGAAATGAGCAATCTACTTTCGAGTTCATGACAGATAATGAGAGAAAAAACAGGAAAGTGTGATATGGATCCTAGATTTAAAGAGAGCAAGTTTCAAAGAGGTCAAAGGATATTTAACACCCCATGGTCTAGATTTCCATAAGAAATCCAGCCTGAGAGGGAAGGGATACTCCTGAAATGAGGATTCTAATGGCATCAACACAAGTGATGCTGATGGGGAAGCAAGGGGAGCTGTGGGTGTTTGGGGAGTTCATTCATCAGCTTAGATTTTGAAATATGTTTACATAAGATGGAAGTAAGGCCTGAAATGCAGGATCAGGCAACTGAAGTTGAACACAGTGTAATAGCTTTTCCTATTAAAAATATTATCAGGAGTATTATAGTTCAGAATGAACTGAGACTGGTATTCATCCTCAGTTGCCTAGCTCTACTTTCCAGGTCTTTCTTCCATCATTACCAACTCTCTATTGGATAACTCCTCCTAGATGTTCTGGAGGCATTTCAAACTCAACAAGACCAAAGTGGAACTTGTTCTCCCTAAACCTGACCTTCCTTCAAACTCCCCCCCCCTTTTTTTTTTCCATTGAGGGACACCATCATCGTCCTGGTTATTCAGGTTTGTCACCCTGATTTCTTCCTTGTCTCTGCTCTTTTTTTAATCTTACCATCCAATCACCTACTAAACCTCATAGAATATACAAACTTGGATGAGCGATTACAAGCATCAGGCTCTCATGCTGTGCTTCACTTGTGGAAAGTTGAAGGCTCCCAAAGAAGGAGATGAGGAGGGACAGCATTCCAGGTAGGGAGGACAATGTGTGCAAAGGGAAGGAGGCAAGTGCTGGATTCTTTTCTAGACTGTTATAGATCTTTTCACAGTCAGACCTCTAGGAGAAACAAACAAAGGAAGCTGTCCATTCCTTTGTCTCCACTTTATCTTGTCTCAATTATTTTTAAAAGCCTTGCAACATGGCTTCTATCTCTCTCTCCAAGGTTACTGAATATCTCTTGGTTGCTAAATCCAATGGCCTTTTCTCATTAGTCATCTTTCCTGACCTCTCTGCAGTATTTGACACTATAGGCAATCCTTCTCCTCTTGGATATCTCTCTTTGGTTTTATATGACACTGCTCTTTCCTGGTCCTCCTCCCAATTGCCTGGTTGATCTTTCTCAGTTTCCTTTGCTAGATCATAGACCATGGATCATCATGTCCCACACTTAAGGTTTGGGTTTCCTCAGGGCTCTATTCTGTGCTCTCTTCTATAATTTTTCCCATGTTTTGATCAAATCCTCTGGTTTTATCATATATATACACACATATGATTCCATTATCTATCTATCTATCTATCTATCTATCTATCTATCTATCTATCTATCTATCTATCTATCTGTCTGTCTGTCTGTCTGTCTGTCTGTCTGTCTGTCTGTCTGTCTGTCTGTCTGTCTGTCTGTCTATCTGTCTATC
>CM053622.1:97977100-98013651 GCA_028646595.1 Phalanger gymnotis
ATCTATCTATCTATCTATCTATCTGTCTGTCTGTCTGTCTGTCTGTCTGTCTGTCTGTCTGTCTGTCTGTCTATCTATCTATCTATCTATCTATCTGTCTGTCTGTCTGTCTGTCTGTCTGTCTGTCTGTCTGTCTATCTTCTTTCTATCTACTGCTTTCATTGTCTCTTCTGAGTTCTAATCCTATGTCACTAGCTGCCCACTGAACAGCTGAACATTTCCAACTATATGTCTTTTAGGCGTCAGGAAGATGAGAAAAAGCAATAAACATTTATTAGGTGCCTACTATTTGCCAGGCACTACACTAAGAGTTTTACAAAATCTCATTTGATCCCCACAATAATCCCTAGGAGGTAGACGCTATTAGTATCCACATTTTGTAGTTGCAGAAACTGAAACAAACAGATATTAAGCAACATGTCCACTGTCACACTGTTATTTTAGTGTCTGAGGCTAGATTTGAACTCAGGTCTCTGACTCCAGGCCCAGAGCTACATTCATTGTGCCATCTAGCTGTCTAGGCATCTCAGACTCAATGTCTAAAACGGAACTCACTCTCTTCCCTTCCAAATCCATTACCCTTTGTAATTTCTTTATTTGTATTGGGGGTTACTGCCATGCTTTATATCACCCAGGTTCACATCCTTGGAGTAATCTTCTTCTCCTAACTACTCCCCTCCCTCCATATCCAATCAGTTGCCAAGTCTTGTTGCTTCCCCCTCCACAGTCTTTCTCACAACTGTGCCTTTATTTATATTTACACACTCACACACCCTAGTTGGTGCCTTCGTCTAACCTGAAGCGTGCTTTCAGTATCTCTCTTCTCTAATCTATCCTCTGCATAGCTGCCAAATTGATATTCTTAAAGCATAGGTCTGATTGTGACACTCGAGAAGCTTTAGGGACACCCTATTATCTCTACAATAAAATTCATACTCTTCTGTTTGATATTTAAACTCCTTTAAATCTGACTCTAACCTATCTTTCCAAACCGATTACATGTTACTCCTTCTCTTATACTTTCTGGTCCCGTCAAACTAACCTACTCGGTATTCCATACACGTGGCATTCCGTTTTCAATCTCTGCGCCTTTTCCTAGTTCTGGAATGCCTTTTCTCCTTACCTCCGACTCTTAGAATCCTTAGCCTCAGCCTCTTTTAAAGATCATCCCAAATGCTACTTTCTACAACAAGTCTTTCCTGATTCCACTAGCTCCCCTGGATCCCACCAGTCCTCTCCCTCCCCCTCCACAAAAGCAACAAAATCACTTTATATTTACTTTTGCATACATTTTATATTAATTAGTCTGTGTACAGTTGTCTCTCACTCCCTTAGAATGTAAGTTCTTTGAGGGAACGTACTGTTTGTTTTTGATTTTTGTCTTTGAACCCTCAGTCCCAGACCCAGTGCTTTATATTTAGTTGGCACTTGATAAATGTTTACTGAATGAATGAAATTCGTGACTGATATCACCCAGGACATCAAGTTACGAAAAAATGTCCACAAAGGGGAGAAATAAGAAAAGAAGCAAGCAAGCAAACAAAAACTTGGGGCTTTGGCTCCTAGATGTGTGCTCAGTGAAAAAGGTAAAAAATGAAAATCATGTCCATTTCTCTTCAGAAGCAAGAGCTTTTAAAAAATTCAAAGCCACATTTGTTTTGTAAAGACACCAGAGGTCACGTTAGCCTTTATCAAAGGGAGGATAATGGAGATAATATTTGTGGAATGTAGTTGGGAACCAGTAAATTTAAGAAAGTATTTTATCCCTTCAGGCCTTTGGTGTCTATTTGTGTTCCTGGTATCAGTTATTTTTCATAAGCTGATGTGTTTGAGGAAGAAGATATGAGGATTAGGACAAAAACAGAGAGCAGTTTTGTGGCCTTCTCAAAGCAAACATTTGCAACAGAATGGCCTAAAACCATCCACCCACCATTCCCCCAGGAAACAATTTGCAATTTGAATAGAGATCAATATCATTCCAAGCTGAACTGTTGGAGGGCAACTGACTTAGTCCATCTACAGTACAGACAGCAAGAAGAGTTTCTGTTAAGCAAAAGATTCAACTTACTCCTTGATCATATGTTTGCTAGCTGTTTATAGCCAAGCCCATGCTACTGCACAGCTGATATCTCTAAAGTGAAGGGAATATTAACATAGCTGAGGCTGAGTTAGTGAGTGCTTCATAATCTAGTAGAATATAAGGTTCTTGAAGGTAAGGTAGGGATTGTTTCTCTCTCTCTGTGTGTGTCTCTCTCTCTCTCTCTCTCTCTCTCTCCCTCCCTCTCTCTCCTCTTTCTCTCCTTTTTTCTACATATCTTTTTTCTCTTTGCTTTCTTTCCTTCCTTCCTCCCTCCTTCCCTTCCTTCCTTTCTTCCTTCCATCTTTCTTTCCTTCCTCCCTTCCTTTACTTCCTGCTTCCTTCCTTTCTTTCTCTTGTTTTCTTTCCTCCCACCTTTCTACTTCTGACTTAGAGGACTATAACAAGTAGAAGAAACTGCAGGAAGTCTTTTTCCTGGTTTGAGGTCCTTGCTCTCAGTTTCTCGAATGATGTTCCAGGGCCTTCATAGTTTGGCTTCTATAAGTGACTCCAGTGTACACAAGTATGTGTGTGTGTGTGCGTGTGTGTGCGTGTGTGTGTGTGTGTGTGTGTGTGTGTGTGTGTGTGTGTATGAAACAGTTAAATAAAAGATAGTCTCAGAGGGAGGAGGGCATTAGCATTTGGAAGATCAGGAAAGTCTTCATGCAGAAGATGGTGCCTGAACTGCATATTACAGAAAGATAGGAACTCTTGTAAGATGGAGTTAAGGAGGAAGCACATTCCAGACATGTAAGATGGCCAATGAAAAGGCATGGATGTGGGACGCATAGTAACCTAAGTGATAAAAGGTGAGAAAGCCGGTTTGGCTAGATCAAAGTGTGTGGGAGATAGAATAATGTCCAAAAAGACTGGAAAGGTAGGTTGGGGCCAAATTCTGTAAGGCTTTAAAAAGAAAAGAGAAGAATTTATATTTGGTCCTAGAGGTAATAGGAAGCCACTGGAGTTGATTAAGTAGGGGTCAAAGTATATCGCCAAATCTGTTATATTTTTTAAAAAATTGCTTTTATTGAAAATTTTTTTTTTGCTTTTACAGTGCCTATATTTCAATGGTCTTCTTGTGTGTTTAAGCCTATGTAACCTCTAGATTAAAGGATACAGACATTTTAGTCACTTTATTTACATAATTCTAAATTGTTTTCCAAAATAGTTGTATTAATTCACAGCTTCATCCAAAATGTACTTGCATGTCTTTCTTTCCACAACCCCTTCAACAGTGACTATTCCCAACATTTGTCATCTTTGCCAATTTGCTGGATGTTAGGTGAAACCTCAGGGCTTTTTTGATTTTCCTCTCTCTCTCTTTTAGTGATTGGCACTTTCTACTATATGGTTGTTAATAGTTTTTAATTATTCTTTTGACATCTATTTATTCATAGCCTTTGACCACTTATTTTTAAATTTCTTTTGATTACTCATCTAGACCTCTGTGTTTAATGACAATTACTTTGAAAGCAGTATGTAGGAGGGACTCAAGGGTTGAGACACTTAAGGCAGCAAGACCAGTTAGGATGTTGTTGACAATACTCTAGGAGATGAAAGACTCAATAAATAATAGTAGCTCCTATTTGTTTTAAAATTAAATTTATTTTTAATTAACATTTATTTTCTCTTTCTCCCATAGGCTACTCACACTGGGGTTGTTGTGGTTTGGGGTACTGGGAAACCTGAAATATAAGGGTACGGGGCAAGTCTGCCTCAAAAGAATTCGACTACTTGAGCCTTCTTTCAGTCAGAGTGGGGAGGTTTTATGATAACACTGGAATGTCAGGCAAGATTCCTAGTAAATCTACAGTACTGTATCACCAATAGGAGCTGGCAGAGTTCCTAGTTAGTCTGCTTTTGTGACACCAATAGGAGCTATGAGGTTCTAAGTGAAACTGTGCAATTTAATGGTAGTAAGACTAGTACTTATACACAAAATAAGACAGTGAGAAGATCTAGATGGGATTAAAGAGTGGTAACTGGCCTAGAGTGGGCCAAGTGCAGACAATGAAAGGAGTTAAGTGGCTAGAAAGCCACAGTGAAAGGGCAGTTAAAAGAATTATTGAGTATCTAAGTAGGTTGGGATGGGCCAGATGCCTGAGGTGAAATGCCAGGGACTGAGTTACTGAAAGTATGGGGAAATTCAGAGTCCAGGTCCCATCACCACATCAGGGTGAGGTGGAAGTGGGAACTACCCTTGTAACAATTATATACAGTCAAAACAAATTCTTAAATTGGCCAGGTCCATTCCATGCATTTAGTATATCACAGCTCTGTCAGGGGATGGCCAACATTCTTTATCTTTGGACTTTTGGGAACAATGGTTAGCCATTGCATTGATCAGAGTTATGAAGTCTCAAAATTATTCTTTTTTAAAATAATATTGTTATGGTATAAATTGTTTTTGTAGTTCAGCTTACTTCACTCTATATCAGCCCATGTGTTTCTAGGTTTCTTGAAACTGTCCATTTCATTTTTCTCCACACAATTGTCCTCCCTTACATTCATGTACCTTATTTCGTTCACCATTCTCCATTTTCAGAGCTTCAGAATTTATGAAGTCTTTCACTCTCAACATCCCAGTGAGGTAAGTCATTTAAGTACCATCTCCATTTTATAGATGAGGAAACTGAGGCCTGGGGAGGTTAAATGGATTGTTCTGGATTACCCCGCCAGTGAGTGTCAGAGCTGGAATTCAAACCTAGGACTCTCCGTCATTTGAGGGAAATAGATTGCTTTCCTTTAAACATCTAGCATTGCCATCTAGGCGATTTTCCTTAAAGGCAGATCTGATCATCTCAGTTAACTCCAGGGGCCTCCTATTGCCTCTAGGATAGAAGCATTAACTCCATTATTTAGTTTTTAAAATTCTTAACATGGTCTCACCAGGTCTTTCCAACATCATCGGACATTCCTTCTCCTCCCAAACTGTGATCTCTCCCCCCGGGAAGCCTAGGGAAATGAAGCCCAGGATCCAGACTTTGCTTCCATAGTCAGTGTTCCTTCCAGTATAACATGTTGCCATCTGCCTTTGGCTCTCATTTTGGAGTATGACCTGCAGTAGCTCTGTGTGTGTGTGTGTGTGTGTGTGTGTGTGTGTGTGTGTGTGTGTGTGTGTTTATACTGGATGATAGGATCCTACAGAACTAAAAAGGGACTTGACCTAAGAGACTTTTAATAGGGAAGAAAATGGCCGCCTGATTTTTATGCCTCATTGGGGTCACTCTGCGAAAAGCTTACCTAATTTGAATTTGATGTGAAGTAAAGAGAAAGAATGCTAGATCTGGAATCAGAAAATATGTTGACATCATGACTCTACTATTGACCACTCCTGTGATCTTTGGCAAGTCATTTAATCTCTCTCAGCCTCAGTTTTCTCATACATAAAATGGGAGCGATAATGAACACATAAAAGGCTTGTTATGAGTGCCCAAAGGTTCATCACTGAAAGGGTTATATAGAGCTTTGTAAACTACAAAGCACTGCAGAAATATCATAATATCAATTTTATTATCCAAGTCTCTAGCAGAGAATTCAATTTGACCAGCATTTATTGAGCACCTCCTCTGACTCGGGTTGAAGGAGATCAAAGCTTAAGTCCTGCCTCAGATACTTACCAGCTAGACTATGAGCTCCTCGAAAGGATTGTCTTTGGCTTGTATTCTCAGAGCTTAGCACAGTGATTCACATACAGAAGGTACTGACTGACCAGCTGTGTGACCCTGTGTGACACATAACCTCCCTGAGCTGCAGGGAACTCCTTAAGACTTATCTATTATAACAGGTAGGTTTTGATGTGAGTTTTCAAGTGTGGATCGTTTCATACAGATGAAACCATAGATTCTTGACTAATTAAAAATGTGCAAAGTTTTGTGCCAGGTGTTAGGGAAGATGTTAATTTTGATTAGACACTGTAGAGGCTTATCTAGGTATTTTATTGGGACAAGGTGGTATTGTAGGGACTCTATTGACGGCTTATCTACGAAATACCCTTTTATAAGAAGTCAATCTTGTCTTCTAATTACACCAAATGGGTTCTCCCTTGCCCCTTGAGAGCTAAACGTGTTGGCGTTGTAAGCATAGGGGAGAGTTCTCCTCCAGGGAGAGCATGATGGCTGCATGGGAACCCAGATGCTCTTAGAAAATAGGGAAATAGATGGAGGGACCTCAGGAGGAGCCATTACTGGTCTTCTACTCTGTTCAAAGTCCTTAAGTCAGTACCATTTCATGAAGGCTAGGGTAGGGATGCAAGAAAAAACATTGTGGACACATTGTATTGTCATGTCAGAGAAAGAATATTAAGCTATGAGACCCAGTTTTGCATGCTGACTGACTGGTGACCTTCAGAAAGGTATTTCATGTCTCTGTATCTAAGTTTCTTCAGCTACAAAATGAATGGGTTGTAACTTCAAAGTGGGGGCCTGTGTACTTCCATTGGTTCAGGCATGATTCTAGTTGAGTTCTTAATATGGGCTGTGTGGACATTTCAGTAGGTCTCTAAATATTATTATTTTTTTTGATAATTGCATTTTGATATAATTGATTTCCTCTGTAATACTATGTATCTTACTTTATGTATTTAGAAATCTTATTCTGAGAAGTAGTCAATAGGCAACAAGCATTTATTAATTACCTGCTGTGTACCAGGCACTGGAGATACAAAAAAAGGCAAAAGATAGTCTCTGCTTCAAGGAACTCACAAACCAATGGTAGAGACAACATGTAAACCACAATGTACAAACAAGTTATAAACAGGACAAATAAGAAATAATCAACAGAGTGAAGGTGCTAGAATTAAAAAGGAACTAGAAAAGGTTTCCTGCAGGTAGGAATTTAGCTGGGACTTGAAGTAAGTCAAGAGGCAGATATGAGGAGGAAGAGCATTCTGATTATGGGGGACAGCCAGAGAAAATATCCAGAGGTGAGACATGGAGTGCCTTGTTCAAGGAACTGAAAGGAGGCCAGTATCAGTGGATCAAAGAATATGGAGTGAGGCTTGAGCTGTGAGAAGACTGGAAAGGTGGTAGAAGGGGGATAGGTTATGAAGGGCTTTGAACTCAGGATTTTGTAATGAATACTGAGCATGATAGAGGGAAATTGGAATTTATTGAATAGGGAATGACATGGTCAGACTTTAGGAAATCACTTTGGTGGCTGAGTAGAGGATGAACTGGAGTGGAAAAAGACTTGTGGCAGGTAGACCAATCAGCAGCCCCCTGCAATAGCCCAGGCATGATGATATGAGGGCCTGGAGCAGCATGGTGGTGGTATCTGAGAAGAAAAGCAGTGATCTGAGAGATATTACAAAGGTCAAATCTATAAGTCTTGGCAAAATATTGGATTGGGGGAAGGTAAGTGATAGTGAGGAGTCAGAGATGACACCTAGGTTGCCACAGTGGGGGACGGGATAGTTGGTGGTGACCTCAAGAGTAATAGGGAAGTTTGGAAGTGGGAAGGGTATGGGGTGGGGGAAGATAATGAGTTCAGTTTTGGATGTATTGAATTTAAGGTATCTATAGGACATCCAGTTTGAAATGTGTGAAAGGCAGTTGGAGATGGGAGACTAGAGATCAGCAGAAAGGTTAGGCCTGAATAAGTAGCTTTGAGAACCATCAGTATAAGAGATGATAATTGAATTCACGGGAACTGATGAAGTCACCAAGTGAAGTAGCATGCAGAAAGAAGAGAAGAGGGCCCAGGACAGAGCCCTGGAGGACACCTCAAATTAGTGGGTGTGACCTGCATGAAGACCAGGCAATGGAGACTGAGAAGGAGCATTTGGATCAGCAGGAGGAGAACCAGTGTCCCAAAAACAGAGAGAGAAGAGAGTATCTAGAAGAGGGTGACCAACAACTTCAAAGACTGTGGTGAGATCAAGAAGGATCAAGATTGAGAAAAGGTCATACATGTCACCTTCCTGAAATAGCCAATTTCTGAGCTTGTCTCAAACATTATGATTCTGCACTCTTAACTCTATCCCACAATACTCTCATACTCTACCTCATTCCCCAGAAGGCTTCCCATCACTGTGCTGACAGACCTCAGTCCCTCAGGGAGGACTGTGATCCCTGGTGTACCTTCACTATAAGGGAAAGCCTGCCTGCCACCCTTCCCTACCACTTGTGTGCCTGCCACCCTTCCCTACCACTTGTGTACCCACCTCCTATCCTTAAGATCACCTCATGAGTGGCAGGCTGCCGCAGGATGAATTGATAAGGGTTGTGATCTTTTCATATCTCATGACACCTTCCCTAAATACACCCCACTCCATATTTCTGTCAGGGTCATTCACGGTCCTTCCAGCTCCCCAGTGTCTCAACTTCCTTGATATCTTTGACTTCTCTTTCAAATGAAAATTCTCTCTCTAAAATTACCAATGATCTCTTAAGTGACAAATATAATGGACTTTTCTCAGTCCTTATGCATATTGACCTTTATGCAGCCTTTGAAACTGTTGACCACCCTTTCTTCTCTGGGTGGCTGACAATGATATATCACTTATAAAAACTCCTATCTTTACACTAAAAAATATTAGGGAAGAAAATCAACTAATCTGTTAAAAAATATCTCCCAAATGAAGTATCAGTGGATTTTGACCCATATGTTAAAAATATAAATATGCAAAACCTTTTGACTAGTCTGTAAGAGAATCTGATTGACATTAGGGAAGATGACACTTAGCTAGGCAAATTTTAATAAAGCAAAACTGGTGAATAGAATTGAAAAATGAACATCATGATTTAGTGAGCCCAGCCAAAGACACTTCTTCTATTTGGATCTATATATCCTTTTGATATGTCTTTCGCAGTTTTGACAACCAATAAGACAAAGTATTAAAATAAAAAGAACTTAGAATCTGACCTTCAAATTGCTCTGTCACAAAGTGCTCACGATTTTTAAAAATAATGATGCATAGGGGCAGCTAGGTAGTGCAGTATATAGAGTGTATATAGCCTGGAGTCAGACCCGAGTTCAAATCCTGCCTCAGACACTTACTAGCTGTATGACCCTGGGCAAATCACATAATGCTGTTTGCCTCAATTTTCTCATGTGTCAAATGAGCTGGAGAAGGAAATGGCAAATCATTCCAGCAGCTTTGCCAAGAAAACCTCAAATGGTGCCACAAAGAGTCAGACATAATTGAAAATGACTAAACAACAACCATACTTCCAATCATTCTGGTTCACAACCTTGGAGGCATCACTGACTCATCTCTCCCTCTTCCCCACCCCCCAACTCCTATATGGGGCAAGTCACCTATAAAAAAAATGAAGCATAATTAATCACTTTACTCTCACTAAAATATTAAGAATAATATTTTAGCGGGAACAAAAATATGTATCATTAATAAATAAAATATAATTTCAAAATATTATTCCATCATTAGCTAATCCTTTTAAATATCTATTTTTGCATATTCATAATAATAATAATAACATCTACCATTTTCATAGAGTTTTAGGGTTTACACAGCACTTTACAAATATTTATCTCATCTAATTCTCACAATAACCCTGGGAGGTAGGTGCTATTATTATCGTCATAATACAGATGAGAAAGCTGAGACAGAGGCTAAGAGAATTGTGAAGCTCACACACTAGAAAGCGTCTGAGGCAGGCTTTGGACATGAAGCAGGTCTTCTTGAATACAGGTTCAGGGCTCCAATCGTTGTGCCACCTAGTCGACTAAATAACACGCACAGCTGTGGGTATATCAGTATGTGAATTATGCAATTTATAAACATATAAATATACACACATACAAATATTGGAGGTCTGTGCTTAAAATATTTAACTGATATGGTGCACGACCCAAAGAGTTTGGAGATAATTGGTGTAGGGAATCTTTGAAGTCCATTTCAGTTCTCCCATTTTCTGATTCTCCGTGGAGATGGGTGACAGAGGACTATGTCTGTCATCATGAGAAGCTGAGGACACTCAGAGTCTGAAGGAAATCAGGCAGGCTGAAGGGGAAGCAAGCAGGGTAACTCATGAGAACTAAATAGTGTGCCAGAGAGGTTCAGTATTCTCACTGCAGTTGAATGACTGTGGTCTAGTGGCAAGAGAGATGGAACAGGAGTCAGAAGACCCGAATTCAAAATCTGGTTCAACTGCTTATTAGTGGTGTGACCTTGGACGCGTCACTTCCTTTCTTTGGGTGGGCCTCAGTTTTCTCAAAAGCAAAATGAGAGACTTGGACTAGGTGTTCAAATTCCTTTTCAACTTGAAATACTAAGGTCTTCTCCTTGAACAGAGTTTTCACGGGAATACACATTTATGGGGGAGATTTGATTCACTGGAAATTAACAGTATTTTTTATTTTATGAAGAATTTTAACTTTTCAAAAGCTCTTAAACATATATGATTACCTTTTTTTGGTAAATGTTTCTGTTTTCTTAAACTAATGATAGGGAAAACAGTGTAAGGAGGTGAGGGGTGAGAAGGTATATATGGTGGGAATCAAAGGAGATTCAATTGGTCAAATATAATTTTTCTAAATTTTCTTTTAAAGGCTAATTATTCAGGATCAGGGCTGGACTGGTGCAAAATTCTGAAATAGATAACCTTTGTCTTTCCCATTTTCCTTTCTCCTCCATGCTCTCTGTGGCCATCAGCTCCAGCCCCTCTCCAACTCCCCAAATGTAGTATCTTTGTTCAGACTCTGGGTTGCTCAGATCTCTTCTGCCTATATTACAAGGAGTAGCTAAGTGTCACAGTGGATGGAGTGCCAGACCTGGAGGAAACTGAGGCAAACAGAGGCTAGGTGACTAAGTGTCTGAAACCAGATTCGAATGCAGGTCTTCCTGATTCCAATCTAGAGTCAGACACTTACCATGTGTGTGATCTTGGGCAATTCGTTTAGCCCGTTTTCTCAGAAGGCAGCTAGGTGACTCAGTGGATACAGCACTGGGTCTGGAGTCAGGAAGACCTGCGTTCAAAGCTAGTCTCTAGACAACTTAATAGCTATATGACTCTGGGAAAATCACTTAGCCTCTCTTTGCCTCAGCATCCTTATCTGTAAAATAGGGATAATAATAGTGCCTATCTCCTAGGGTTATTGTGAGAGTCACATGGGATAATAACTGTAAAGCCATTAGGAAAGTGCCTGACGCATAGTAAGCATGATATAAATGTTAGCTGTTATTATAATTATAGTTGGTTTTCCCCAGGTATTTTGACTTTGGACTTTCCCCATCATCCACCTCCTCTACTCTCCATAAGAAATTATTTCATATTATTTACTAGTTGATCATGAATGCCTTCACTTTATCCTTTCTCAGTCATTTGAAATTCAATCCATGTTTAAATCGCCAGTTCCAAATAGCAACTCTTCCATAAAGACTTCCCTGAAATCTCATACTGGATCCCTCCTTTCACCAAAGTCCCATGACATTTTTATTATATCTCTTGTGGAGTCTGTTGACTGCTTTCTATCAAAAGATAGATAATAGATAAAAGATGATAATTGCAACTCATACTGTGGAGAAAGGTTAGATGGAGTGAGGTGATCGATTGACATAATTAAACTTTACCCTTACATAATTATTTGTATGTGTCTTATCTTCCCAATTCAATTCTAAGCTCCCTAAGAGTAAGGACTGTGTCTTGATTTTTACCTCTGTCTCTCTCTGTATGTGTGTACATATTTGTGTGTATATGTGTAATGAAGATTTGTCACTCTCAGAGTCCTTCACTCTCAGATAGAAAGCTGCAAAAGTCCAGAGGATACTCAAGAAAGAGGTTTTAAAGATGTTCACAGTTCCCACTATGAAGCCAGTGGGCTAAGGTTGCTCTCAACTACATGGCAGACCAATGAAGAATGTCCACACAGGAGTGTAGTCTCCAATCCAAACCAGATCCAGGAGTCTAGGAATTCACGCTATATGTTACCTCAGCAGCCCTGATGAGCAAGAGCTAGCCTAGCTTGCCTTTGGACTTGATCTTGGTGGGATTATTAATATGTAGGAAGTTAGCTAAGACATGAGCCTAGTTTCTATCTCCTCCCTAGATACTAAGGTGGTATAGAGGGGAACTTATTTCCACGAAAGAGAAGTGTTTGTTTTTGCTATATCTTTGAAGTATCACTTTACAAAAGCTAATCTCACGATAAGTGGCTTAATGGAACTGGAGTGTTTATCACTAGGACCTTAAAATGGGAGGAACACAGCCAGTAGAGGTTTGATGCAGTGGCAGAGAAAGGATGAATGACCCTGTTGGGAGGAAGGGGTAAAATGTAACAGGCCCGACCTTGAGAGAGTGAGGTTAGAGCAATGTTATCTGTCTGTCTATCTAGCTATCTATTTACCTATCTAGAAATTATATGTAGATTTATATGTCAAATTATATGTGTATATATATACATACATACTATAAACATATATTTATGTGCATTCACTATATATATATATATATGAATATATACATGTAGCTATGAGTGCATGTAGTTGTATATACCAGACCTTTCATTGGTTTAGGGCAGTGGTGTCAAAATAAAATAGAAATGGATCTCTGTTGGCCTCATATTGAGTTAGAAAACCACAAATTAGCATTGTCTATATTGTATTATACTTTTATTTTGTCAAATATTTCCCAATTATATTTTAATTTGGTTTGGCAGTCCTGGTGGGGGGGGTTGTCCCTGATTGGGCCTCTAACTTGACACCTCTTAGCGAGAAAACTCCTTCCATTCATGCAAATCTGCAGTTCATAGTCTTAAAGAATCATCTGGGGGCAGTGAGAGGTTCAGTGATTGGCCTAGGGTTATACAGCTTAATAATTCCACTCCACACTGACCCTTGCACCAGCTATCTACTTGGTGAAGGATAATCTGCCATTCCTTCTCTTTCAACTTTTATTTTACCCTCTGGTTCTAGAATATCAGGGCAGTTTTCCTTGATAATTTCTTGAAAGATGATGTCTAGGCTCATTTTTTTTTTCCTGATCATGGTTTTCAATAATTTTTCAATTATCTCTCCTGGATCTATTCTCCAGGTCCGTGGTTTTTCCAATGAGATATTTCACATTGTCTTCCATTTTTTCATTCTTTTGGTTCTGTTTTATAATTCCTTAATTTTTCATAAAGTCACTAGCTTCCACTTGCTCCATTCTAAGTTTTAAGGTAGTATTTTCTTCAGTGGTCTTTTGGACCTCCTTTTCCATTTGACTAATTCTGCTTTTTAAGACATTCTTCTCCTTATTGGCTTTTTGGAGCTCTTTTGCCATTTGAGTTAGTCTATTTTTTAAGGTGTTATTTTTTTTCAGTATTTTTTTGGGTCTCCTTTAGCAAGCTGTTGACTTATTTTTCATGATTTTCTTGCATCACTCTTATTTCTCTTCCCATTTTTTCCTCTACTTTCTTACTTGCTTTTTCAAATCTCTTTTCAGCTCTTCCATGGCCTGAGACCAATTCATATTTTTCTTGGAGGCTTTTGATGTAGGCTCTTTGACTTTGTTGACTTCTTCTGGCTGTATATTTTGATCTTGTCACCAAAGAAAGATTCTATATTCTGAGTTCTTTCATGTTGCCTGGTCATTTCCCCAGCCAATTAATTGACTTTTGAGCTCTTTGTCAGAGTATGACTGCTTCTAGAGTGGAGAGTGCTTTGTCCCAAGCTTCGGGAGTTTTGTGCAGCTGTTTTCAGAGCTACTTCTATTCTGAGGTGATATCATACTCCTGTCCTGGCCTGTGCTCTGGTCTGAGTGCAAAGACTCCTTTCTGCCATGTAATTACCAGGAGGACTCCCTCTCCACACTCATGGCAAGCTCTGCCACACCAACATTCCTCCTCCCCCAAAGACTGCCAACCAGGACTGTGACCCAGATCCAAGAAGAGCAAAATGAGGGAATGCTGCTTTAGTGCCAGCAAAGAGATCCCTGCACTCCAGCTCTGTAATGCCCCCCACTATCTGTGGGCCTGGAGCTTCAGAAGCAGCCACCTCAGCTGCAGCTACAGCCACCTATGCTACTCTGGTGCTGGGGCTGGACTGTGCACTTCTCTCACCCAGGTCCAACAGTTTTCCCACTGACCTGTTTAGTTGTCTTTGACATTTGTGGGTTGAGAAGTCTGGAAACTGCCCTGTGCCATTACTTCTCAAGGTCACTGGGGCTTGCTCTCTTCCCAGGCACTTCCTAAGTGCCACCTGAATGAAATTTCCATCTGTCAGGAGCTGAACTCTCCTTTATGTGTCATCTTCCCCAATTAGAGTGTGAGTTCCTTGAGAGGAAGCACTGTTTGATGTTTCCCTCAGTATCCTATTAGTGGTGTTTGGCACTACATGCATTATCTCCTTTGATTTCTGTTCCCACAAAATCCTTAGGAGGTTAGTAACACAGACATTTGTTATCGCCTTCTTACAGAAGAGAATCAAAGAGAGGACATGATTTGCCCATGGCCGCCCAGCTAATAAGTGGCTGAATTAGACCCAGATCCCTGATTCTGTAATCCCTAGTCCAAGGCTCTTTCCCTGATACCAGCAAGAGGCAGGGAAGACGTTTGGATTAAAGAGTCTCGTAGGTGGTGCCACTCAAACCACATTATGTAAAAGACCATTGCTTTGGCTTTTCCGTAAGGTCGATAGGCCTGGGCACATTGGCACATATGAATTAGTACAGAGAAAGATTTTTTTTTTTTTGCACCTCACTCCCTAAGGTCACTCATGTGACTGGTGAGGTATGCATCCAGTATTTTTCAGCACAGGACTATAAAGACATTTGATTTTGTGACAAACATAGGCATATGTGGCACATTTCATTAGTGTGTTACACTCAGGAGAGTTCACTTGTTTATTTTAAGGCAAGCATTTATTGAATACTCTTTAATAATGAATATTATTTGTATTCATCAATCTAAAGAAACTAAAACTCAATGAAACTTAAACATGACATTTGTGCTTAACACAAAATATAAACTTTAAAACTAAAAGACATTATCATGAAATTTGGTTAAAAAGCAAACTACTCTGAGACTTTAGGATGTGTCAGGTTGTACCTTGAAAAGCTTGTAAGCATACTTACAGGGACAAATACCTGAACTTAGAAATGCCATATATGAAAGGCAATTGGCCTATTGGAAAGAATGTAAGATCTGGAGCCTGAGAACCTGGGTAGGAAAACTTAGCCAAATCATTTCACTTTTCTGGGACTCAGTTTCCTCTTATGTAAAATAAAGAAACTAGATGATTTTTCAGATTTCTTCCAATTCTGAATCTATAACCCCATAAAATAAATATTTTCTCCTTCAAAGCTGTCACCTTGGGAATGGTATGAGAATATCTATTCTGTTGTGCTGGCTTTCCTTCAAACTTATGAGGCCTCTTCTTGAAGAGAAGCCTTAAAAGCCTGTGGCAAAGTTTTTGAAACCTCGACATCACAAAAAAAAAAAATGTCATCCATTGAAGCTGGATTTGTACCTTCTCAGGGTTGTTGTAAAGAAAAAAATGAGAAAATATTAGTAAGGCATTTTCTAAACCCTCAAGTGCCATATAAAGCTAGCTATTTTGGAAATAATCAAAAATCATCTGATATCAACTCTAGGGAATGAAATGAGTGGTCCAGTTGCCCATTATTTATTCTGGTTATGTTGGTTTAGAGCTGGAAGGGATCTCTAAGTTCATTTAGTAGAATCTTCTCAACTCTCATAGGAGGAAAGTGAGGTCAGGGAGGTTAAATGACTTCTCTAAAGTCATGCAGTAAATCACAGAGCTAGGACTTGAACACAAGTCAACTGGTTTCAAACCTAGTTCATATAATAGAAATCACATTGATGGTCTTGCATGATCTATAAACTGACTATGAAGGCACTTTGCAAAGAGGATATATAAAAAAAAAAATGTCTGGAGCTACACGTGTAGTGTTATGATGTGACCAAGGTGAAGAAGATTATTTTCCATCTGACATGAATTCTGGTATATTTGCTAAAAACAAATTCTGCTCATTCTCTAAATACCTCCCAGCAGGCTCAGTTATTTTATAGTCAGAGACATATCTTGAATATGGCAATGATAGATGACAGTTATTTAAAGCTTTTTACTGTAACAGAGGACTGGCCAAAAAGCCTAGTCCTCATGAACAAAGGTGGATTCTCAGTTGATGTAATCCCTAAGTGAACTTTGGAGCAGGCTAAGACATTCTGTAATGAGTTCTGGTCTATTAACCACATGATAAAAAGTAGTTCTGTTGATTGGCTGTGTATGTGGAACTGGGGTACATTCAAAAAGGCAATAGTCAGTCAAGACCTTTCTCTTGGAACAGGAGCTTTCTGGACTTGCTGGTGTTGGAGAAGGAGGATGAATGGCTGGTTGGATGAGGAGCTGCAGGTCATCTCTCCTGGATCTAGCATGAAGCCAATAGCAGAAGTCCTTTTGTTGCTTCTGTCTCTGTGTTCATTCCTTTACACTTCTAGGTGAAGGAATAAGGAGACTGAATGCCCTTGTGAGCAGTGAAAGGTCAAGAGAGTATGGGGTCCATGTTTGATGTTGTGACCTGTGAGTCTAACACTAAACCTAGAGGAATGACCCAATCGAGCAATAAAAAACCCTTTGTAAAAGCTAATTGATGTTAATTGGTTATAGGGAATTGGATGCTAATCACTGTTAGCTAAGAATGGGGGAAACATACTGTAATAGGAGCTCAAACCGACAGCATTTAAGAAAGATGCCCCTCTCCCAACTAGGGACACTAATGCATTGTTGATGGAGTTGTGAACTAGTCCAACCATTCTGGAGGGCAATTCAGAAACCACCCCTAGCTCTACATCCCAAAGAGATTAAAGAAAAACAAAAAAGAGCCACATGGTCAAAAATATTTTTAGCAACTCTTTTTTTGTGATAGCAAAGAAATGGAAATTGAAGGGATGTCCATCAATTGGGGAATGGTTGAACAAGGTACAGTATATGATTGCGAGTGAATACTATCGTGAGGTAAGAAATAATGTAGGGGATGGTTTCAGAAAATCCTGGGAAGATTTATATAAGCTGATGCAAAGTGAAATAAGCAGCACCAGGAGAACATTGACATAGTGGAGGCAATATTACAAAAATAATCAAAGATTAGCTAGTCACATCAATATGATGATCCGTGATGATTCCAAAGTACTCATATTGAAAAATACTATCTGTCTACAAAGAGTGAACAGATGGACTCTGAGTGCATATTGAAGTATATTTTCTTTCACTTTTTTTTTCTTGCTTTTTTTTGTAACCTGGCTAATATGTAATTTTTTTTTTTTTGCATAACTTCACTTCTTTAATGGGCGTGGTATTGCTTGCCTTCTCAAGGGGTGGGGGAGGGACTGGAGAGAAGGAGAGAATTCAGAACTGAAAATAAAAATTAAAGGAAGAAAAGGACTCCCTGGCTCCTTAGATCTAGAACCCTAAAAGGGACATATAGCCTGCCTTCTTCTAAAAGGTTGAGACCAAAATGCTTTTTACCACATTAGTGTTTATAGAGAACTTTACGTACATTTTCTTATTTGGTTTTCACTTTAGGCAATATTAGTCCTACTTTATGGACAAAACAAAAAAGAAACCACAGATTCACTCAGAGCAATGAAATGATTTGCCAATGATCACATAGGGAGCAAATGTCAAAAAAGGTTTCAAAATCAGACAGACTGGCTATAAGTTCAATGGTAAACATATATTAAGTACCTATTGTCAGGCACTGTGTTAGGTACTGGAATTATGAAGAAAAAACAATTCCTGTTCTCAATCAACTAAATATATTTCTTCTACGTGTTGTCTTTGAAAAGTTGTTTCACAGTGAAAAACAACTTAAGCACCCTGTCCACTTAACAAATGGGGACATTGAGTCCCAGAAAGGCTAAGTGACTTTTCCAAAGTTATGCAGGTAGTAGCAGAATAAGGATGGGAGACTGGGTCTTCTGAACCTAAATTCTCCAAAAGGCCCTTTGGATTTTTTCTGCCATTTCTGTTTGTGTCCCTGGTTCCTTTATCCCCACCAAAAAATCTCTTTTATAAAAAAGTTAATTCTCAAGTATGTTTGTGCCAAGAGGTGAATGTTATTAAATGACTGAGCTGTGTCTGTCGATGTTTTTCTCCAGGGAGGCTCAGAAATATGCTTTTGGTACCCACAGAATGTTTTGACCTTCTCCCTACTCTGAGAACTCCCCAAGAAGTTAATACTATTATAAACCCTAAACTTGAGGAGAATGCTGTTCCCATGGCAGATTGAAAACTTAAGTCAATTTAGAGGAAAATTGACTGCAGGAGTTAAAGGGACCCCAATTAAGATTGCATTAGGGGAAGCTATTCAAGTTAAGACTGCATTAGTTTCAGCCAATTCAGCTAAAGCCAAAGGAATGAAATACCCCGGGGCCTTGCTGAGGGGATATGTGGGGAAGTTTGAAAGCTGCATTAGTTCTGGCCCTTTCAAATTAGCAGACAGAGAAAGGCCCACTCATTATTGACATGACCACATAACAAAAAAAGAAAGTCACGGAAATGGGCCAGTTTGAAAAGGAGCCTTTCTATTTTAAAAG
The DNA here is from genome assembly GCA_028646595.1 of Phalanger gymnotis. NCBI lineage: Eukaryota > Metazoa > Chordata > Mammalia > Diprotodontia > Phalangeridae > Phalanger > Phalanger gymnotis. The sequence continues at coordinate 97,995,678 of CM053622.1, forward strand.
GAAGGAATTTGTGAGCACAGAGAGGCTATGTGATTTACCCAATGCCACACAGTGAGACAAGTAGTACAGGGCAGGACTAGGGTTGGAATTCTGTTAAGATTTCCCTGAGCTATCTTTGCAAGACTTAACCATGTGACATTCTGCCAAAATTCCTCTGATTATTGAGTCTTTCAATATTTAGCTTAGGATAAGACCACAGGCCTCTTGGCATCTGGCTCCATTTTAATAAAAAGGCTTCCATTGTTTTAGGCTCCTACTGCTTTGACCCAGAGGTCTAATAGCTTTTGGGTGGGCTCATAGTTTGCTGAATCAGGATATCAACAATCAATAAAAACAGGCAGAAAATTAGGAGTCAGAAGACTTTGGCCTTCCCCTCCTGACTCTGATAATAATTTGTTGGAGGCCTTTGGAAAGTTACTCCCCTTCTCTGGGTCTTAGAGCCCTTGTCTATTGAGGGAGCTGAAGTGTGGTGTATTAACACAAACCTGGGTTTTGGACTCAGAGGACCAGGGGTTGTCTCCCAGCTCTGGTATTACCTGTGTGAGCTCCCCTAAGTCATTTAAACTCTCTAGACTTTAGCAGCCCCTTCAATAAAATGAGTGGGATTGGACTAGATGGTCCCAAAGGCCACTAACTCTCTTATTCTTTGACTTTCTAATCATATGATTTCAAAAATAATCTCAACTGAGCTGTGCATTGAAGGGAAGCTGTTCCTTTAACTTCAAAAATTTTCTGTCCTGAATACTTTCCATGCCATGGAAAAAGCTTTGTGCTTAGAGAGTTGGGGTCATGGTATTAGAGAAAGGAAAGAGACCTGAGAGGTCTTTTAGTCCAGCCCCTTCATTTTACAGATGAGAAAAGTGAAGCCTAGAGGAAGTGATGAGAAATTCTTCCTTATTAAATTAGAGGTCCTTGAGAAAAGGAACTGTTTTTTTTTGCTTTTATTCTTATCTCTATCGATGAGGGTACAATCTCTGGAAACCCCCTTGAACCTGGAGTACAGTCTCCTGGAGTCCCCTTGAACTCTCCTTGAGTCTTCCAACTAGATCTGGCCTTCCCCTAAGGCCATGGGCCTTGCATTATCATTGGGCCCAAGTCTCTGCCTAGCTCAGCTCTCTAATGGCCAGCTGTTTCCCCACACTTAATCCTGATGAAAATATCTATACCCTAGCTCTGTTACCCCAACCCTCTATTGTCTGTATGTCTCCATGTAGCCTTCAGCTATTTCCCAGTGGAGTCTGACCTCATCTCAGTCCCATCAAGCTCCTCCTCAGACTCCTCCTCAGGAGCCTCCCTAAAGCCCTCCTCTAGTCACCCCAGACCACCCTCAATCCCTCCCACAATCTTTCTATATATAAATCTCCATCTTGCCTCCACGAAGGTGCTCAGATTCAATCTGGCTCAGTAGACTGAATCCTTCCGGCTTGTGGAAACAGGCACAGGCGTCACAAAGGATGGGATTTCTTAAGACAACCCATTATGGCAAACCCTTAATAAACTTTGTCTTTTCCCCTGGCTGAGAAGGCTCGAGTCGAATTCCTTCAGCAGGAACCGGCATGTTGGTACTTTGGGGTGTCAAGCACCCCTCAACACCAAACCTCTTCATCTACCACTCAGCACAGTGCCTGGCACCTAAATAGAGGGGAACAGTAGATAGAGTAACAGGCCTGGAATCAGAGAAACTCATTTTCTTAATTTCAAATATGGCTTCAGACATTTACCAGTTTTGTGACCCTGAAAAAGTCGCTTAACCCTGTCTGCCTCATTTACTCATCTATAAAATGAGCTGGAGAAGGAAACGGCAAATCACTCCAGTATCTTTGCCAGGAAAACCCATAATGGGGTCATGAAGAGTCAAGCATGACTGAAAGCAACTAAACAACAACAAAATAAAAGCTTATTAGCTTGTCAAAAGTCACAAAGGTAGTAAGCATCAGAAGCAGTATTGGAACTGTATGGGACAGAATTTTTAAATAATAGGAGAGATATCCTTAGGAGGAACAAAGTAAATTTATTTCACAAACCTTGCAAGATTTGGGCACACCTCCATAATGGAGAAGGCGAGATAAAAGATTCCCACCCACCTCTATCCCTTCTCACCATTGCCTGGAAGGTGGGCTTACAGTCTAGGCACGAAAACGACACAGAAGACCAAGGTTGATCCGGTCCATTCAGGTTTTTCCCTATCAGAACTCAACTGCCTGGGTGGCGTCTGAAAGTCTAGGGGAAGGAGAGACCTTCCTAGAGCAAAGAACAAATAGCTCACAGGAAATTCATTATCTTCTAACATGGGAGAGAGATGGGGAAGGGCATGCCTTCCAAAATCTCAAGGCCAAATCCCAAAACCTCTCCCTTAGACATACCCTGTGAAGTCTTCACAATTATCCATCCCATTCAGAATCAAGGCCTTTCAATACCACAGCCAACATTTTTTGTACTCTATCATCCTGCCATTCAGTGAAAACCTGCCTTCAGGTCTTGACCCCCTTACTTCACCCCACCAAGAAATAACAAAGGACAACCTCTCAGTCAGACCTAAAGTACTGTGTTCAGTTGTAGGTGCCATGGAAGCCAAGATGGCAGAGAAAAGCCAGGAAGCTGCCTGAGCTCTCTGCAGTTTCTCTTGGAAACAAAGTTAAATCAAACCTCTAAACAGATTCTGGAGTGACAGAACCTGCCAAAAGATGAAATGAAATAATTTTCCAACTTAAGATAACTCAGAAGGATTTCAGGAAAGGTCTGTCTCACCTGGGCAAAAAGGAAGCAAAACCCAGTGCAAATAGTGTTCAGGCAAACTGGCCAGAGGCTTTAGCCACAGAACAGATTAGCAACTGAGGCCTCTCAGTCCTAGCTTAACAGGCCAGTGGCACAGCAGGCCATTTGTGAGGCCTCCAGGCTCAGCACAGAAGGCAAACTGCCAGCCTCAGAACCCAGGCAACAACAGGCACGACTAAGCCAAGCCACCCTAGTGCAGTGGGCAAGCCACCAGCATCTGAGGTCCTGGCACAGAAAGCCATTGATCAGGCCCCTTGCCTTTAGCAGAAGAAGCTTGGGGCAGTGCCCCCTGTGGCCCAGGAGCAGAGCTCAACTTTAAAAGCCATGAAATAGGCTAAAAAATGAACAAAAAACAGAAAAGAGCCCTGATAATAGAAAGCTTCTATGGTGACAGGGAAGATCAAAACACAAATTCAGAAAAGGACAAAAATGTCAAAATGACTACATGTGAAGCCTTAAAGAGGAGTATGAATTGGTCTCAAGCCCCAAAAGCCCTCTTAGAAGAGTTCAAAAAGGATTTTAAAAGTCAAAGAAGAGAGGTAGAAGGAAAATTGGAAAAGAATTGACAGTTATGCAAGAAAGAGTCAATAGCTTGGAAAAAGGACAAAATTGACTGAAGAAAATAATTCTTTAAAAAATAGAATTCGCCATATGGAAAAAAATCCTCTGAGGAAAACAACTCTTTAAAAAGTAGAATTGGCCAAATAGAAAAGGAAGTACAAAAGGTAACTGAAGAAAAGAATTCCTTAAAAATTATAATTGGGCACGTGGAAGCTAATGACTCCATGAGACATCAAGAATCAGTCAAATAAAATCAAAAGTGAAAAAAAAAGAAGAAAATGTAAAATATCTTATTGGAAAAACAAATGACTTGAAAAATGGATCCAGGAGAGATAATTAAAGAATTATTAGACTACCTAGAAGCCATGATCACAAAAAGGGCCTGGACAGCATCTTTCAAGAAATTATCTAGGAAAATAGTCATTGAAAGAATCCAATGGTCACTTCCTGAAAGAGATCCCAAAATGAAGATGCCAAGGAATATTGTAGCCAAATTCCAAAATTATCAGGTCAAGGAGAAAATACTGCAAGCAGCCAGAAACAATTGAAACATAGTGGAACTACAGTCAGGATTAGATAGGACTTAGCAGCTTCTACATTAAAGGACTGGAGAGCTAGGAATATGATATTCCAGAAGGCAAAGGGGCTTAGATTATAACCAAGAATCACCTAACCAGCAAAATTGAGCATAATCTTTCAGGAAAAAAGATGGATATTCAATGAAATAGAGGACTTTCAAGCATTCCTGTTAAAGAGAACAGAGCTGAACAGAAAATTCAAATACAAGACTCAAGAGAAGCATAAAAAGGTAATTAGGAAAGAAAAAAAACAAAACATGTTATTCAATAATGTTAAACTATTTACATCCCTACACAGGAAGATGATACTTATAACTCTTGAGAACTATATCTCTATGAGGGCAGTTAGAAGGAGTATACAAGGACAGAGGGTGTGGGTATAAGTTGACTTTGACGTGATGTTAAAAAAAATTAAGGGGTGAATAAGAGGATTGTATTGGAGAAAAGAAAAGGAAGAGGCAGAATAGGGTCAATTATACCAAATGAAGAGGTGTAAAGGAAAAGGAAAAAAGGGAGAGGATGAGCATTGTTTGAACCTTACTCTCATTAGATTTGGCTCAAAGAGGCAATAGCATACACATTCAGTTGAATGTAGAAATTTATCTTACCCTATAAGGAAGCAGGAAGGGAAAGGGGAAATACAAGAAACACATTTGAAGCAGAGAAATACACACAGAGTAAAGGTAAAAGACTTGAGCAGAATATATTATGCCTCAGCTGAAGCAAAAAAATCAGGGGTAGCAATCCTCATTTCAGACAAATCAAAAGCAAAAATATGTCTAATTAAAAGAAATAAGGAAGGAAACTGCATCTTGCTAAAAGGTACCATAGACAATGAATACAATCAATACCAAACATATATGTACCAAGTGGTATAACATTCAGATTCTTAGAGAAGTTAAGGGAGTTACAGGAAGAAAGAGACAGCCAAACTATACTAGTGGGTGACATCAACCTCCCCTTCTCAGAACTAGATAAAGCAAACCACAAAATAAACAAGAAGGAAGTTAAGGAAGTGAATAGAATTTTAGAAAAAAGTTAGATATGATAGACTTGTATAGAAAATCAAATGGGGATAGAAAAGAATATACCTTTTCTCAGTAGTATATGGTACCTACACAAAAACAGAGGGCATATAAACCTCACAATCAAATGCAGAAAGACAGAAATATTAAATGCATCTTTTTTTCAGATCATGATGAAATAAAAATTACATGTAATAAATGGCCATGGAAAGAAAGCCTAAAAAACCAATTGGAAACTAAATAATCTAATCCTAAAGAATGAGTGGGTCAAACAATGAATCACAGAAACAATCAATAATGCTGTAAAAGAGAATAACAATAATGGGACAACATACCAGAATTTATGGGATGTAGCCAAAGCAGTACTTAGGGGAAATTTTGTATCTTTAAACACTTACATAAATCAAATAGAGAAAGAAGAGATCAATGAATTGGCCATGCAACTAAAAAAGCTAGGAAAAAATATTTAAAATCTCTAATAAAATGCTAAATTAGAAATTCTGAAAATCAAAGAAGAGATTTAAAAAATTGAAAGGAAACTATTGAACTGCCAAAAGCTGGTTTTATGAAAAAATAAAACCCAATAAAATAGATAAACATCTGATTAATTTGATTTTAAAAAAAGAAAGAAAGCCAAATTACCAGTATCAAAAATGAAAAGGATGAATTCACTACCAGTGAAGAGGAAATTAAAGCAATAATTAGGAGCTATTTTGCCCAATTTTATGCCAATAAATCTGACAATCTAAGTTAAATGGATGAATATTTACAAAAACATAAATTGCCCAGATTAACAGAAAAGGAAATAACATATGTAAATAACCCCATTTTAGAAAAAGAAATTGAACAAGCCATCAATGGACTTCTTATGAAAAAATCTCCAGGGCCAGATGGATTTACAAGTGAATTCTACCAAACATTTAAAGAACACTTAATTCCAATTCTATAAACTATTTGGGAAAAATAGGTGAAGAAGTTGTCCTATCAAATTCCTTTTATGACACAAATATGGTACTGATACCTTAATGAAGAGGAGCCAAAACAGAGAAAGAAAATAGACCAATTTCCCTAATGAATATTGATGCAAAAGATGTTAAATAAAATATTAGCAAAGAGATTACAGCAATTTGTTATGAGGATAATATGCTATGACCAAGTGGGATTTATACCAGGAATACAGGGCTGGTTCAACATTAGAAAAACTGCCAGCATAATTGACCACATCAATAAGAAAGCTAACAGAGATCATATGATTATCTCAATAAACGCTGGAAAAGCTTTTGACAAAATACAGCACTCAAAATACTAGAGAGCATAGGTATAAATGGTGTTTTCCCTAAAATGATAAGTAGTATCTACGTAAAACCATCAGGAAGCATTATATATAATGAGGATAAGTTAGGAGCTTTCCCAATAATATCAGGGGTGAAACAAAGATGCCCAGTATCACCACTATTATTCAACATTGCACTAGTAATGTTATCTTTAGTAATAAGAGAACAGGAAATTGATGGAATTAGAACAGGCAATGAGGAAGCAAAACTATCACTCTTTGGAGATGATATGACGCTATACTTGGGATGGTAATCCTAGAGAATCAACCCAAAAAACTACTTGAAATAATAAACAACATTAGCAAAGTTGCAGGACATAAAATAAACTCATATAAGTCATTAGCATTTCTATATATTACCAAGAAAGCCCAACAGCAAAAGATAAAGAGAAATTCCATTTAAAAGAATCGTAGACAGTTATAGGTGCCATATTTGAGGGACATTAGTAAGCTGGATGATAAGAATTCAGTGAAACTTAGGAAGACTTTCATACAATGAGACAGAATGAAGTGAATAGGACCAGGAGAATAGCATAGCATTGTTAAGGAAAACAATATTCAAAAATGTTAGAACTCTGATCAATACAGTGACCAGCTTTAACTTCAGATGACTGATGATGAAAGAGAGGTAGTACAGTTATGTGTGCAAAATGAAGCTCATATGTTCAAAACCAGTCAACATGTTAATTTGTTTTGCTTGATTCCACTTTTTTTTTTATAAGGAATTTTTATAAGGAAGGATTCAATGTCATGGAGAACAGGACAATGATAGCATGTAGAACAAAACAAAAAAAACTCATTAATTAACCCCTCTCCCTTTTTTAAGAGAGATGAGAATACTCAGGGGACATGCGATAACTGCAAATATTTGAAAGATTGTTAAGAAGAAGGATTATTCTGCTTGGCCCTAGAGGATAAAACTAAAGACAACGGGGAAAAGTTTCAAAGAACCAGAATTAATCTTCAGGGTAAAAAAACATACAAACAAATTTCACAACACTTAGAGCTATTATAAAATAGAATGATTGTGTTGAAAGATAGTACACCTTATGGCCTATAGGCAAAAATGGTTTATCCACTCATGGGATGACCACTCTGCATTGGAGGGAAGATTCTTTTTAGGTATGGATTGAGCTAGATTGGCACTGAGTTCTTCCCAAATTGGACAATGTACAATTTCCTTAATACAAGAACTACTTAAATCAGGTTAAACTGTGTAGAAATAATAAATGAATTTTGAGTCCAGAGGAAAGTGAAATCACTGATGGCCTGAAGTGAATAGAGAGAAGGAGAGGGGAAAGGGTCATGAATGAGAGTAGATAGATAGGATTGGCGTAGGCTCTAGAAGAGAATGGAAAGCGGATGACCTTCCAGGTGAGAGAATGATCCTTCCATTCTCCATTCTTTTCTTTTATATTCTTCTTTCCCCTATGGAAGGGGTTCTTAACCTGAGGTCTAACAAGTTTTTTTTAATAATGTATTTTGATAATTACATTTCAATATAAATGGCGTCCTTTGTAATCTTATGTATTTTATTTTATGCTCCAAAAACATTATGCTGAGAAGTGGTTTCTAGGCTTCACTAGACTACCAAAGGGGTCCATGACATAAAAACAGTTAAGAAGCCTTGCCTTACAGTCAAGACAGAGGGGAGAAGGGCTCACTAGGTTCAGGAAGAAGAGACTGCTGTTGGTGAAGAAGGTGAAACCACTTCACAAAGGCTGGAGTGAGCAGCTTTCAGGGATCAGAATGGCAATGAGGGTGACTCAGTGACCATAGCAACAAGGCTGCCAATCACCGCTAAGGATTTACTAACTTTTCAAAAGTTGGCCAGCTACATTCTTTGGATGCCAGGCTACTAGGCAGAGGTTTTTGTTTATTTGTTTTTTTCTTCTGTGTTAAGGAGGTCAGGGCTAAATCCTCTTGACCCTACCAGAGTAACAAAAATTACCAAAGCTGAGATTGCACAGCCAGTCCCTGGGTAACTGTCCTATTATTCTCTGGTAATATTAACCAAACACTAGAATGTGAGTCAGAGGGCATGGAAAGCACTAAGGGCAGAGTATATTAAGATAAAATCCATAGCTTTCCTTCTGCTGCTTTATTTAAATAAGTCAAGTCATCAAGCATTTAAAAAGTGCCTACTGTGTACCAGGCAATGTGCTAGGAATACAAAGAAAGGTCAAAGACAAACCCTGTTCTCAAGCTCACAATCTAATGGGAAAACTGACAGAATATTCTCCATCCCATCTCATGAGAGTGGGGCCTAGACATATACTCCAATTAGACGCAAATACAGAGAGACTATCACTTAAGGGAGGAAACAGCTCCAAGGAGCGTGACCCTTGGCAGAAGAGAAGAGAGTCAGACTTTGAAAATGGTAGACTTTAGGATCCCAGCTGAGCAGCCCACCCAAAAGAGACGTTGTACCCAAAGGATGCTTCTTGAGGACTCTAAAGAAAAGAAAGGGCATTTAGGCATTGTAGCACCAGGAACTATTTCCTTTGCCACATGAACATCATACATGTGTCTCATAAATTTGTACTATATTTGTACTATAAATTTGTACTATAAATTTGAGCCTGCCCTTACTTTGGATACTGTGTACCATACAGGGAGGTACACCTTAGGCTCGGGTGGGGGGTGGGAGAGGTTTTGCAGCTATTGTTCTTGCTGTGCCACCTGAGTAATGCTTTTTCTGAGAGCTAACCAGTTTACTAGTTGATTAATAGTAATAATAGCTTAAATTTATATAGTACATTAAAGTTTGCGAAATGCTTTGTACATACCATCTCATTAGAGCCTTTTAATAATCCCAAGAAGTAAATACTATCATTATGCCCATTTTACAGATAAGAAATGGAAGTCATTTTACAGATAAGAAAAGGAAAATTTGAGTGATTTGTCCAAGACTCAGAGAACCTGGGGCCTCAAGGTCACATGTGGCCCTCTAGGTCCTCAAGTATGGCCTTTTGGCTGAATCCAAATTTCATGAAACAAATCCCTTTAATAAAAAGATTTGTTCTGTGAACTTTGGATTCAGTCAAAGGGCTACACTTGAGGACCTGGAGGGCCACATGTTCTCCACCCCTGGTCCAGGTCATGCAACTAAATAAGTGCCTGAGGCAGCATTTGAATTGAGGTCTTCCTGAATTCATGTTGAGTAGTATACCTATTACTCCACCTAGCTGCTTGTAGGAAGCATATTAGTGGGGGCTTGTGAGTTGTAGTTTTAGAAGGGTGATGCCAAAATAAACTCTTGAACTCTATCATTCTGGGTACCCAACCTGTGAGTACCAGTGCAAATTGAGGAATTATCACACAACAGGGTTTATATGTAGAATCATAGAGTGGGAAGAACCACTGGAAATAATTTAGACAATCTCCTTTTAACTCGTCATGAAGTAACTGAGATACAGAGAGGTCAGATGACTTGTATATGGTAACACATAATAAAGTAGACAGGAATGCTTTTTTCCCATTAGAGCTCACCAAATATACACTGGGCTTCTTAGAGAGATAGTGGGTTCCCCTTCACTTGAATTCTTCAAGAATAGACTGGATGGCCACTTGTCAGGAACGTTACAGAGGGGATTATTTTTCAAATATTGGTTGTATTGGATGGCCACTGAGGTCAGTCCAACTCTGAGATTCTGTGATTCTGGGCATCCTCTCTCCAACAATTTGTACATCATCTGGTGAATCATTTAACTTCTTTAGACTTAGTTTTCTCTTCTATAAACTGCACAGAACAGCGCTTGCACAATGGTAATGTTGCAAAGCTGTAGGAACTATATAGTTAATGTTGGTGAAGTACTTTGTAAAGCTCTTTATAAATAGATCCCATTATTATGATTAGCTCAGGCTCTGTGGAGGATAGGAACAAAGTAATCATCATTAGCTCACATTTCTATGCTCTACCATTAACAAAGCACTTTCCTCACCACCACAGGATGAGCTAGATCAAGCATTATTAGCCCCATTTTACAGATAAGGAAATGGGAACTCAGAAAGCTGACAAGTTTTCCTGGTCTCCCTGGCCCAAGTCCAGTGTTATTATTGCAACATGCGGCAAACCTATGCCTGTCCTCCAGAAATGTTTGTATGGGAGCACCCACACATTTGAAACAGGTTAAGCAACAGTGTATGGTCACGTGCAGTGAAGTGTCAAAATAATATGGATAGAGATTGAGACAGGACCTGTGATTTCATTAGTAGAGAGAACTCTCATATGAGGAAATTCCCTCTACCACTGAAGATGGACATCTTCATTGCAATTCAGGGCTTTGAGACCTGATTAGAGCAGGTGATAAGTGACTTGCCTAGGGTCATATGGCCAGTATGTATCAGAAGCAGGATTTGAACCTAGATCTTTTTGGTTTGGAGGCTGGCTTCCTACCCAGAGTGCCAATAATAATAATAATAATGATAATAACATTTCATATGAGGAATACATCAATGCGTTCAGGAAAACATTTCTGAAGGAATTGTGGGTAGAATTTGAATAATCAGAGAGTGGTGGGGAAGGTAGTTTTTGTATGTGTGTTGGGGTATATGTGGGTGAGATGAGCACCAACAATTTTGTATATGCATGTGCATGCATGTGTGTGTGTGCATAAATATCAAGATATAATGATAGGCTCTAATCTAATGCAATAAACATTTTATGCTTCCTATATACCCTGCACTATTATACAGGCAGCTAGGTGACTTAGTGGATAGAGCATTGACCTTGAGATGGGGAGCACCTGATTTCAAATGCTGCCTCTGACACTTACTGGCTGTGAGACCTTTGGCAAGTCTTTTAATATCTACCAGCCTCAGTTTCCTAATCTAAAAAAAGGGGAAAATAACATCTTTCTTACAGAGTTGTTGTGAAAATCAAATAAGATGATTTACATATATTGCTTTGTAAAACCTAAAGAATTATACAGTTTAAGATATATGACACAAATATGGATGTTGTTATTTGTGTCAGTTGTACCTGACTCTGTGACCACATGGAAAATAGCACACCAGTAGTGTCTTTGGGGTTTTCGTGGCAAAGTATATTGGAGTGGTTTGCCATTTCCTTCTCCAGAGCATTAATGCAAACAGAGGTTAAGTGACTTGCCCAGGGTCACACAGGTAGTAAGTATCTAGCGTCAGATTTGAATTCAGGTCTTTTCTGACGCCAGGACCAACTCTCGATCCATTGAGCCACCTAGCTGCTCTCACACAAGAATGTTCACTTCTTGAAGGAAGGGGCTGTTTTTTATTTTGCCTTTTTACACACGAGTGTGCAGGGGCTAGATCTACTAAAGAGACAATAAGCATGTGTACATGTACACATATGGATCTATGCACATGTGTATATATAGGTATAAGCACATATAATGTGAATATACATATAGATATACACATCTATATGTATGTGTGTGTGTGTGTGTGTGTGTGTATACTTATATGTCAGAAGACTGTTAGTTCCTTGAGGGCACATAGCGTTTTTTATTTTGTCTTTATATCTTCAATGTTTAACATACATACATACATACATACATACATAAGTGCATATCTATACCTACATACCTACCTATTTATCTATCTGTTTACATGTTGTAGTCTGTTGGTAGAATGTCAGTTTCCTGAGGGCAGGGACTATTCTTACTTTTGTGTGTATATTCTCAGCACCTAATAATAATATTAATATAGCTAACATTTGAATAGAACTTTAAGGTATTGTAAAGCACTTTATAAATATCATCTCATTCGATCTTTCCAACTACCCTGTGAGATGGATATTAAATATGTGCATGTGTATACCCACATACACACATCGGTAGGTCATATGTATATATGCGCTATTCAGTTGTTTCAGTCATGTCCAACTTTTCCTGATCTCATTTGGGGTTTTCTGAGCAAAGATACTGAATGCTTTGCATTTCTTTTTCTAGCTCATTTTGCAGTTGAGCAAACTGAGGCAAACAGGGTTAAGTGACTTGTCCAGAGTCACACAGGTAGTATCTGAGGCCAGATTGGAACTCAAGACCTTTCGATTCCATGCCCAGCCTACCACTTTATCCATTGTGCCCACCTAGCTGCCCATATATATATATGTGCATGTACATGTGTGTATACATACCCATGTGTGCACATGCAAATATACATGTGTGTATGTTACATGTGCATTCACAAGTGTTTATTTGAAAAAGAAAGAAGAACTTGGAATGAGGAAAATCAGAAAAAAATTTCCTGAAGGGGGTGCCTAAGGGCTGAGCCTTGGAGAATGTTAAGAATTTTAAAAGGTGAAGGTGAGAAAGGTTTCTATGGTAAACATGGGGGCTAGCACTTGCAAGGCAAAGTGACCAGAGCTGCAAAGCTAAGATAGCGAACAACAACATGCATGGGTCATAAAGTCTAATCAGCCTGCAAAGGGGGACAGGGGACAAATGGTATCGGGCATTAAATACTCAGCTGAGAAGTGTGCGTTTTCTCCTAGAGGCGACAGGATGGCACTCGAGTTTCTTGTTCAGGGAGGTTACATAGTCAGACCTGAGCTCTGGGAATATCACTTTGGCAGCGCTGCAGAAGATGGGTTAGGGAGGAGAGAGTGGAAGCCAGAATTCGGGTTTGGAGGCTCCTGAAAAGCTCTAGGACATAAGTGATTGAGTAGAGAGAAATGGGTGGATACAAAATATGCATCGTGGCATGTTAGCACCAAAAAGCATCTCAATAGTTATCTACTCCAACCTTATTTTAGAGGATAGGTAGAAGACCAGTGGTGGGAAATCATTCAATCATACATCTGAAGCTGCAAGATACCTCAAAGGCCATCGAGTTCAACCCTTTCATTTTATAAATGAAAAGTCAGGTCCATGGAGATGAAATGACTTGTTTAAAGTCACACAGATAGCAAGAGGGAGGGATGGGAAATGAATCCAGGTCCTCATCTCCAAAGCCAGGGCACTTTCTGCTATCTCCTATTGTCTCCCAATGACTTGCCCAAGGTCACATAAGTAACATGCAGTAGGGCCAAGATTTCTGCCCCAGGTCTTCTGATAATAAATATTTCTATTCCGAATATTTCTACTTTTTTTTTCCATTTTAGAAATTATGAACTTCACAAACACCAAATAAAATAAGCGTTTCCATATATACATTATAGAACAGGAGAGGATTATAAATGAAACCAAGAATCTCCTATTATAGAGAGCTTGCTTTTCGTTTTAAGTACATAATAAATTCAACATGGAACTTTCAAGGCTGTCCTGCCCCTAAGACAGAATCGTTTCTGCTGTGATAAAGACAATAGCCTGGCTGGAGCTGAGGAAATAGAGGGAACAGTGACACATATATGGTGGATATGGGACATCTTTCTATCCCAAAAAACCTAGAAAGAGAAAAAGGAGGCATCCCTTTGCAGTTTCCCTAACGTTTCTTTCAGTGTCTTAGGGAGAGAGTTGTCCTGTTAACATCCATTTGTTTTATTCTCTTCTAGCATGTACCTTGTTAACTACAACCTATAAAACACACAGTTTATTCAGTGGAACAGGACTCTGACAGGACTTTCATTTTTTTCTTGGCGCTTGAATATTTCAGTTTTCATTTCAATAAAATCACTCCCTCCACTTAAAAAAAAATCCCGTAAATGAAACTCTTTAGCTACCAAACACACACAGGAGCAAATTATCTAATTTACAAAAGCATTCCACAGTTTATAGAGGAGTCACTGTGAAATTTAATAACCTAATTCTTAATAATAACAATGATTTTATAGAGTGCTTTAAAACTTGCAAAGAATTTTCCATGTATTATCTCTTGACCTTCACAATAATCCTAAGGTAGGTTCTACTATTATTCCAATTTTCCAGATGAAGAAACCCAGGCTAGGAGAAAATAAGTGACTTGCCCAGGGTCACACAACAAAGTAAGTGCCCGAGGCAATGTTTAAACTGAGGTCTACCAGCCTGCAAGTCCAGCACCCTATGTAACTGAGCTGCTTGCTGCCCAGTTTATAGAAAGTATTCTAAACCTGCTTCTAGTTTCAGCTTTGCCCCTATCTGTGTGATACTGGGAACTCACTTTGCCTTCCTTAGTTCTCTCATATGAAATATGGGGCTTTTGACTAGGTCCCTTCCAGTTCTAATATTCTTGGTAATCCTCAAGTGAGAGAGAAAAGATCAAAAAAGTCAATGAAGGAGTAATGAACACACATAGCATTTATTAATGTTAGTCAAGTGTCTGAGGTCACATTTGAACTCAGGTCCTCTTGACTTCAGGGCCAGATCTCTATTCACTGTACCACCTAGCTGCTCCATGTTATTTCTACAGATCAATTTATATCAGTTTCTAAGGTTGGACCATTTGACAGTGCCAAGGACTTTGGTGGCAAGAACTTTCTCTTCTGGGTCTTTAGTAGTTATGATTATAGTGCCTGCTGGAGCAGCTTCCAGGCTGTGTCCACAGTGATTGTTCCAAAGATGATGACTAAGGGCACTGGGACTGAAGTATTGCTAGCCCCAAAGCTCTTGGCTTCAGAGTCCAGAGCCATCTTCATCGAGGCCTGAGGGCTGATAGTGATCAAAATGGGACTGATTTGCCTACTGTGTGCTTTCTCTGGCAGGCAGCCCTATTTTTTTAGAAGCTAGACTTTCTTGCCTACCCTGTGAAAGGTGATTGTTAGTCAGTTTGTGGGGATGGCTGGCCCCTTTCCAGACGATATGCTTCTCTGAATGATGGCTCCTCTGTACTGGATTGGAAGCAGGACCTATGAGTAGTCCCAGAGGGTGCTGCTTCTCCCAGGGCTCCGGTGCTTATCTGCCCGTTGGTGGTAATTGGTCAGCAGTTGTCATTGGTGGTGATGAGGAATGTAGGCCTTCTCTTCACAAGAATATCTCCCTTCAGTGATGGCTGTGGGGGTCTGAGCTGGTGGTTTGAAGGGTGCTACCCTTCCCAAAAGTCTTGGACTCAGGGTCTTAGGCTATCTCCATTATAATCTGAGGGGAAACAGTGGTCAAGGGAGTCATGGTGATTTGACTTGTCTGGCACAGGCTGTTGCCTACCTCTCCCTGAGGGTGCAATGCTAATTCAAACAGGCTGGCCTTGTGTGTGGCAGTTGGCAGGTGAAACGAGTTAACCATTATTACATCATTCGTTAATGGAAAATCCAGGATTAGAGACCATGTCTCCTCATTACCGGTCATTTTTTTCTATTAGCCCACAGTGGAAAATCTCAGAATCTCAAAAGAGATTTCAAAGGCCAACTAGTCTCATCCATAGTTGAACCCATAACCCTTTACCTGAAACCAAGCTGTCATCCAGCCCTTACTTGAAGACACCCTAGTATCTCCTATGTCCACACATTCCACTTTTCAATAGCTCTGATTGTCTGGAAGGTGGAGTTAAGTAGTAGACAAGCCACCCAGAAAAGAAGTGTGAGCACATGCCTTCAACCTCTTATCTCTGTAATGTGACACCAAGGCATTTCCATTTGGCTGCCTCTGGCAGTTCAGATGATAGTGGGAGGTTGGATTGGTTAATATTGATATTCCTATTTATTTTTTATTAATATTCATCATCTTTTATGTCTAGTAAAAGTGAGGGACAGGGAAGTTGATATGGCTTTCTAAAAGTCACATGGGCAAGGAGTTTAGGATTAGAATTTTAGAGCTAGAAGGGGCCTCAGAGGCCTTTTAGACCAACCCTCTCATTTTACAAAAGAGGAAACCAAAACCAAGAGAGGGTAAGTAACTTGCCTTAAGTCACACAAAAAGTAAGTGGCAGATCTGGGATTTAAACGCAGATCTGGTGTCTCCAAATACATTGTGTTTTTCACTGTTCTCAACACTTCACATATGTTTATAACTCATTTGATCCCCTCAATAATCCTGAGAAGTAGGTATTATTATTATCTCTATCTTATAGATATGGAATCTGAAGTGGAGGGAAGTTAAATGCCTTCTCTAGGATCAATATAGGTGCTATTATTATCCTCATTTTACATTTAAGGAAACTGAGGCATTGCTCAAAGTCACATAGCAAATAAGTGCCTGAGGCCATGTTTGAACTCAATTCTGCCCAGCCGCTATGCGCTGGCCACCTAGCTGCCTCAGACAGAGATTTTTTGAGGGCAAGGACTGTCTCTTTGCCTGGATTTGTATACTAATACCTTAGCACATAGTAAGCTCCCCACAGACCTGGCCTATGTCTTATACTTCTTTACGTATCCCACTGTGCCTAGCTCCTCGTGAGGCTCAGCAAAGACATTCAAAAAAGGCTGACTTTTTGAAATGCTATTTCCCTATCCAGGTTCAGTGTTCCCTGCTCCCAAAACTTTCCTTTCCTTCTCTCATTTACATTGCAAATTTATTCATTACTAATATTATTCTACATTTATTGAGTTCCAACAATATGTCAAATATGATTCAGAACACAGAATGGGACGTGGCCCCTGCCCAATGGACTTAACAGCCTAAAATGATGAGATCTAAGAAGTGGTAGGAAATAGGGAAATTGCCAAGGGAATTTGCAGTGAATACTAATGGCCTCTTGCTCTGTCAAAATGAAAATGAAATGATGGGGAGGACACCCATACTTGCTCTTCCCTTGCAAAGGTAGATTATGTGGATTGAATTCCTCCTTCGGCTGCTAATGATAACCAAATACAGAAAGCCTACTCGTTAAACCTATGTGGTTTTTCAATCCTTTTATTAGCAAATTGAGAGCACGTAAAAATGGCTGAATTCACTGGAGGTGATCAGAATGCTAAAGAATGATGGCTGGTTACTTATTTATGTATTTATTCTGAGAGAGAGGGCATATAACGGAATGAGAGTTGGATTTGAAGAAAGAGCTGGGTTCAAGTCATACTTCCTATTCACTACAACTTGGTGAACATGGGCAAGTCACTTAAACTCCCTTAGCTTCAGCTTTCTGATCTGTAAAGTGGGGATGGTACTACCTTCAGTAAGTACCTGTATTATACAGGACAGTTGAGAAATCCAATGCATGTCAAGTGCCGTACAAATTTTAAAGTTCCATATACATGCTAGCTATTACTATTTGAAGTAAGAGGTTCTGCTTTAAAAGAACTTAAAACATCAGCAAAAAGAATGTAAAGATGTAAATTTCCATCACAGGACTTTTGTTCTGTTCACATGGAGTCAAACACATATCTGGCTTGTCCTTTGGCCTCAATTTCACTTAAAAAAATATGCCACATGAGACACAATAGATAGGCCTGAGGATGCTGATTATTAGTGATATTATGGAGCTTCCTTGTGCTGTAAAGGGGATCTGGAGTTCTCAGAAGCTACACAAGGAGACTACAAACTCTGGCTGAAGAGGCTTCAGATATTGGCCCAGTGACAGCCTGTGTCTGCTGTTTAAGGGCAAGCTTAGCTAATCACCAAAATGATGGTCACCTAGGGAAAAATCTTTTGGCTGTAGTGACCCTGGAAACACATCTTCCAAAAAAAAAAACCAGTACCAACAACTATACATTTGTAGAGCACTTCAGAGTTTGCACAATATTTCCTTTCCCAAAATCCTCGTGCAATAAAGAGTTGTAAGAATAACAGACATAGAGGGGCGGAGCCAAGATGGCGACTGGAAAGCAGTAACTGGCGTGAGCTCCCCTCCAAGTCCCTCCAAAAACCTATGAAAAAATGGCTCTGAACCAATTCTAGAACTACAGAACCCACAAAGCGGCAGAGGGAAGCAGG
>CM053622.1:98014151-98039239 GCA_028646595.1 Phalanger gymnotis
AGTTCATTGATGGCTTGCTCAATTTCTTTTTCTGAGATGGGGTTATTTAGAAATTTTACTTCCTTTTCTGTTAACCTGGGCAATTTATGTTTTTGTAGATATTCATCCATATCTCTAAGGTTGTCAAATTTATGGGCATACAATTGGGCAAAATAATTCCTAATTATTGTTTTGATTTCCTCTTCATTAGAGGTGAACTCACCCTTTTCATTTTTGATACTGGTAATTTGATTTTCTTCTTTCTTTTTTTTAATCAAATTGACCAAAGGTTTACCAATTTTATTGGTTTTTTCATAAAGCCAGCTCTTTGTTTTATTTATTAATTCAATAGTTTTCTTGGTTTCAATTTTATTAATCTCTCTTTTGATTTTCAGTATTTTGAATTTGGTATTTAATAGGGGATTTTCAATTTGCTCTTTTTCTAGCTTTTTCAGCTGTTTGCCCAGATCATTGACCTCCTTTTCCCCTATTTTATTCACATAAGCATTTAGAGATATAAAACTTCCTGTAAGAACTGCTTTTGCTGCATCCCATAAGTTTTGGTATGTTGTCTCATTATTGTCATTCTCTTGAATGAAGTTATTAATTGTTTCTCTAATTTGTTCTTTGGCCTACTCATTCTTTAGAATTGTATTATTTAGTTTAGCTTATTTTTCCATGGTTCTTTGTTATAAATAATTCTTATTGCATCACGATTTGAAAAGTATGCTTTGACTACTTCTGCCTTTCTGCACTGGATTGTGAGGTTTTTATGCCCTAGTACATAGTCAATTTTTGAGTATGTGCCATGTACCGCTGGGAAGAAAGTATATTCCTTTTTATCCCCATCCAGTGTTCTCCAGAGGTCTATCATATCTGCCTTTTCTAAAATTCTGTTTACCTCCTTAACTTCTTTCTTATTTATTTTGAGGTTAGATTTATCAAGTTCAGAAATGGGGAGGTTGAGGTCTCCCAATATTATAGTTTTGCTGTCTATTTCTTCCTGTAACTCCCTTAACCTCTCCTCTAAGAATATGTATGCCATACCACTTGGTGCATATGTTAAACAATGATATTGCTTCATTGTTTATGGTGCCTTTTAGCAGGATGTAATGTCCTTCCTTATCTCTTTTAATTAAATCTATCTTTACTTTTGCTTTGTCTGAGATTAGGATTGCTACATCTGCTTTTTTTTTACTTTAGCTGAGGCGCAATATACTTTACTCCAGCCTTTTACCTTTACCCTGTGTGTATCCCCCTGTTTCAAATGTGTTTATTGTAAACAGCATATTGTAGGATTATGATTTTTAATCCATTCTGTTATCTGCTTCCGTTTTATGAGAGAGTTCATCTCATTCACATTCAGTTATGATTTCTATCTGGGTCTTTTTTGCCACCCTATTTCCTCATTTATGCTTTTATTTCTCCCTTTCCCCTTCCCCTGCTCGACAAAGTTTTGCTTTTGACTGCTGCCTTCCTCATTTTACCTTCCCTCTTTATCCCCCTCCCTTATCTTACTGTTTCCCACTTGCTACTTCTCCCCTCCCTTCTGACCACCCCCTCCCTTTTTTCTCCCTTTCTCTTCCTACTTCCTGTAGGACAAGTTAGATTTCCACACTTACCAGAGTATGTTGTTCCCTTCTTGAACCAAATCAGATGACAGTAAAGCTCAAAACTGCTCTTCTCCCTCTCTTCTTTCCCTCTAGTATAATATGTTTTTGTGCCTCTTCATTTGGTGTAATTTACCCTTTTCAACTACTTCCTTACCTCTTCTCTCATAGCCCTCCCTTTACATCTCTTAATTATGTTTTTGATCCTTGTATCAGTTATTTTATACAGGCATTCCCAATCTTTGTGTAACCCTTTCAATTGTCATAATAGCTGTACTATTCTTAAGATTGACATATATATGTATATATAAGATGATATAATTCTATATAAGACATATATGTATATATAAGATGATATAATTCTATATAAAGATGCAAATAATTTGTTTTTATTGATTAATAAGGTTTGTGGGGGTTATTCCCCATTTGCCTTTTTATGTCTCTCTTGAGTTTTGTATTTGGAGATCAAATTTTCCATTGAGTTCTGGCATTTTCATCAGGAAGGTCTGGAATTCCCTTATTTTGTTGAATGTCCATCTCTTTGCCTGAAAAATTATGCTTAGCTTTGCTGGGTAGTTGATCCTTGGTTGTAGTCCCAGCTCCTTTGCCCTTCGCAATATCATATTCCAATTTCTCTTGTCTTTTAATGTGGAAGCTGAGAGATCCTGCGTGATCCTGACTATAGTTCCATGATATTTGAATTGTTTCTTTTTGGCTGCCAGCAGTATTTTCTCCTTGACTTTGTAGTTCTGAAACTTGGCTATAATATTTCTTGGTGTTTTCAGGTTGGGATCTCTTTTGGGGGATGATCAGTGAATTCTTTCAATGACTATTTTGCCCTCTGGTTTTAGGACCTCTGGGCAGTTGTCTTTGATAATTTCTTTGAAGATACTGTCAAGGCTCTTTTTTTTTTCCATCATGGATTTCTGGTAGATCGATAACCCTTAAATTGTCTCTCTTGGATCTATTTTCCAGGTCAGTTGTTTTCCCAATCAGATATTTCACATTTTTTTCTATTTTTTCATTCTTTACATTTTGTTTTACTACTTCTTGATGCCTCATAGATTCACTAGCTTCCACTTGCTCAACTCTAATTTTTAACTGTTAGTGTTTTCATTTTGCTTTTCAGTGTCCTTTTCCAATTGGTTGATTTTACCTCTCAGGGTTCTCATTTTCTCTATTTAGATTCTGAATCTCCATAGCCATTTCACCAATCTTATTCTTTAGGGACTTGATTTTGTCAGTGGATTTTTTTCCATTTTTTCTTTTACCTCCCTAATTTGGTTTTTAAAATCCTCCTTTAGCTCTTCCAGCAATGCTTTTTGGGCTGAGGACCAGTTCACATTACCTTTTGAGATATCAGATGTAGCTATAGTGTCATTGCTATCCTCTTCCAAATTGGTATTTTGATCATGCCTGTCTCCATAAAAAAATTCAATGGTCCTTGTTTTTTTTGTGTTCTTCTTCATGTTGGTTAGCCTTTTTCTGGCTTTACAAGAAATTTCTGCCTTTGAGGCTCAGGGCTCTCTGTCCCAGCTTTCTTATTCTGGGGATTGTGAGTCTAGTTGTTGGCTTTCTGAATTATAGTCTTCAGTTTCCTGAGTTGTGGGGGAGGGGTCTGGTTCTCTTATGTCTCTTTCCCTAGGGTTGCTCTCCAGCACTGTTGCTCTTCAGCAATGGTCTCAGCTCTTTATTGTTTGAGCTGGTGTAGGTCCTTCCCCTAGAGAGGCAAGATTATGTCTGGGCTCCTGGTGTTGACCCCTGCTGGCTCTGCCCCTCTGGGACTAATGAACTTCTACTATTTGGCCACTGAAGCCCCACTTCTATCTCCTCTGTTCCAGCTTTTTTTCCAAGGAATTCTCTGGGTGTGGAGGGGAGGGATTAGAGCCATTTATCTGGCCATTATGTCTCCCGAAAGTTCAAGAAGCTGCGTTTCATACCGCTGGGTTGCAAGCCTCGGGAGTTGGTGTTTCATGGCCAGTGGCTTTGCGCTGCCTCTTGTCGCTTCCACAGACTGCCGGCCTGTGTTGGGAGGCCTGAGGAGCTCCGCTGGTTTCAGGTGCTCAGCTTTCTCCCAGCCTGTGTCCCAAGTGGGTTTCCCAGCTGGCGGCTTCCGCTTTGGTGCAATCTGTAGCAGCTCCGCACGCCAAGCACTCTCCAAGCCTACAGATTTGTTCCTTCAACCTTTTAGACTCTCCTGGTTGGAAATTTGCCCCACTTAGACTGCCTATGGTTTCTAACTCTCTCAAATCTGCTCAAATTCACTTTTTTATAGGAATCTGACAGACCTTGTGAGAGAGCTCCAGTAAGATGCTGTTTTCATGCGGCCATATTGGCTCCGCCCCCAACAACTTATATTCTTGTAAAAATATGAAGATACATGGCTAGATGACAATTAAATTGAGTAGCTTAGGAACTAGTAAACTTAGAAGGTGGTCTCTAGCAAAACTCCCCAGAGATGTATGCTCACTTCCATGCTTTTACATTTTCCTGACGTCTTAGATAAAGGGATGGATAACGTGCTTATCAAATAGTCCAGTAACACAAAACTGAGAGTAGACGACTGTAGCACTGGGTCAGAACTCAAAAATATCTTCACAAACGGAGCTGGATAAGATGAATTCTGATAGATGAAACGTAACGTTACCATTGTGTTCAATAAGCGGAGGAGGAAACATGGCTAGATAGAACTTAACTGGACAGAAAGATGTGGAGGTTTTAGTGGACTGCAAACTCAGTGGGTTGGTATCATAATATGGTGCGGGAAACCCAGAGCAATTTTAGACTGCAGTAGGAGAGGCTTAGTATACAGCAATTAAGAAGGTGAGAGTCCTGCTTTTTTCACTCTTGTTTTTGTTTTTGTTTTGATATCTTCTGTTTCTTGAATCACCATAGTGATCCTCAGTATTACCCCTTCCCCTTCGAGAGAGCCATCCCATATAACAAATAATATTTTTATAGAGGAAAAACAAATCAGCACAATTGAGCAATACATTGAAAAAGTGTACAATGCATAAGACACGTGGACCTCCCACCTCCATGGGTTGGGTGTATTCTCTCATACCTTTGTTTGAGTCCTGTTGTATCTTCACGGTCTTGTTACATTTACTTTTGATTTTTGGTGTGCCCTTGTCCTTTCCATTTCTATTGTCGCAATACTGTGTATATTGTCTTCCTTGGCAGGGCTCTTTCTGGAAAGCGGCTTTCAGTTCTGAGCATCACATTTTAGGAAGTATCTTGATTAACTGTAAAGCATCTGAGGAAGGAGATGAGGGTAGCAAAAGGCCATTTGAAGATTTGTTGAAGAAAATGGCGATGCATAGCTCGGAGAAGTGAACTTAGGGGTGATATTACAGCTGTCTTCAAGTATCTGAAAAACCATCACTCAGGAGATGAATTAGACCTGTTGTTTGGCTCCAGCGGACATAAGCAGGTACCTCTGGGGCAAGGGCTGAAGATGCAAATTTATTCTTTACATAAGGAAAAATATTCTAATGAAGAGAACTCCCCAAAGGTGAAGAGGCTGTCTTAGAAGATAATGAATTTGCGCTCATTTGCGACCTTCCAGTAAAAAGTGGATGAGCACCTGACTGAGATGTCCGGAGGGATTTCTCATAGGCTTGAGGGTTAGACCAATTAAGCGCTGACTGAGGATCCTTCCAAACGGAGATTCGCTGATCCTTTCAGTCATCACTATCCGCACATATTCAATGGGCCACCACGTGGGGAGCAGCTCCACAAGTGCCGAGACTTGTTCTCAGCAGCAGTGAGGACAGAGCTCTGGGAGGCCTGGAAGCAGAGGCCGATTTTGCTTGATTTAAAAATAAAAGAACTGGGCTAACAAGGACGCGCCACCACCCTGGTGACAGACGGAAGTGGGGATCGCCCTGGAAGCTGGGGGAACACAGCGCAATGAGGAGAAGTGAAGGACGACTTCCGCTGGATAGAGGCGAGCTGAAGGGAAAGTAAAAGTGAGCAGCTGGCGGCTACTCAGGGAAGAGGAGCTGTGAGTTAAAGAGATTCCCTGTTCCCAAAGATGGCCTAGCGTGAGGAAGCCCTGCCAGGTGGGAGCCAGCTGTCAGAGATGGGAACAAATTCCTCTACCCCACTCTGGTAGAACAAACCACATGGAGCTGCTTGAAGTGCAGTGTGGATGAATGGGACCAACCTGCCCTTGAAATTCCCAATGACTAGAACTGTCATTGCAATGGTCAGTACAAAGGGCTGTCTATTCATTCCCTAGAGGCTCCAGTCCACATTTCCCCACTAATTAGCTCTGTAACCTGGGGCTAGGCACTTCTCTTTCAAAGGGTCTTGGTTTCCTCATTTATAAAATTAAAGACTTAAAACTCATCTCTAAGGTCTTTCCCACTTTTAATATTCCACAGTCTGAGGTTTTTCACCTCTGAAATCTCTTTCAGATCTAAATCTATGACTATTGGCTTGAGAAGGGAGGTATTATAGTAGAATTGTGCTAAAATATGCCTTATAGGCAGTGAGAGGCCTCGGTAGAAAGAATGTTGGAACTGGGTCCAGGAAAACCTGAATTCAGGTCTCGCCTAAGATATTTAGTAGCTGTGTGACCTTGGACAAGTAATTTGACCTCTCTCAACCTCAAGTTTTCTCACTTGTACAATAGGGATAGAAATAGCACCCACCTTCCAAGTTTGTTATGAGGATCAAATGAGATCATATTTGTAAAATATTTTGTAAACTTTAGAGTTCTAAATAAATGCTTAGCTATAAGCATTGCTCCATAATGGAGGAAGCTGTTTTATGGAGCCAATCACACTCCCTGAAAGAAAATAACCAAACATAGTAAAAGCAGTTATAAATAACACTGTTGGCCTTTATGGTAAGTGCTAGTCTAATTCCTCTGTGTTTGCCTCATAAAACACAGATTCTGTTGTGCTTGGTGCTTGATGAGGATGAGAGTTAAGAGGCTAGTAGTGATGTAAATACCAGTAGGTTGTCCCTTCTTTTCTACAGCAGGCCTGCAAAACCCATGGCCCAAGGGCTGTAATGACCCACTACAGCCCACGGGCTGCAGATTGTGCTTGTCTCTTGTATCCTGATTGTATCCCAGTGAGTCTCTCAAAGGTGCCCAGGAAGTTGGTTTTCATGTTCTTTCCTAGACTATATCTCTCAGCTCCAGGCTAAGTGTAAGGTTAGTGGGGAATAAGATCTTCCCTGCCCATCAATAGGCCTCATGTGGAGCCCATTACACTAAGTAAGCCTTATTAATTCCATTGCTTTCCTTTTAATTATTTCCTATTTATTCTATATGTAGCTTACTTTGTATTTGTTTGCATGCTGTCTCTCCCATTATATTTTAAGGCCCTTGGGTGCAGGGACTGTCTTTTGCCTTTTTCTGTATCTTCAGCACTTAGCACAGTAACTGACATGTAGTAAGCACTTAATAAATATTTATTGAATTGAATTGAACTACTCCTCCACTCCCTCTACCATTCATGTTCTCTCTCCCTTTTATGTCTGCCATGTGACCTTCCAGAGGTATAGCACTTTGATACCATGGGGAGGGGGATGGGACATGTATTATTGAGGAAAGGCTATTTCATGGCAAGGATTAATTAAAATGCTTTGAGATGCCAATGACAAGCCTTGACACCCTTGGCCCCATTTCCCTTCAGTCCCCCTATAAGACCCCTAGAGAGTTGTCTCTTTCACTATTATAAAATAAAAATTCAGACCACTTGGATATTAATTAAATTACATTGGCACAGAAAGCAGGGAAGTTGTATCTCATTAAAGTCTCCTGTGTCTTATTAAAAAGAAAAAAGAAAACAAGAATAAAAATTAGCTTGAAGTTTTAGGTTGAAAAAGTATCATGATTCTAGTTGATTTTTTTTTTAACCAAAGAGAAGGTTGATACCTGCTGAGTAGTCCTTCTCAAAACATGAGTCAGTAGATAATATGGAAGCAGCTTGATGGATAGAATACTTGGGCCAGGAGACTTTAATTCAAATCTAACCTCAGAGACCACCTCCAAGAACCTTCATTTTCCTATCAACTGGAAATGAGGATGATACTTGCATTATAATATCCCTCTTGATTGTTGTAATGTGATTGTTGTAATGAAAGCATGGTGCAAACCTTTAAGTGCTTGCTGGATGAATAATTGTTATTAGTGGAAAGAATATTGGACTGGATATAAGGAGTCATTGTTCTAGTCCTGACTCTGTGTTGGTTGCATATTCCCTGTCTGTGCCTTGGTTTTTTCATCGGTAAAATGAGATATTTGGATAAAATAACCACTAGGGACTCTTCCAGTTTTGAGCTTAAAAGTACTTCCCCAGAAGTCTTCCTACCAGATGATTTGTTCCTTGCCACATGCTGGGGTGGGCAGTTTCCTACTAATAGAACTTTTAAATAAGTGATCAGAATAGCCATTCAGCTGTTGAGTCCTGGATATCTCTTTCATGGGCTTTTTTCCAACGAATATGGTTGGTGGCTAATTACTAATCTTTAAACCTTCCTAGTCCCACCTGTAGAATTTTAACTGAAGAGGTTTTCAGTATGAATGGATGTTTGCCACGAATAAGCTAAACAAAGGCCCCTTCTAGCCAATTACTGCTGAAATTTACTAGCACTGGACCTCTGAGAAGTCAAGTCTACAAGAATCTTCTAGATGGAATATATTTTGAGATGTCAGCTTGTGAACCAATCCCTGTAAACAAACAGATAAAGAGTATGTAAATAATCATTTCTGAATAGTCTCCCTTCTCAACTACTTATCAATTTACCCTCTTTTATCTACATTTGCCTCCAATTCACTCCAAGATTCCACTACTAGATAAATCTTTTAAAAACCCTGCTTTGTATGCCACTCTCCTGCCCAGAAACCATCAGTATATCCTCACTGCCTGTAGACTAAAGTCTATGCGCTATTCAAAATCCTGTACAATTTGACCTTTATTTGTCAAATTTTGTTTCCCACTACTTCTCCACACTAGTACTCCACTTCCTTGGGCACCTCCGAGGTGTTTTTCCCCTTCTTCTGGCTGATTAAGGTTTGGACTCAATGACTTTTGAAGTCCCTCACAATTCCCCAATACCATAGTACTCTTCCTCTTTTGTACTCCTAGAGTAGTTTCTGCCTAAGCTATTCATCTGATATGTAGCCTCTTCAGTTTTGTATTCTGAGTTAACTTTTTACTGCTTGCGTTCTGTCTCACTGCGTCTGTAAGTTTATGAATGACAAGAGTGGTATCATATGCCATTTCGAATTTAGAATCCTCAATACCTAGCACAGATTTGGAGTCAGGAAGATGTGGGTTCAAATGATGCCTCAGAAATCATCCTAGATATGTGAGTCTAGGGAAAAATCACTTAACTGGATTCATTGAAAAGAAGGCGAGATTTGGAGTTGGGGGACCTCTATTCGGATTCTGAGGATATTTATGTAACCAACTTGCTCTTTACAGTTCTTCATAGTGGGAGAAAAGGGGTAGACAAGAGCAGCAGTTCTCAAAGTGTGGTCTGGGGATTCCCATGGGGCCTCTGAGATCCTTCCAAGGGGTCATTGAGGTCAAAACAGTTTTCCTAATAATACGAGAATGTTTTAAATTCTAACACAGTAAGTGCCAGTAGATATAATCCACATAGATGAAAGCTCTTTGGGAGCTCCTAAATAATTTTTAAGAGCGTAAAAGGGACCTGATAACAAAAAATATCTCAGAACCATTGGACTGGAGGAACCCTAAGATCCTTTCCAGCTGTAATTCTATGATGCTGGAATCCTTTGAACTTTTCTGAGCATGACTTTCGTCATTTGTAAAACAGGAGTGGCGCTATCTATAAAACTGTCACACAGGGTTGTTATGAGGGTCATGAGACGTAATGCATATAAATACATTACAGACTTTAAAATGCCTTTTAAATGCCAGCTATCTTTAATGTTGTTTTTAGGTCCGTATAAAGTACCTTTAAAGTCCCAGAGTGCTGGATAAACACTCAAATGGATCTGTGATCTCCTCCATTCAGATGTTCACTCTAGTGGTGACCACAAGCCATCTATGTCTCCCTTCGGTCTCGCTCTCCTTGTCTCATATGTTCACAGCAGGGGGTGTACCTAATGTCCTAGAGATGTTTCTCCCATTCTCCTCATATTGAGAGGGTACCAGTGGGATGCTTGGGATACATAAATATAAGTTGTTATGATTATAATTATTAGTGGCAGCTAGGTGGCTCAGTGGACAGAATGTCAAGCCTGGAGTCAGGAAGACCTAAGTTAAAATCCAATCACTGATACTTCCTAGCTGGGTGACTCTGGGCAAATCACTTAACTTCAGTTTGCCTCAGTTTCCTCATCTGTAAAATGGGGATAATAATAGCACCTACCTCCCAGGATTATTGTGAGGATCAAATGAGATAATATTTGTAAAGCACTTAGCATGGCATCTGACACATAGTAATGTTAGATATTTTTATTATTATAGGAATAATTAGACTGGTATTAATGGTCGTGTGGTGGTAGAAGCAATCGCTGTCAGTTCAGTAACAAGATGTTTGGCACTAAATTGAGACTGTGCTGGAATCTGCATCCCTAAAAGAAAAAAGAGAGTTTGCAAACTGATTATAATGAATTGGGTTTTGCAGAGAACCAAAGTTTTTTTTTTTAAATAGCCTCTTCACTTTGGACTTCAGATTAAGAGGACAATATTCTAAATTCAATAAAAACAGAAAGAAAACCCAAAGGAAGTAGACAGGAATGTATGAGAGTCCAACTTCAGCTCACAGGATGGCTCTGATGAAGAACGAGGGCTGCTGCCACGGGTCAGTGGATCCTGGTTTTTATTACACGTGGGTTCCTCCCAACCCCCATAGATGGAAATTTATTCCCTTAAAAAGACTGAGCATTCTGAGCTGTAGGGTTTTAACTGATAAGGGAGGTGGGAAGCATTGAACAGAGAAACTTGGAATTTATGAGGAGGGCTGTTTCTTGTCTCTCTGGCATTTCTTCATCACTTAACCAGGGCAAAGGGGTCTAATACTTGTGTGTGTGTGTGTGTGTGTGTGTGTGTG
The DNA here is from genome assembly GCA_028646595.1 of Phalanger gymnotis. Taxonomy (NCBI): domain Eukaryota; kingdom Metazoa; phylum Chordata; class Mammalia; order Diprotodontia; family Phalangeridae; genus Phalanger; species Phalanger gymnotis. The sequence continues at coordinate 98,024,786 of CM053622.1, forward strand.
TTGTTTAGGGGTGGGGATAGAAGGGTAGGAGAACCATATATACACATGAAAAGAACATAAATGTCCCCAATCCTTTCTGATATAATTGTGCCATCTCATAGCAGGTCAGACAAACATGAAGAAATGTTTAATCCAACAATTATGGGCAGGGGATCTTAAGTATTTTAGGGCCAAGGAACCTTTTGGTAATCTAATGAAGTCTGTGGACCTTTTCTCAGAGCATGTATTTAAGTGCATAGACTGAAAAAGTCTTAGAATTACAAAAGCAACAAATGTTATAGAAATACAGTTTTCAAAATAATACAAAATATTATTGAGATCATATAAGTCTTTTGTCTTTTCATCTTTTTTGATATCTTTGAGGGATAGACCTAAGAATGGTATTTCTGACTCAAAAGGTATACATAGTTGAGTGATGCGGGGGTGTAGCTTTTCCATTATCAGTGTATAGGAAGGGAAATAACTGCTTAGGATTTGTTTAGGTGGTATTTGTTCAGTTTTACCCTTTGGCTGACTGAAGTCAGAGAAAATTCTTCTGGGTTCTTTGCTAAATGGAGATTGTGTCCCTGGCTAAAGGCCAGTAGTAGCAAAGCTCTTTTGTTATAACAACAAAGAACTAGAAACTAAGTGGGTACCTATCAAGTGGGGAATGGCTGAACAAATTAAGTTAAATAAATGCAGTGGGATACTATTGTGTCATAAAATAATGAGGAAAGGAATGGTTTTTGAGAAACTTGGGAAGGCTGTACAAACTGATGCCAAGGGAAATGAGCAGAACCAAGGGCATAATTTTTACAGTAACAACAGCATTGTAATGAAAATCAACTTTGGGAGACTTAAAAACTCTGAACAATGTACTAACCAAACATGATTCTAAAGGAATGATGATAATTTGTACTACTCACCCAAAAGAGAAGTGATGAATTCAAGATGCAGAATGAGCCATAGAATTTGGATGTTGACAATTTGATAATTTTATTTTTATGACTATACATACTATACATATTTGGTAAAAGTTCTATCTTCTTTTTTTTTCCTTTTAAATTGGTGGGGAATATAAAAGATAGAAAATAAATGCTTGCTAATTGAAAAATAAAATAAAGGAAAAAGAAAAGGAAAACAAACACCAGTATCAAGATTTTCCATAGCAGAGAAAACATTATCTCCAATGCCAGCCTCTGTGCTTCATTTTAGCTTTCTAAAGTTAAATATAATAAAGGAATAATGGTTCTTGGGGTTAGGACATTGGTGAATGAAAGCTGCTTTCATTTTGCAAATATGTTGATTTTCCCAAGTCTTTCCATTCTTCTATCTAACAATAACTACACAATGACAAAAGAAATGCTACATTTCTAAATCTGCAACATGCTCCCCTTGAAATCATCAGGTGAGGTTGGTAATGAAAAAGACTGAGTACTGCCCCTCCTCCTCCCCGCAGTGGGGCTGGGTACGTGGTAGCCTTGATTAATTCTTACTGACCAATAGAACACTGCTCATGAGGTGGGTGTTAGAGCTGTCTGCAAATGCCAGTGTTATCAAAGCTGTTCCAATATACTCTCATGTGGCACCACCATGGACGAAGGCAGATGGCTTCAATAAAATAAATAATTGTTTTCAGAAGTGTACTCAAAAGCATAGTGGTTGAATTTGTTCATTGTTTCTTGCTGAGGTAGATATTGTATTACTTTGTATTTTGGCTTTAATGTTACTCACCCTCTTAAATACGTGAGCATTCACACACACACACAACTAAACCTCCAACTACAAGCACTACTCTGATAATAAACAATCAGGAAAAAAAATCAGTCAAATCTAGATTATTATCTGTGAGACAGCTAGGTGGTACAGTGGGCAGAGTGTAGAAGGTGTAGTCAGGCAGAACTAAGTTCAAATCTTGCCTCAGATACTTACTATCTGTGTGACCCTTGTCAATTAACCTCTCTCAGCTTTGGAATTGATGGACTCCAAGGTCCCTTCTAGCTCTAAACCTATAGTTCCTTCCCACTCTAATTTTAGACTTCCAACAAGAGATTCATATGACCAGTATATCAAAATTGGATATGAAGGCCAGGGATTGTGTGTGTGTGTGTGTGCGTGCGTGTATAGCCACATATCTCTTATTTGGATCAACAAGACCTCTTTGCTATTTCATCAGAAAACATAATCAATAGTTGACTTTAAGTATTTTTCCCCCGTTTTATTCTGAACTTAAGAAATAAAACAAGCATTTCTTTAACACAATAGAATAGGGGAAAAAAAGACGATTGTATATGAATGTTCAGCCTTTAAAAATTGTTAATATTTATCAAAACTAACTTTCACCAATTCATTTTAGAAATGTATCCCAAATTATGAAATATGAGCTTATATGAAGGAAAGGGAGATCCTTAGCCTATAGAAGCAAATCTGAGGAGGGAACATGATAATTCTCTTCAAATATTTGCTAGGATGTCCTGTGGAAGAGGGGCAGACTTGTTCTATCTGACCCTAGAGAGTATAACTGGTACCAAGAGGTGAAAGATGTAGAGCAACCAAGCAATAAATAATCATTTATTAAATGCCTGTTGTGTGCTAAGCACTGTGCTAAAGAGGTTGGTTTAATACTAAGACAAGTTTCCTAGCAATTAAGATCAATTAAAAAATGGAATGGGCTTCCTTGGGAGAACTGCAGTTCATTTCTGCTCAGGCAACATCAGGAAACCATGTTTTTATTGCCACAAAAAGGGTCATCTCACCAAAGACTGCAGAAGGAAAAAGTAGAATTTATAGATTAAGAATAGGAGGAAACCTGGTAGGATTCAAGGAATATTGAAGGCATGAAGGTTCAAGGCAGGGCAGGGACCAAAAATTCTGAGGAAAATATTTTTGTTTTTCCTGATCTAAATATCCTTACCCCAGCTATTCCAGTCTTTGTCTTTCCCCTCACTGGTGTACTATATGTCAATTAAGTTGGGTGTCTTTGATTGAGTCTTACTAGGTGCTAAACCCCAGTCCCAAACCCTTATTTACTAGGTGCTGAGCCTGTGTGGGCATGAAGCCCTTAGGGTCCTGAGGGGAGTTGCTAAGACCAGAGCCAATCATAGGAGCCTAAGGTCTGGTCGCTCAGATGACATTTGATGATGACTAAAGAGTGTGTAAAAAGAGAGAACAGAGCTATTTGCTTAGGGCTCTCACTCTTGGCAGAGTGCTGATGTGGAGACTCTAGGCAGCTGTAGTTAAGAGCCCTTCAGCTTGTAAACCCAAATGTTCAGACTTTGTTAAACTCTGGTTACAATGAATCGAGATTTGAATCAGACAAGATCTGTCTGTCAAAGCCCTTCATAACCTATCCCCCTCCTACCACCTTTCCAGTCTTCTCACAGCTTAAGCCTTACCACGTATTCTTTGATCCACTGATACTGGCCTCCTTTTGATTCCTTGAACAAGGCACTCCATATCTCACCTCTGGATATTTTCTCTGGCTGTCTCCCATAATCATAATGCTCTTCTTCCTCACATCTGCCTCTTGACTTACTTCAAGTCCCAGCTAAATTCCTACCTGCAGGAAACCTTTTCTAGTTCCTTTTAATTCTAGCACCTTCACTCTATTGATTATTTCTTATTTGTCCTGTTTATAACTTGTTTGTACATTGTGGTTTACATGTTGTCTCTACCATTAGTTTGTGAGTTCCTTAAAGCAGAGACTATCTTTTGCCTTTTTTTGTATCTCCAGTGCCTGGTACACAGCAGGTGATTAATAAATGCTTATTGCCTATTGACTCCTTCTCAGAATAAGACTTCTAAATACATAAAGTAAGATACGTACTATTACAAAGGAAATCAATTATATCAAAATGCAATTATCAAAAAAAAAATAATATTTAGAGACCTGCTGAAATGTCCACAGAACCCATATTAAGACCCCTTACCTAGAATCATGCCTGAACCAATGGAAGTACACAGGCCCCCACTGTGAAGGCTACTGCTCTATTACAACCCATTCATTTTGTAGATGACGAAATTTAGATACAGAGACATGAAATGCCTTTCTGAAGGTCACCAGTCAGTCAGCATGCAAAACTGGGTCTCATAGCTTAATATTCTTTCCCTGACATGACAATACAATGTGTCCACAATGTTTTTTCTTGCATCCCTACCCTAGCCTTCATGAAATGGTACTGACTTAAGGATTTTGAACAGAGTAGAAGACCAATAATGGCTCCTCCTGAGGTCCCTCCATCTCTTTCCCTATTTTCTAAGAGCATCTGGGTTCCCATACAGTCATCATGCTCTCCCTGGAGGAGAACTCTCCCCTATGCTTACAACACCAACATGTTCAGCTTCTAAGAATCCAGGAGAGACCAGCCAGAGCTAGAGGACCAGGAACCCAGGGGCTTGGAATTCAGCCCTGGGCAAGAAAGGAAACTTTGTAGCAAGGAGATAAGCGTGCCTTTTTGCGGCCTCCTCCTAGGCCTGTTTGGGACCCAGGAGGGAGGGGTGGATTTGTTTATGGTGGGATGGGGGAAGTGCCTTGGACCCCCAGGGACCCCACCCTGTTGGCTCTATTGCCCTCAGGACTTGGAAGCAGCAATTGGAACAGCATGGAGAGGACAGACCCCTGAAAGAACTTTGGACTTTTTCTTTGAGTTAGGACTTTGGAAGAGGAAGAGGAAGAGGAAGCCTGAAACTGCAGTGTGGGGAGGAGACATCCCCAACTGAACTTTATTTGGACGTTTTTTGTTCTCATTGGGACATTGCTAATTAAAGCATGCCCTTGCCTGAGGGTATTGGGAGGAAACTTGCAAGGCAGTGTGGGGAGAAAGACCCACCCTCAAGAAGTACTTTATTTGGACACTCTGTATTAGCTAAAGAGATTAACTTGCTTTGACCTAGGGGTGGACATTTGAATTATAAACTAGTATTTTGGGAATGAGTGATTGAAAAGATTAACTTGCTGGAACCTAGGAGTGGATCATTTTTTTAATTGTAAACAAGTATCTGGGAATGACACTGAATGCTTCTATTTGTTCCAGCATCCGTGGTCATTTAATTTAGATTTTCGTTAGGCCATGGAACCTGGAAGGGGTGGAATGTAATATCAATTAAGTTGGATGTCTTTGATTGAATCTTACTAGGTGCTAAACCCCAGGCCCAAAACCCTCTCTACTAGGTGCTAAGCCTGTGTGGGCATGAAGCCCTCAGAGTCCTAAGGGGAGTTGCCAAGACCAGAGCCAATCATAGAAGCCTAAGTTCTGGTCGCTCAGGTGACATTTGATGACATCTGAAATTGTATAAAAAGAGAGAACAGAGTTATTTGCTTAGGGCTCTCACTCTTGAAGGTGTGTTGCTGTGGAGACTCTGGGCAGCTGTAGTTAGGAGCCATCCAATTTGTAAACCCGAATGTCTCGACTTTGTTAAACTCTGGTAACTATGCATTGAGATTTGAATCAGATGAGGTCTGTCTGTTGATGTTTGTAATTTGTTTGTATTTGCTCTGAAGTTCAGGGTGCTGGCATTTTCCCCTGAACTAAGCAAATGATATTTGTATGCTGGATTAAAGTAAGCTTGTTAACCCCTTAAAGTTGCTTTCCTTAGTAAAGCAGATCAAAAGAACCTGGGCTTACAGCATTCCTGTTGTTGGGCTTGTGTTCATTTTTCACCCCCACAGCAGCTGCTAGCCGAATTGTTGAAACAGTCACTCTAAAAGTTGGTGACACATTGTAGGATTGCTCATTAGATCATGGAGCTTCTAGTTCAGTTTTAAAAAGAAAGCCAGATTCTAACCATATGGCTATTGAGACTTTAAATGTTGTTGGAGTCTCCAGTAAACCCTTCAAGGTCCCCAAATTGGATCCCAGTGTGGTAACTATTGGTCTCCTTTACATTGGAACATATTTCTCTTCTTATGCCTAAATCTCCTATGAATCTGTTAGGATGAGATCTTCTGTGTAACCTAAGAGCAACAATTTCATGTTCCCCTGGTGGACCCATTGCATTATGCATCCCTGAAGACTCCCTCTCTTTGTTTCCCACTTTAGTTCAAGATGCCCAAGAAACCCCAGAGGATAGTCCTAATATTCCATATGATATCCCTGACTCTCTAAGGGCTTCTTCATCCTCAGAGGATGAAGGGTTGTTAAAATCTGCTGTTTCTGTCACCATCAAAAACTAAATAGGGCTCCTGCTATCTGTTCCTTGGTATAACTTATCCAGAGAAGTCATTGAGGACATTTTACCCATCACTGACTCTTAGAGACCAGGTATTATTGTTCCGTGCAAATCTCCTTGTAACATTCTTATCCCGCCTCTTTAAAAACAACAAAAACCTAAAACGAATGATAAACCTGTTGTATGCTTTGGGCTAGATTTATGCGCCATTAATAATTATGTTATACCTAGATACCTAGTAGTTCACTATTGTTTCTTCCATTCTTTGTGTTGATAGATGTTTTTACAGTGATAGGTTTGTGTTCAGCTTTCTTTAGAAATCCAATTCATCCAGATACTCAGTACCTGCTTGTCTTTATCTGGAGGAACATACAATGGACATAAATTCTTCTGCCTCAAGGGTGTATAGAGAGCCTCACACTGTTCCCTCTAGTCTTCCAGCAGGATTTAGCTTCCATCACTTTCAGGGGCTTCGCTTGTTCAGTATGTTGATGATTTCCTACTGGCAGCAGCCAGTGTCAAGACTTGTCAAGGTGACAGCTGTCATCTTCTCCTCTAGCTTCATCTAAAAGACCACAAAGTCCCCAAACTAAAAATATAATGAGGCTTTCCCCAAGTAGAGTACCTCAGTTTCATTTTATCTGCTGGTGCCCTCTCTGTTGCCACAAAGTGTTTACAGGCTGTTCAACAATTGTCTATTCTTGAGACCAAAAGACAATCACATGCTATTTGGGGAGGCATTATTTGGATATTGCTGCCAGTGGATTCTGTCCTTTGGTGGCATCATTAAGCCTTTAGTTTCCTTAAGTAAAGACTGTTTCAGAACTTTTGCATCTTGAACCAGAATGTATTGCTGCCCTTGTGAGACTCAAGAAAGACTTGATATTGGCTGCAGCATTGGGATTTCCAGATTATAGTAAGCCTTTTTGTACATGAACATAAGAGGGTAGCTTCAGGGGTCCTCCTCAATCTCTTGGACCCTCTCCTGACCCTGTAGCATATTACTCCACTGAACTAGATTCAGTGGCTACAGGGGCTCCATTCCACTTGTGAGTGGTAGCTTGGTTGAAAGGGCATGTGATTTGGTCTTAGGGGCCCCACTTACAGTGTAGTGCCCCCATGGGGTTGAGGCTCTTTGTTGAGGCATCATACTTAAACTTTCTCTGATTAAAGACTTACTAAGTATGAAGTGACTTTTTCGAACAAAGAAAATATGACTCTAAAGCAATGTTTGATTCTTAGCCTAGCTACCTTACTTATTCCCTGATTTATCTGTCTCGGAGGAGCCTCTCCATGACTGTTCATCTGTTGTAAACATGGCCAAGAGACTATGTGATGACCTTCCCAACACTCCCCTCAAAACTCAGATCATGCCTTCTATACTGATGGATTTTCTTTTATGAGATATGGCATCTGGTACGTGGATGCTACCATGGTCTCTGACAATGACACCATCTGGGGAGCCTCATTGCCATCCAATCTCAGTGCTCAAGCTGCAGAGTTGGTTACTTTCAGTCAAGCCTGCCAGCTCACCTCTGGCTGAAATGCAACCATATACACAGATTCCCATAATGCATTTGGAGTCTGTCATGCTCATAAAATGGCAATGAGAGTTTCTCACCTCTTCTGGTAAGGTTATTGTTAATGCTGACTATTTTAAAACTTTTCTAGCAACTCTTCAGTTACCTAAAGCTTTGGTCAGTGTTCAACGCTCCACTCATACTGGTGCCACTGACACTATTTCACATGGTTAATAATCGAGTGAATGCTGGAAAAAGTTAGCCACATTAGAAGGATCTGTCTATGTGTTTCATTTCTCTTCTGCTACTGATGACTGCTCCCCCTCCTCCATCCTTGTCTCAGAGATTGAAAAGCAGAAAACACATTTTAAAGCAAAACAGGTCTCTGGGGTCTGGATGACTGCAGAAAGTAAGTCATTCCTTCCCCAGAGCTTTTATCACCAGGTGTACCTGTCTGTTCATAAGGGAGGACATTATGGTACTCAGGAAATGGTCGATAAAATATGACCAGCATGGGTGGCCCCAGGCATTACTACAGTTGCAGTTCACATTGGTGTTCCTTGTTTTACTTGTCAGGCATTTAACTAACATGCCTTACAAAACATTGCCTTTGGTAGCCACCCTCTTGCTTCTACCCCATGTGAACATTTACAAATTGATTTCATATATATGCTGAAAGCTGGCCACTCTAAAGTTTGTCTTGTTATTGTAGGCCAGCTTACTTGTTTGGTTTAAGACCATGCATTTTCTGGTCCTAAAGTTACAGCTAGCTATGTTGCTAAAATTCTTCTTAAAGAGATTGTGTCCTAGCATGGCCCACCAGTGCATATAGATTCAGATAGGGGCTCTCATTTCACTGATTCAATACTCTCATATTTATTCTTGCCTTGGGATAAATCTTATGTTTCATACTCCTTATCACCCTAGAGTTCAGGCTAGGTTGAGTAAATAAACAAAGGATCTAGTGTTTATTCTTCTTGTATTAATCTAGGAAATGAAAAATGGTCAACTATGGGAAAATATATACTTTTTTTACATTACCATTTGCTTTATGTCTCACAATCATATATTTTAAATCTTTGACATTTCCTTGTTGTTTAATTCTGATGGTGTTACCAGTTCTTTTCAAATCTATGCCTATGCCTCTGAAATTCCACTTCTCTCAGGAGGACTGGAAAAGCCTTAATACTATTAATAGACTTCATAGTGAAGTAGGCAATGTTTTGTACCGCCTTAGAGCAATTGGACCCCATGGATTCTGGGTATGCCAACAAATGCACCAGAGTGACCCTGATTAATGGTAATACTCTCTGTTAGTGAAAATAAAACTCTCCCGCAATCAGCAGATTACATTGCTCTGAGGCCCCTAAAATGTCTCCTTTAAAAGGGCTTTCATACCTTTGATTTAGCCACTTGTAATATTAATGCCTTCCTTCGTAAGGAAATTAGAAGATAACAAGCCAAGACCCAACTTCATAGCAAACAAGTTGTTTTTAAATTTAATGGGACCCTTAATGCTACCAAATTTATGATGTGAGGTTGCCACTCCTTTCCAAGCTTTTCCTTTCTGTTTCTCCAAGAAGCAATTCTCTAATGATTCTTCAGATTTAGAAATATTAAAGATGTTTAGATTGACTTTTGCTTTCATGATATTACCAAAGGAGACCATTTCATTAATGCTAAAACCTACCTCTTTAATGCGACTAGAGAAAAGAAATGTCAGTGTTTTTCTTTGGCCAAACTTAGCTCTTTCTGGGCCAACCTCAGCTCTTGCTGGGCCAAGTATGATGCAACTTTCAGTACAAATGTATTTTGTCGTTCAATCGTTTTTATTTGTGTCCAACTCATTGTGACCCCATTTGGAATTTCCTTGATAAAAATACACCAGTGGTTTGCTATTTTCTTCTCCAGCTCACTTTATAGTTGAGGAAACTGAGGTAAATAGGGTTAAGTGACTTGCCCAGGGTCTCATTGCTAGTAAGCATCTGAGGCCAGATTTGAACTCAAAGTGATATATTTTCCTGACTCCAGGCCTAGTGCTCTATCCACTGTGCCACCTAGCTGTCTTTTTAATACAATAAATTAATAATTGAACCTTTGGGGGAATTAAATATCCTCCTTCAGAGGTTCCTTAGGAACTAGTAGCCCTTGGACAGTTCTTTGTGGCAGAAAAGCTTATGCCACTCTTCCCACAAATTGATTTGGGACATGTGAGATTGCCTAATTGACCCCACCAGTATCAGTTTTTAATCATCCTATAAGATTGGCAAAGAAACATTCCACTAGAAATTTAAGATCATGGTGGTATAAATGCCAGAAAAGAGAAACAGTAATCCAAAATCTGGTTTTACAACATGGAAGAAGGATGAAGTTCCTCTGTTTCCTATTTCCATGTATTAGGGTTGTTGCTTTAGAGAAATCTCTCCCTCAAAATTCAGGAGTTGGCTCAAGCCATAAGTGAATCCACTGACTCCTTTCAAATTGAGATAGATTCTTTATCCCAGATAGTCATGCAAAATTGTGTGATTTCAGATCTTTTTACTGGTCCACAGGGAGGGTTAGGGTTAACCGGGTTAACTGATCAAGAGAGACAGTAAGAAGTCTCCATAAAATCTAAAAGGTCATAGCAGAAACCCAATTGTCTGAACAAGATGCAGATACCCCATGGTGGGACACACAGAAAATAATTGGCTGAGACAGGATTTGAACTTAGGTCTTTCTGACTTCAAGTCTAGCAATCTGTCCACTGTACTACCTAGCTGCTATCTAAAGTTTTAAATGGCCTGGGCCCAGAGTACCTTTCCTGCCTTATTACACATTCCAGCTTTATTTATACGTCCTTTACCTACTTGATGTTCCAAACTGTTTTCCATACAGGATATTCTATTTGTTTTCTCTATCCCTTTGTATTGTCTGTCTCACATGCCTGGAGCATATTCTGTCTTCACCCCTGCTTCTCAGAATTCTTTATTTCCTTCAAGACAGGTCAAGTGTCAACTTGTCCATGAAACCTTTCTTGATGTCCTAGCTACTAATGCCTCCCTCCCCTTGCATTTTTCTTATACATTTTCTGTACAGACTGATTTATGTACATGTTGTCTCCCCTGAAAGAATGTAAGTTCATCGAGAGCAAAGGCTTTTACTTTTGTTTTAGCATGCCCAGTGCCTAGTATGATGCTGAGCACAATTTGTTATTGTTGTTTGTCATTTTTGAAGAGGACCGTTGACATCACAGGGTGATGTCATGACCTGTACGTGAAATGGATTTGAATAAAACAGAATTGCACTAAGTCATCAGCCTTATTCTCTCTTCCAGAGTCATCAAAGTCCAGTAGCAAGACAAAAGTCAAGACAACTGGCAGTGGCCCAGGATACAGCGGATGACTTTGGCATATTCTTTGTCTGACCAAGCTCTAAGCTCTCCACAGCACCTGCTTCAGTCACCTTTATGGCCATTTGAACAAACTGTTCTTATCTGTCTGTTCTGCCAGGGGAAGTCTTCACATGCTTGGGGTAGATACCAACAACTTACCCATGGTTTTGAGGCCCATCAGTTACCCTCAACCTGGGTTAGCCCATCTGATGAGACTGTTTCCTGGTGTGTGGCCCCCGTGCATGCCACAGCTTCTTGGAGACACAGCTAGATTCTTAATAAATGTCGATTGGTTGTTAGGTTGGTATATTGACTTCAAATACTAGAAGGATTTTCACGTAGAAGAATGATTAGACTTGTTCTTTGTGGCTTCAGAAAGCCACAGAAAGGCAAGTAGCATAGGGAGGAACATTTTGCAAAAATAAGAAGACTAACCTTTTTTTTTTCTTTGCAGGGGGGAAGGCAGGGCAATTGGGGTTAAGTGACTTGCCCAAAGTCACACAGCTAATACACGTGTCAAGGGTCTGAGTCTAGATTTGAACTCAGGTCCTCCTGACTCTAGGGCCGGTGCTCTACTCACTGCGCCACCTAGCTGCCCCTAACAATTCTAATGTCACCATAGGGTGGAGAATGGGGCACTGGTAGACATGTTAAATAAGAGAATTTATGCTACCCTATAGCTGAAATGATTGGGGACTGATGTCACTGGATCTAGTATGAGTCTTTAAGGGAATCAGATAGTGGGAAGTGTTTTGGATTGAGCTATCCTTGAGGAATAATGTGTGAGAGTGATCAGAATGAGAACAAGGGAGAAGAAAACTGAGACCAGGAGGCACGTTGCAGGTGAGGCCTCTAATGTTTGGTTCTTGATCTTTACCCTTTATGCCATCATTATAATACGTGTGTGTGTGTGTGTGTGTGTGTGTGTGTGTGTGTGTGGTACCTGAATCCTTTCAGGGTCCTAGCTTGTGCTGAAGAACTTACCTTGTGCTCAAACACACTGAACAGGAGGATAGGATAAAACTGACAAAGTTCTAATTTAGAACCGCCTGCCTGACTTGTAGAAGCTAAGCTTATACCCAATTTCCTATTCTTAGATTGGGCTCTAACAGCAGCCATCCAGTGAGTAACAGACCTGCCCAGCAATATTATGGTTTGGTCTTTGATTGGCAAGCCTGAAATAGCAAGCTCCTATCAGTGGGTAAATCCAAATAAAAAAAAAAATAGATGATCATGTTTTGGGGCAGCATAGTAGAATGAAAATATTTTTGTCCCTAGTATCAGGAGATGTGGGTGTAGGGAGTATGGGGTGTGCTGGTAAATGTTTAACAATCAGGCCCCCTCAACCCCCCAGCCTCGCCCCGTGCACTCGTGGAACGCTTTTAAGTTTAATCTACATAATAATGTTTTCTCCAATCACTTTCTCAATCTAGCCAATGAACAAATTGGTAAAGCAGAGATTATCTAAGCCAGCTCTAGCATGCCCCTCCTTGTATTAGGAGAACCAACTGCAGCAATCATGAACTGAGTTACCCTGGGTAAATCATTAACCTCTCTGAGCTTCTATCATATGAGGATGATAATTAATGCTTTACTTCATGTGAGGAAAATATTTGTAAATCTCAAAATGCTATGACAATATGAGCTGTTATTGCATTATGGAAGGTATTCATGAAGCAGGTAGGAGACTAGACAAAAGGAATGTTAAGGACCTTCTTTATGCTGCTTTGAACCTGAATGCTTACAGTCATAATCTCTCTAGGCCTCAGTTTATGAATCATGGAATGCTTTCTACCATATTTCTACCAAGGATGGCTGTGACTGAAGGAGGGAAGAAGGAAAAAATAAAAGAAAGGAAAGGAGAATAAGGGAAGAAAAGGAGAGGGAGATGTAAAGGAAGAGGGAGAAATAGAGGAGGAGGGAGAAGGCGAAAGAGGATCAGGGACAAGCTGAAGGAGAGACATGTCAAATCAGGCTCATCTAAGTGGAAGGGTTGAAGGATTGAGAAGGACTTGGCAATCTTTTCTCAGGAGGGTATTGTAGCAACAAGCTGGCTAGCAGCTGTCGTGGGTGTGAAAGACCAACACAAGCCCAACAACAAGAGTGCTGCAAGCACAGGTTCTTTTGATCTGCTTTACTAAGGAAAGCAACATTAAGGGGTTAACAGTCTTCTTTAATCCAACATACAAATATCATTCACTTAGTTCAGGAGGAAAAGCCAGCAACCTGAACTTCAGAGCAAATGCAAACAAATTACAAACATACACAAAATAAATGGACCAAATCATATTTCATAGCTACCAAAAAGCATCAACATCTGGGTTCACAAGCCGGGAGGCTCTTAGAGCGAGTGCCCAGAGTCCCATACCACTCTTCCAGTAGCTGAGAGCCCCAAGCGAGAACCCCAGCCTCTGGGTTTATATATCTTGTTCATGGTCAAAGGTGAGTCACATATGCGACTCACTCACGTGACCCGAAAGCATCATAAAAGTTCGACTTAAACCCATGTGGTCTAAAAGCCTCTGACATCACAAACATGTCACTGAAACCCATGCAAACAAGGCTTTCCCTTGAGGCACGGAGGTCATCAAAGACTCCTAATTTAATCAAGGAAACAAAGGCCAGACTATTCAAGGGTACTTGATTAAGAAAACAGTAAAGAGGTCTCACCTTAATTAATATTACAGGTATTCAGGCCTGGGAGAACAGAAACTTGATCATGCCCTTAGCAAGGTGCCTGGAGCACAATAAATGCTTATCAAATGCTTGTCGATTTGGCTTAATAAGGGCTGGTGGAACAATTCTCTTGAAAGACAAAGAAGAGATGTGATCCCATTCAGACCATGGCTCCTCAGCAGCAAAAAGTGAAAACAAGACCTGAGAAGAGAATGGCTTCTAGAGTGTGAAACAAACACATTTACCGAAGAAACGCTGTCCTGTTTCCTAATATTGTACAGAAAATTGGATACAACTTGTTATTTCTGTCTTGGCAAATGTCCTGCTGAAAGAAGCTCCTGCTGTAGGCAGTTGCCTGCGTAGCAGTTGAACCAGCCCAGGGACTTCCCTGTCAATTGTATACTCTAGTGATGGACTCTGCAGTAGACAACGGAAGCTTCTTCTGCCCTGAACGGGACAGGGAAATCTGTCAGGGGAGAGGAGAGAACTTTTTTCTTGCCAGATGTGGACAGCCCGAGGGTCAGTATTTGTTGGATCTTTTTATTTTCTTATTGGTTCAAACTATAAATGTGATTTTAAACAAAGAAATTCCTTTGAACAATGAGGTGATGACTGAGTGGTCTTGAGGGTGGTTTTGTTTTGTTTTTCATTCATCCAGACAATAATAACAACATATCACACTTCTATGGCATTTTAAAATCTACAAAGCACCTTCTTTCCAAATAAACTTTTGAAGTA
>CM053622.1:98049675-98149923 GCA_028646595.1 Phalanger gymnotis
CTCCATTGCCTCAGGGGTGGAAGCCGACCCGCAAACTCTGTCTCATCCCGCAGCTTTTCTCACTAACCTTCTGTGTAGTCTTTGCTGTTTGTGGGTTGTGAGGTCTGGTACATGCCACAGCTCAGTAATTCAGCATGCTAGGGCACTCTCTGCTCCACTCCTGGTCTCGTCGGTCCGCGGTCTGCCGTGCTGCGCCGCGCGCGCTGGGCTCTGCTTGGCTCAGCTCTGCTCTCCTCAGCTGGGGGCTGGGAGTTCCGTTTGGGACAGAGCTTACCCAGAGACCATCCAGGCTGTCCTGGGCTGGAGCCCTGCTTCCCTCTGCCACTTCGTGGGTTCTGCAGTTCTAGAATTGGTTCAGAGCCATTTTTTTATAGGTTTTTGGAGGGACTTGGTGGGGAGCTCATGCCAGTTACTGCTTTCCAATCGCCATCTTGGCTCCGCCTCCCGCTTTTATTCTTTATGAGTTGAAATGGCCTTAGTAGAAAAATGTGCTGAACTCAAGTCAGAAAGACTTGGATTCAAATCCTACCTCAGATACTTCCTTGCTTATGATCCTGGGTAAGTCATTTAACCTTTCTGAGCCTCAGTTTCCTCATCTGTAAAGTGAGGATAAAAATAATAATACGTACCCTCTAGGTGCTGTTGTAAAGATCAAATGGAAAGAAAGTGCAAATCCTGAAGAATTATATAAAAACAAACTAATACTGTTGCCTACAGCTACCCCCATGGTCACTATTTCCTTTTTTTTTTCTTTTTTCCAAACTGATGCCTCATTTGCTGCACAGATTTCTGGATGACCTTCATCAGCCCCAGTGTCTAATAATTCAGAGGTCAGCCTCATCCACAATACCTCCCTGTCTTGGACACTGTTTGTAGGACTCAGGTATGAAAGTACAGAATTGAGGTGATTATCCAGACAACATGATCCCAAACACCTTTGTCCAATAGACACAATGATTGCCAAGACTGGAATTGTCTAGATTATTGTTTGTGAAGAAGAAAATAATGTTCATTTACAAGAATCTTGGTGGCGGGCCCCTGTCTGATTGATCATATAGACGTATGCCCATGGACATTTCATAAGCAGGGCAGGTAGCATAATTGGAATAATTGTCCTATTTGGCTTTGAGAATACCAGATTATCAAGCGAGCAATGAGAATTTAATGAGAGCCTACCTTCTGACAGGTGCCAGGCTAGGTTTGGGGAAATACAAAGACAAAGAATGAGACAGTCCTTACTCTCATAGAGTTTACATTCTCACAGGGAAATGATACCAATACTAATAACATTTCTGTAGTGCTTTAAGCTTTTCGAAGACTTTTACAAATATTATCTCATTTTGTCTTCATAATAAGCCTGAGAAGTAGGTATTGATATTCTCTTCATTTTACAGATGAAGAAATTGAGTAAGAGAGAGGTTGAATGACTTGCCTGGGGTCACATAGTTATTAAGTGTCTGAGGCTGAGTTTGAACTGAGGACTTCCTGACTCTAAGTCCAATGATTTATCCGTTGTGCCAACCAGTTGCCTATGATAAAAAATTTTATTATAATCATAAATCCATATATAGATCAGGATGACCATATTTCTCTTGTAGTTTCATTTATGGTTTCTTGAAATACAGCATTGGAAAACCAGGCACTGAGAAAACCCATTGGGATTCAAATAGAGCTACTCGACCATGCCCTAAACCAAAATCATTCTGGCTCTCACTAGTTGGCTAACAATAGGTCCCAACCCAAACCTCACTTGGTCATTATTTGGGTTTTGATGGCTGAAAATGAGTGTAAGCAATTTTCTGTTTTGGCAGAAACTGACAAGATCTTCCCCACCCAGACATATTTTTTATGGCTCTAATTTTTTCTTTTTTTTTGGAGGGGGGAAGGCAATTGGGGTTAAGTGACTTGGTCAAGGTAACATAGCTAGTAAATGTCAATTGTCTGAGGCCAGATTTGAACTTAGGTCCTCTTGACTCCAGGGCTAGTGCTCTGTTCACTGCACCACCCAGGTGCCCATAGACTGATTTTTTGACTAGGTAAAAGAGGCCATTTTTTTTTTTGCCTCATTTCTTACTTAGCCTTAATCACTGAATGTGTATTGCCTCAGACTAACTGATACCTGGGAAAGACCTTAGCTTAAAAAAAGGCCAACGTTTCCCACTATATCCTGGGCCATCTCCAGTCATCCTGATCTGTATCTTGCCACTGGACCTAAATGACTCCAGAGGAGAGGGTGAGGCTGGTGACTTTGCACAGCCCTCCCTCACTTAAATCCAATTCACTTGTAAGTCAGGACATCACTTTCCTGATGTCACTGAACGACAAGTACATGTATAGGTAAAGGGGACTAGAGTGTGTTCAGAAGGCATTGGCAAATTCTCTATTTGAGAAAGACTGGGGAGCCTGCTTCTGGCTGAGTTATGTTGACATGTAAAGGAAGTGCCCTGAAGAGACATTGGTACTTGTGTAGACAGTCTGTAACTTTGTGGTCTGCTCACCACGTGGTGAGTGGAAATATTTTCTTTGGTTTCAGTTGTTTAATTGGAAGTGGAAGCACCTTCAAATGGCCTCAGATGGTCTGGTCCATCTCTTCTAACACTGCGTCTTGGTTTGACTCCTTTGCTGATTGTGTTTGGTGAGAGACAGCTCTATAAAGGGAAAGACCTTGGATCTCTTTCCCTTTGAGGTAGACATTTGGCCCTGGGAAACTGACCTCAGTTTTTTGTCCTTTTCCATATTAGATGAAGGATTTGGAGACTCTGATCTGTGAGTTTTAAAGGTCAAAGGTCTGAGTCTCTGGGTGTCTGGGCATCCCAGCATCTGGGCTTTGTAGTCAGTTCAGCATTGCTGCCTTAAGGAAGAAGGAGTTAACTGTAGGACCCAGCCCAGTTATAGCTGAGCCAAAGACTCATTTGGTAGTCATGCTGCTCGTGGATGTGAATTTGGTGGGACCAGTGTTACTTGAAATTGTGCCATGTCTGAGCCTACTTTCTGCTGAGTCTGGGAAGGAATAGGGAATAATAGGCCCCTGACAGGGTGCATCTGTGCCTTATAGGGGGAGAGGTTTTTTTAAAATCTTTTTTTTTGGCTGCATTTTGGAATTAACTATCCCTTTGTAACAGCTAACTGATAGCAAAAGGTTAAATGGGACTAGGATGGTAGTCCCTGGCACCAAACAGTGTGACTGAGGATGACACAAGTGGTGGGAGTCTGAACCAATGGCATTGGAGAAGACGCACCTCAAACTCCTCAGAGTACCCCTAGAACACTGAAAGAAAGATCCGGCCAGCACGGCTGTGTGAGAGGTGATAGATCATACTCACTACATGTAATTATATGCAAAATCCACAAGAGATAAAATGTAACCTTTTAGGGGAAACATTAGCATCTGGAGGTAGCTCCTGAGATGGGAAAAGCTCTACCTAGCTTAGATGCAGAGAACATTGGTGACCGTGGCCAAGATGATTATTCTCTATTCTAGTCAAGCTGTATTGAATTTATTATGAGGCAGTTAGGTGGTGCAGTAGATAAAGTATTTGATCTGGAATCAGGAATTTGACCTCAGACACTTACTAGTTGTGTGATCCTGGGCAAGTCGCTTAACCTCTATTTGCCTCGGTTTTCTCATCTCTGAAATGGGGAAAATAATAACACCTACCTCACAGGATTGTTATGAGAATCAAATGAGATCATAATTTAAGTGCTTGGCATGTAGTTTTTATTTATATGTGTTTTTATTGTTATTATCACTGTTGTTCAGTCATGTCCAACTCTTCGTGTCCCCTTTCAGGTTTTCTTGGCAAAGATACTGGAGTGTTTGACATTCCCTTCTTCAGCTCATTTTACAGATGAGGAACTGAGGCAAATAGGGTTAAGTGTCTTGCCCAGAGTCACACAGCTACTAAGTGTCTGAGGCCAGAATTGAACTCAAGAAGACAGATCTTTCTGACTTCGGGCCCAGTGCTCTATCCACCACACCACCTAGCTTGCTGCTGCTGCTGCTGCTAGCTGTGTGATCCTAGGCAAGTCATTTAACCTCTGTTTGCCTCAGTTCTTTCATCTGTAAAATGGGGATAATAATAGCACCTATCCCCTGGGGTTATTATGAAGATCAAATGAAATTATTGTAAAGCACTTGGCACATAGTAGGTTTTATATAGATGTTGGGTATCATTATTCAGAATCAAAGAAGTATTGTTTTTGTTTTTTAGTTGTTCAGTTCCATCTGATTCTTCGTGATCCCTTCTGGGGTTTTCTTGGCAAAGACACTGGAGTGGTTTGCCATTTCCTTCTCCAGCTCATTTTACCAATGAAGAAACTGAGTCAAACAGGGTTATATGACTTGCCCAGGATCACACAACTAGCAAATGTCTGAGGCCAGATTTGAACTCAGGAAGATGAGTCTTAGATGCCTCGTCAAAGAAGTATAGTCCTGGATGAAAGAGAGACGAAGTAGGCAGAGGTTGTTGCCTGTCTATCTTTGTATCTTCCAGTGCCTAGTATCTAGGCACTCAATAAATATTTGGTGATTAATTAGTAAGTGCCAAGTGCTGAGCTATACAGGGATGCAAAGATCAAAGCCAAATAAAAAAAAAAAGAACCTGCCCATATTGTAGTCATCATTTACTATCTATACTTTTACATTTAAGCTTTTTAAAAAATACTATTTTGCCTTAAAAAAATTAAGTTTCTTTCTAATTAGAAAGTTTTTTAAAAGTTCAAAACATGTTTTTTTCTGAAAGTACTTTTCTGAAGCAAAATAATTTCACTTTGTAGACAGTGTTCCCTAACAAGGAGGATTGGAGATTGGAGTGGGGAATGGGGGGTGGCATAGGGGGGTGGGAGGAATGGAGGTGGGAGTAAATGTAGAACATAGCAGAGAAAGCCAATCTGTTCTATTTACTTTGATCGACACACTATAGAGAGCCAAGCCCATAATCATTAATTGCTATGAGCATTATTATTGAGACCAATTAGACTGAAATCACAGATTTAAATGAATACCCCACATAGAGCTTCCTTTAGTGAGAATTCAGATTTGGCTTTTCCCTGAGACACAGCTCGGCTCCTTTTTGATTGTTGCCATAATTCCCAGTTGAAGATACAACAAAGCCCTTTTTCTGATTAGCAGTGAGGACTTCATCTGTTCTTACCATGTGGAAAACAGTGAAACTGAAAATGGTAAGAAGACAAACAAACCCATACAGATGGTATTTGTCAGTACATAATTCAAGGATAAACAGAGAGGGAAAGATCACTTCTGGCTGAGAGGATCAGGGAAAGCTTCATGGAGGAGGTGAGATATGAAATGGGTCTTGAAGAATAGGTAAAGATGAAAGGGGAAGACATAGAGCACAAGCCTGAGAAACCCTCCAAAACAATTTGAAATGGGAAAGATTAAGCTGCTACTACTTTCAAACTTATAGTTCATGTTTTTGATGTTGTTCAGTCATTTCAGTTGCGTCTGACTCTTCATGACCCTATTTAGGGTTTTCTTGACAAACGGTTTACCATTTCCTTCTCTAGCTCATTTTACAGATGAGGAAACTGAGGCAAACAAGGTTAAGTGGTTTGCCCATGCTCACACAACTAGTAAGTATCTAAGGCCACGTTTGAACTCAGGTCTTCCTAACCCCAGGCCTGGTGCTCCATCCAAGAGGAAACATGGTATACATATAGCTAGCCTTGGAGCCACGAATGTGTGTTTAAATCTGGCTTTTGATACAGACAGCTGTGTGACTGGACAAATGGCTATCAGTCAAGGTGCATTTATTAAGAGCTTACTATGCGTTGAGCACTGTGCTAAGAGCTGAGGATACAGAAAAAGGCAAAAAAAAAAAAAAAGGATTCCTTGTCCTCAAGGAGCTTACATTCTAATAGGGAAGACAACACATTAAAAACAAAACAAAACCACCCGTATATGTAGGCATATTATCTGTATGTTACCCGAGCTTACTTCCTACTTACACTGTATATTATATAATAATCCTATTTATGTTACATGCAATATAATAATAATTAATAAAGACAATAAAAGTTATCTTTGGTAAGTGGCAAGGGGCAGTTGGGAGTCAGGAAATGCCTCTCAGAGAAGTTAAAATTTAAGCTGAGTTTTGAAGGAACTCAGGGAAATGAGATGGAGGTGTTGATCCCTATTGGTAGTTTCCTCATCTAGGAATTCACTATATTAATGAAATAGAAGGTTCTGTCATCCATGTCAAAGAACATTACCTATATTTACAAAGAGGAATAATAGAACCTGTGGGCTAGTTGGATCATCAGGGTAAAAAATCGATATTAAATCTCTACTGAATACCTTACTCCATGCTAGTAGAACACGTGTTTCCTTAGAATTCTCAGGAAATATTAGTGTAGTCTCTGAGAATCCTTCTCTTGTATAGTAGTGACCTTGTACACCTTACATGTCTTATATCAGTCAGTCAATAAGCATTTATTAAGCACCTGCTGTGTGGTAGACACTGTTTATCCTCATTCCTTTTCATTCTGTTCTGTCTTATTGTGTAGTTACACAGTATTAGATGGTTTTTATGCATCCCAGTAGGCTGCTAGATTACAAGCTCCAAGAGGGCAAAGATCACGACTAATTTACCTCTGTAACTACTTCAAAACAGAGAACAGTGGTTTTTAGATATTAGCAACTTCATAAATGCTGTTCAGCGAAAGAGTAATTATACTTGACACTTGTTCTTTAAAGTACGCAAAGAACTTTACATATGTCATTTAATTTGAGGCTCAAAACAACAGCAAATACAGCAAAAATCCTGCGAGGCCAGCGCTATAGTTATTATTATCTATATTTTGCAGCAGAGGAAACTGAGATCCAAGGAGGTTAATGACTTGCCTTGATCATATAACTAGTAAGTATCAGAGACAGAATTGGGACAGGGTCCTTGTTGTCTCTAATACTCTATCCATTATGTAACGTTGTCTCTAAAAACAAACACCTATGATTCTTGTTTCTCTCTCTCTCTCTCTCTTTCTCCACACATACATACACATATATACATACATATACATATAGACACACAAGCATATATATATATAAATACTATAAGTTTAAATTTATTCAAATTAATAAACAAAAATGAGTGCTTAACAAAGTGATAGAGTGCATTAATGGTTATCAGAAATTCAAGAAATGCCTGTCAGTCCTGTTGAATATGTAGATCTCTGTCTGTGAGAATATACACTATAAATACAGAGGAGAGTGGGGGAGGGGATGCACTAATAGCTAGATTATTGGGAAAGATTTCATGGAGAAGTTGACACTTGATCTGAATCTTGAAGGAAACAGAATTCTGAGAGGTAGCAGTTAGGTAGGACCAAGTAGATTTCAAAGGAGCTGTTCTGTGAACTCAAGTGGGAAAAAAACCAAATCTTTATTTTTCACATAGTTGGTTTTCTTTGTAATTCTATATGTCACATTTATATATTTAAATATTATTCTGAGAAGGGATCCATAGGCTTTACTAAATTGCCAAAGAGGGGCATAAGAAAAACAAAACAAACAAACAAAACTGTGAAAAACTTTTGCACCAAATGGAAGGCAATTTCTGAGCTCCTTTGGCCTCCACTGTGTATAATTATATTTTTTCTGTCAGATATATAAATATGTAAAATAGGAATTCTGTCTTTCTAAATCAGTCTAGTTCAGAAGAATATGAACACATTTTACAGATGGGGAAACTGAGGCTGGGAGAAGCTAAATGATATACTCAGGTAATATAGTTACTATATGTGTATCAGGATTTGAAGTTAAGATTTCCTGATTCCATGTCCAACATTCTATCCCCTGCATCACCTAGCTGCCTCAGATCAGAAAGATATTTTACTTGGAAAATAAAAGTTGAACATGAAGGTCATAGAAAATGCACTGGAGAAAAATGCATACTTTCATTCATGTGGGCCTGTGCCAGGCACTGGGCACAAAACAAAGAAGGACAATTGCTGCCTTCAAGAAGCTTATAAGTTCTGTGAGTGGAGGAAGGAGGAATATGCCATCCTCATGGGTATCTACATGATAATTCGAGGAGGAAGCAAGATACCACTGACAATTAGAGGAAGCAAGAAAGGCTTTCTTAGGAGGTGGTACATGAGCTAAGCCTCGATGGAAACCAAGGATTCCTAAGATGAAGATCACAGAATCATTCTTTCCACATCATGTCTTGCTTTCTTTTTTTACATTAAATTCTCCATGATGATGTTGAATTAATTCACTTAATGCCACCATAGGGACCTGAAAGAGTTAATATCTGACTCACTACCAGGCACTGACTTATGGCCTTTGAGGAATAGAACCCTATCATACTTAGAAGCAGAAGAATTTTCATGGCATTGAGAACCTCTACCCAGATTCTAAGTTCATTGAGCTAAATTCTAAAATATTAATTAATATCTTCACCCTCTTCCCTTGCCAACTCCAGAATCTCAGAATGTTGCATCAGTACTATTTATGGTTACAAGAAAAAGGGAACTGGCATGGGCATCTCAGCCCTAAGTACATCTTGGTTTTGCCACTAATTTCCTGAGTAACCTGGTGCAAATGACATCTTTCTGGACCTCAAATTCCTCTTCTGCAAAATGAGAGGGTTGGTTTCTATAGTTTCTTTGAGATTTAAGTGTAGTTCAGTGGTAAATGGGAATTCTTTCTATTTGATGGAGGCATAACAGACCCAATCTTAGGGCTACAAAAGTCTAGTATTCCAGTTCAACCATTCAACTGAGGTGAATAAAGGGGGACCAAAGTTGTTTATATTGTTTCAACCTTTGATTCCCCAGTGATCAGAATGCAGGAGGAAAGAGAACACTAAAGGTTCAAGTAAACTCGGTTGCCAACAGGACAGCACCAGGTTTAGAGAATAAAGTTAATTTAAAGGTGAGCAATGTGAAGGAAAATGCTATCACCCTATGAGCCTGAAAGTACAAGAGGAAAACACCAATAAGGAATTATTGTTATTAATAGTAATAATAGAATCATTTATAGTGCTTTCAGTTCAGCAAAGCATTTTGTACATTATCTCCTTTGATCCTCATAACACCCTGTGAGGTAGGTTCCTTTATTATTTCCATTTTACAGATGAGGAAACTGAGGCTGAGAAGCTAAATGGTATACTCAGGTAATCTAGTTACTATATGTCTGTCAGGATTTGAAGTCAAGATTTCCTTATTCCATGTCCAACTTTCTGCCCCTGCATCACCTAGCTGCCTCATAGATCAGAAGGATATTTTATTTGGGAAATAAAAGTTGAACATGAAGGTCATAGAATATAAGACAGAATATTTAACCTAGAAAGAGAAGATTTGAGGTTGTGTTGGAAACACTCACAATTTTCAAATTTTCAAGAGAGAGCTCAAAAGTCTTGAGTCCCCAGTGCATCTTGAGTCAAGTTCCAACTCCTTTGCATTACATCCTGCACAATCCAATGCTAATTTTATTTCCATGCTCTCTCCATGGCCACACTATTCCATATATATTAAATTTCTTTCTGTCTCCTTTGCCTTTTGAATATTCACCCATTATTTAAAGCCCAATTCAAATGCCACCTCTTCTAGGAAGTCTTCCCTGGTGCCTAGTTGGAAATGTTTTGTTTCCTTGGACTTCAGATAGTTCTTTGCCTGTACACCTTTCTAATATGTTAATCACATAGTAACGAGTTCATAGTTAATTTTCTGGATTTGAAAACATCATCCGAAAGGCTGTTGTGTGGAAGGAGTGGCAAATTGCTTCTGCTTGTCCCCAGGTAAATTGATTCTGCTTGTCCCCAAAGGACAGAATGGTGAGGGGGTGGAGGAGGAAGATGGGTGAAAGCTGCAGAGACAGATTTTAGTTCATTGTACAGAAAAATTTCATAATAATTAGTGGATTTTCCATCATTAGAGGTCTTCAAATGGATGTTCAGTAGACACTTTCAGAGGATCTCATAGAGACAGTTCATGTTCAGGTGCACATTGGACTGTCTAGAAGACCCCTAAGGTCAATTCCAACTTTATGATTCTGTGCTATAAAGAATTTAGAAATCACCCAATCTCACCCACTCATTTTTTAGGGAGGAAATTGAATTCTCTAAAGGTAAAACCCAAGGTCATATAACTATTGAGTGGCAGAGATGTTACAATGAACCAGGGCCTTCTGAATCCTAGCCCAGGGCTCTTTGCCCTACACCATATTGCCTCTGGCTTTTTTCCCCTCAGTTTTGGCCTTGAATCCCCACCTCCCAGGTCTAGTTGGTTTTCCATCAGTCATCATTGTTCACAAACCAAAAATATCCCATCAAAAAACAAAACCCAGCTGTTTCAAAGGGAACAAAACATCAACTGAATGTTCTGTTTTTACTTACCTCCATTTACTTGGCCCTTGTTAATAAGGGAAGAATAATCAGTCTAAATAGAATTTGTGCAGCCAGCATGCAAAAAAAGAAGGGGGAGAAGAAATTAAGCCTCCATTGTGAAGACAAAGGAAGAATGCTTGGAGACTATGAGAAGGATGAGATGAGGGAGAATATGATGTGTAGGAAAAATGTGGGCCAATGTTTAAGTGATGATGAAGCTTCCAAATGGGGCTATTGTTCCTGGACTTTTTCTTCATACATGAATGCATTCTTGATGTCACTAGTGGGGGTGATTTCTCCCGTTGTTGCTGACGGTAACCCTGCTGTGCCTATGTGATTTCTAGCCATTTTTTCATCCCATAAATCTTCAACTGAGTATCCACTCAAAATGATAATGGGAGCTTCCTCTGGATCTTTTAAGATTTTAGAGGTACAGTGTAACACTAGAACTATCTGACTCATTTTTGCTACCCAAATCCTTTTTTGATAACCAATGATATCCTATTTGTATACTCGTTGTTGGAAATAGGTGGAGTCATTAAATCTTGGCACAAGAATAGAACTCTGGTCCAGCCTCTTGACAATATCCATAGCAAGTGGACATCCAGTTTTTCCTTCAAGAAGGGAAAAGGCAATATTAACTCCCTAAGCAGTCCATTCAATTTTTGAACAATTCTAACTATTAGGAAGTTTTTCTTTACAGTAGCTTAAAATATAACCCTCTTTGACAACTATCCTTTGCTCTATTGGTGTCTTTGGGGGCCAAATCTAATGGCCTTTTCTCAGTCCTCATTTTTCTTGACCTCTCTATTCTTTTGATGCTGATGATCATGTCTTGGCCAAGCAAAACAATTCTAATACTTGTATGTGACATTCCTTCAAATGCTTGGATTTGATCTCTTCCCAAGTATTTTCAGTTCCTTCCATTAGTTTTTGTCTGACACGGTCTTGACACCTTTCGCTATCGTGGTTACTATTGTCTGAACGATGCTCATGCTGTTAATCTTCTTCCTAATATATAGTATCTAAATCTTAGCACAGTACTCCAAATACATCTGACCAGGGTAAAGTATAGTGAAATGATCATGTCCCTGGTCTTAGATACTATTCCAGTATAAATTTAGC
Organism: Phalanger gymnotis; assembly: GCA_028646595.1. Taxonomy (NCBI): domain Eukaryota; kingdom Metazoa; phylum Chordata; class Mammalia; order Diprotodontia; family Phalangeridae; genus Phalanger; species Phalanger gymnotis. The sequence goes on from CM053622.1 coordinate 98,061,150, forward strand.
TTAAGATTGTAATAGGTTTTTTTTTGACTGTTACGATATTGGGCTTGAACTATATACTCGAACGACATGATATTTTTTCACAGATATTTGCTTAGCCACGCTTCTTCATCTTGTTCTCTCACTCTCTCCTTAGCTCTCTTTAGTCTGGTTTTGATCTCATCATTCCACCAAAACCATTCTTTTTGAAGTTACCAATGGTCTCTTAATTGCCTAATCCGATGGCCTTTTCTCAATCCTCATCCTTCTTGACCTCTCTGCAGCCTTTGACACTGTCAATCACCCTTTTCTCCTTGACATTTTCTTCTCTGTAGGTCCAGTCCCAGTTTTCCTATCAGACTGTTCCTTCTCAGCCTCCTTTGCTGGATCTTCATCTATACCCTCTAACCATGGGTATCTTCAAGGCTCTGTTCCTAGGCCTTTTCTGTCCCTTCTCTTCCATCTCACTTAGTAACTTTATGAACTCCTACGGACTCAATTATCACCTCTATGCAGACGACTTCCAGATTGATTTATCCATTTCTAACCACTCTCTTGATATCCAGTCTCACATCTCCAATTGTCCATTAGACATGTTATATTGGAAGTCTCATAAACATCTGAAATGCAACATGTTTAAAACTGAACCATTATTTCCCCCCAAAGCCTCTCTCTTCCTAACTTTGCTGTTATTGTCAAGGGCACCACCGTCCTTCCAGTCACCTAGCTTCACAACCTGGGTTTGATCCTTGATTCCTCACTCTGACTCTCTTATACCCTCTACATATAATCTCTTGCTATTCCTGTCTTCTACTTTTGAAATACCTTTAAGCTTTAATAGCTTAAAGCTATCCTAAGACACACACTGTATATGTCCTTTTTTTCTGCTTGGATGCCATTGTCACTACAGCCCAGGTCTTCATCACCTCTCACCTGGACTATTGCCACTCCATCTCTTGATGTCATATCTTTGTAGTGGCTATTCCCCATGCCTGGAATGTTTTCTTCCCTCACTTCTGATTCCTAGCTTCCTTGGCTTCCTTTATGACTCAGCTTGAATCTTACATTCTTCGTGGGGTCTTTGCTCAGGGACAACATGCAGACAACTTTTATAAATGTGAGATAATCAACAGAGGGAAGTCATTAGTATTAAGGGCATTAAGGGGGATTTGGAAAAGCTTCTTGTAGAAGGTGGGATTCAAGTGGGATTTGGAAGAGGCAGGAGACAGATGAGGAAGGAGAAAGTTCCAGGCCTTGGGGACAACCGGATGAAAATGCACAGTGTCAGGAGGTGGGTGTTGTGTGTGGGGAGCAGTGTCACTGTATCACAGAGCACACGGAGGGAGTTTAAGGTATGAAACAACTGGAAATATAGGAAGAGGCTAGGTTATGAAGAGTTTTAAAAGCCAAATAAAAGATTATCTATTTATTATGGAGGTAATCAGTTTATCAAATGGGGCTTGACATGATCAGACCTAAACTTTTGGAAGAGCAGTTTGGCAGCTGAATAGAGGATGAACTGGAGGGTTATTACAATAATTTAAAAATAAGGTAAGGACCTCTACTAGGGTGGTAGCAGTGTTAGAGGAGAGAAGGGGGCATGTATAAGGGGTGTTATGAATGCATAATCTACAGGAGCTATGGCCTAAGAGAGTTAGGAGTCAAACATAATACCAAGTTTGTGAGCCTCAGTGAAGATGGTGGTACCCTCAACAGCAATTAGAAAGTAAGCAAGATGGGAGTTTGGAGGGAAAAGATAATGCTTTCAATTTTGCCCATACTGAGTCTAAGATATCAACGATGCATCCAGTTTGAGATGTCCAGATAAGCAGTTTGAGATATGAGACTGGAGGTCAGGAGGGTGGTTAGGGCTAAGTCTGACAATGATTAGCATAGAGGTAACAAGTTAATCCAGGGTCACTGACGAAGAAGAAGAGAAGAGGGTTGAGGACAGAACCTTGGAGGGAAACTCATGGTTAGCAGATGTAAATTGGCTGAAGGTACAGCAAAGGAGACTAAGAGAGAACTGTCAGCCAAGTTGTAGAGGAATGAAGAGAGTAATGCCATGAAAACCTAGAGAAGAAAGAATCAAGGAAAAGATAGTAATTGACAGAATCAAAGGCTGCAGAGAGGTCAAGGATGAGGTTTAAGAAAAGTTCATTATATCTGGAAAATTAGGAGATAACTATAAGAAAGTTTATAAGGAAGAATAGTTTTGACTGAAGGATAAAGTTGAAAATCAGACTACATAGAGTTAAGAAGTGAGTGAGAGGAAAAGAAGTAGGGGAACCAGTTATAGATAGTCTTCTCAAAGAGTTTAGCCTGGAAAGAGAGAAGAGATGCAGGATGATGGCTAGTGAGGACAGATGGATCAAGTGAGAGTGGAGGAGTAGGTTATGGGAAATGGAAAATGAGTAACTTGAGGAACTAAAGGTTAGGGGTGTTCAGTAGGGGAAAGAAGGATAGTGAGTCACAAGTTGAACTCCTTGAGGAGAGAAGGTTGGTGTCCTAGTATTCAGCAGATAACAGCTGCCAGAAACTTGAATGGGTGATAAATATGGATTGTTACCTCTGAAAGGAGGAGAGGTTGCTGAATAATGGTGGCAAAGGGGAGCTTGAAACAGCAGTAGGGAACAAGAAATATTCCAACTACTCTGCCTCAACCAGTGAGTAAGAGAGTACAAGTGAAAGTGGAATCGGTACTGGAAAAGGTGGCCCAGAAAGCTGTGTAATGAGGAGGACATCAGGCAGGAGTTTGTTGGAACCAGCTCAGACCACCTCTTTAGAGTTCACTGTTAAATTTTCAGTGAAAGCCTTTGCCCTTTCCGAAATAAGCAAACACTAAAAATCAGGGCTTGATTTATTATTTTGTTAATTATCTAGACTTGAGAAAGTGATGGAGAAAACATTAATGATACAGATTAAACTTAAAAATTCGTCCTACATACATTCCCCCCTGCCCCAAGAGTTGGTTGTTAAACATTTACCAGCACACTCCTCAAACAAGGTCTAAGTAAAAGAAGATGGAAAGAATGACGAAGGAAGAGGTTTAAGATGGAAGCAAATTTGTTACCTAAGGAGCAGGCATTCCAAAGGGCATAGTGGAAACAATGGGTAGCTTTGAAACCTGAGACTGGGGGGAAGGGTTAGGTTGAGGTGAGTGGGAATAAGGGAGCAGTCAGTGAGGGGACAGAGAACTGGTTTGAAATGATGACAGCTAGGGGTTCAGAATAGCTGGGATGAGGAAGATGCAATCGTGTAGGAGTTTGTTATAATCATTAAAGACTGAGTTAAAGTAGGTTATCAAATTCCTTAGGGGGTTGAGCCATAGGGTGGAATCCTCCCAGAATGTTAAGCAACAGAAGTGAAAAGATGGGGCAGCATTTTGGTAAGCTATGGCACTTGTAAATGTATGTCTGGCACAGCTTTGAGTACTCTTGTAGTTTCCTAATGGAAAATAGAATCCCTGGAGTGGTGGAAGTAGACACATGTCTAAGTATTTTTTGAAAGGTGGTGATTCTATGTTACATTTTGATTTTTCCAAAATCATGACATTCTGTTGTTCCGTAGATGTGTCGCTTTACTAGAAGAATATTCATGATAAAAAGATGGACTTTTGTATTTGCAATCATTGAAAGCATTATAGCTTCCAAAACATTATCTACTCTTGTTCTGTACTTATTCAATTCTGGTCCCAGATCATTATTCACCTGGAATGCCTAATGCAAGTACTAGAATCAGTGGACAAATTTATAGGCTGTCCATACAACTGTAAGTAAAAGTCTGGGTAATCCGTTTTTAAAAAATGTGCTTAGGGGCAGCTAGCTGGTGCAGTGAGTAGAGTACCGGCCCTGGAGACAGGAGGACCTGAGTTCAAATCCGGCCTCAGACACTTGTACTAGCTGTGTGACCTTGGGCAAGTCACTTAACCCCAATTGCCCTGCCAAAAAAAAACCAAAAAATATACTTAATTTTCTGATATAGATGATGGGAATGATCTTTTTTATATTCCTGCAGATTTCACTGAGGTGACTTTGTCTTGTTGTGGCCCTTGATATCCTCATCTTATGTCATCTTCCTATGGAAATATTGCCACCGATGGGGGCTCCTGTTTGGATTCTTCCTAGGATATCTTTCATGAGACTAGTAAATATCATGGATAAATAAGTCTCCTATTTTATATCTCACTTGATATTAGTACTTACTGGATTGCTGAACAAATTTATCCCTCTAGCCACATCTGTCATGGAATATTATGTTGTTTTAATATACGTGTGGGAAACATTTTGTTTAAAGAGAGATTTTGGGACAACTTTTTGTTCTTATTGAATCAAATGCTTTTTGTAGATATTAGACACAATATGATCTTATATTCTCTGCACCTTTCAGTTGATTGTGTTACTTTATAGATGTGCTCTGCCAGAAACAATCATATTCAAAAACCCACTTGCCTATTCCCTTTGCATATTTTCATCAAGGATGCCTTTGATGAAGGTATAGACTGCTTTTGAAGGGGTTTGTAATTGCATTGTCCAGATGGCCTTTCCAGACTGATCAGATTATCCTCAGATGATCTCAAATCTTCTTTTCTTGATTTTAATTCACAATTTCTTCTTGCCGGTGGAATCAGAGCCATAGGGTGGTCCCTATAAAGCCTGCCTGATTTCATGTTCCCAGGGCATGAAATGAGGCTGCTTTGAAAAAAGAGGCTGTTTTGGAAATTTATTTAATGGTTTCTCCATCTGCTCGAGCATTTTACAAAACCAATTTCATCTTTGGCATTTAGGAAATCATTATAAGAATTTCTTGTCATCCATCCCAATCAAAGCCACGAAGTTGAAATGCTCAGTGCCAACTGTGAGACATTGTTGAGAACTTCTACATAGGCAGAATCTCTGCTTTAGTTTGGGGGGGATGTTTGAAAAATGAGAACCCAAACCCCACAAATTCTATTGCAGCATGTTTGCTTTTCAGAGTCCAAATCGTTCCCATCAAGATGAGAGAGAAACATGAGCAATCTGTTCTACTTGGTATGATGACGCCTCCAGCAAGCACCCTCTGCTCCCAGTGTCTTCCAAATGCAGTGACCCTTTTTGAATGCCAACAAACCCATCTGGTCTGCTGGAAGAATGAGTACAATTCTCCCACATTCATCCAGGAACCTCTGTGGTTAGCACCTAGAGTGGAGACTCAAAGCAACCTTATACTGATAGTATGGTTAAAACGAAAGCTTCTTCCAACTCTAAAATTCAATAATCTTCTGAAATCAGTAAACCATTAAAATCTAAGGGACTGAATATTTGGCTTGGAGTCCACCCAGATTATGTGAATGCCAGCTCCCCTCAATCTTCAAAAGGAGGCAGCATGGCCTAGGGAAAGAACATTGGATTTGTCTTCAGAAGACTTGAATTTGAATTCATGGCTTTCCTATTTACACTTGTGTAATGTTGGACAAATTATTTACTGCCTCTAGGACTCAGTTTCCTCATCTGTAAAATGAGAAATTAATGCTTCATGAATGATGCTCCTATTGCCTGTCACTGCTCTCATAGAATGACACTGAGACCTTTGAGAGGACAAAAATGGTCCATTTTCTTGAAGATCTCACATTCTAATAGGGGCGACAATATGGTAACAGCTATGTACAAACAAACTATACAGAGAGAATATGGAAAGCAATCTTAGAAGGACGGCATCAGTAGTGGGTGAAGAGACCTGAAAGGATTATGGAGAAGAAAGTGCTTGAGCTGAGCTTCGTAGGAAACTAGAGATTCTCAAAGGTGGATACAGCCAACACAAAGACAAGAAGAAAGGAGATGAATTGGGGTTTCTTTATAAGTTAATTTATTTATTTTTAGTTTTCTATATTCACCTCTATAAGTTTTAAATTTTCCCCCTCTACCTCCCTTACCTCTCCCCAAGATTGCATCCAATCCAATATAGGCTCTACATAAATGTTTCTATTAAACATAGTCTCATATTAGTCATGTTGTATAGAAGAATTAGAATGAATGGGAGTAACCATGAGAAAGAAAAGCAAAACAAAACAAAAAAAGAAAACAGTCTGCTTTGATCTGCATCCAGACTCCATGTTTCTTTTTCTGAATGCAGATGGTATTTTCCATCATGAGTCTTTTGGAATTGTTTTAGGTCCTTGCATTGCTGAGAATAGCTAAGTTTATCAAAGTCAGTCATCACACACTGTGGCTGTTGCTGTGTACAATGTTCTCCTGGTTCTGCTCACTTCAGTCAGCATCAGTTCATATAAGTTTTTTCAGATTTTTCCGAAGCCCACCCGTTCATCATTTCTTATAGCACAATAGTATTCCATTACATTCATGTACCACAATTTGTTCAGCTGTTCCCCAATTAATGGGCATCCCTTCAATTTCCAGTTCTTGGCCATCACAAAGAGAGCTGCTATAAATATTTTTGTATATGTGGATCCTTTTCCCATTTTTATGATCTCTTTGGAATACAGTCCTAGAAGTGGTATTGTTGGGTCGAAGGGTCGGCACATTTTTATAGCCCTTTGGGCATAGTTCCAAATTGTTCTCCAGAATGGTTGGATCAGTTCACAAGGAGATGAATTGTTAAGAGGTTTTTTGGCTAACAGGTTAAACTGTTGATTCATAGTAGGCTTATCGTCGACTAAAATCCCCAGGCCTTTTTCACGTGAATTTTTATCTAGGCATGTCTCACCTGTCTTATAGTTGTGCAGTTGATATTTTGAACACAACTTTACATTTTCCCTCATTAAATATCTTATTTCAATATATGAGAATTTAGGTTACATGGCATAGTGGATACAAAGCTGTTCTGAAAGTCAGAGTGGTCTGGAGTCAAGTCCGACCCCTTATATGTAATAAGTACATACTAGCTATGTGATCCTGGATAGATAATTAGATGTCTCATCTGAGAACAAAATTTGCAAAGCAGGTGCTGTTCTTCATTTGCATTGGGAGTTTCTTCGACAAGAGTACCAATGAAATCAATTAAACTGATGAAATAATAGGTTTGATAAAAAAAAGTTGTTCCAGGACACCAGAGGTGTACTCCAACCTGGTAAGATCTCACCTGGAATGTTGTGTTCAGTTCTAAGTGCCATCTTAGAGGAAGTAATTTTTTTTTTGACCCGGTGGAGTACAACCATAGTGATAAGAAGACTAAAAACAATGAGCAGTTGGTTGGTTGGGTGAAGGAACTGGGACTATTTAACCTCTTAGAGGAAGAGAAGCTGTAGTGGGGATATCATAGCGATTGTAAAGTGTTGGAAGGATTGTCATGTGGAAGGGGGTTTCAAGTTGTTATGCTTGGTCTCAAAGAGCAATGGGTAGAAATTTCAGAGGTAGACTTCATTCAGTGTAAAGAAAACCTTTTAAGAAACAGAATTGTGGAAGAATGTGGTGGGCTGTCTCATTTAAGAGTAAACCCTGGAGATACTAGACAGGGGTTATATAACCATTTACTAAGGATCTTGTAGAGTATTTTTCTTTAGTTATAGATTGGACCTTTGAAGTCCTTTCCAATTATAAGAATCTGTGATCTGTGACCTGTCAGTCAATAAATATTTATTAAGTATCAGTAGATGCTTAGTACATATTAAGATGCCAGACACTGTACTAAATTCTGTGGAACAAATATTAAAACAAATATTAAAAAAAAGATAATCCCTGACTTCAAGTAGCTTATATTCTAAAGGGAGAAGATAGCATATAAAAGGAAGCTGAAAAGAGAGAGAGGAATGAAGGAGGAAAAGAAGGGACCCAGTACAGAGCCATGATGGAGTCCATTCCATGGAGTATAAAGCGGAGGTAAAAGAAGGATTGGTTGACCTGATATCCATCTTTAAATGGAAGCTTTGGGAATTCTTTGCTTCACCCTCCAGCCCTTCAATTAGTCTCAGTCTGATGAGAAAACTGCAGACTAAGGAGGTGAAATAGCTTTCTAAAGGGTACTTAGTTTGTTATTGACAGACATTGGGTGTGACACCTGAACTCTAAGGTTCAGGAGATTGTACTGCTTCTCAAACTAAATTGTCAGTTTCTTGAGGGCAGATAATCTTAGACTTTTCGAACTCTTTGCCTGTCTGACCTTGTAATTCTCAGTCCTAACATCTGGCATTCAGCAGTTGCTCCATAAATGTTTTTGATGAATTTCTCTTCTATTCCACTTGGGATACCATAAAAGATAATGGTCTTAAACTGCTGTCAGAGACATGCAAGTTAAACATATCACAAAATTACGAAAAGGAAAATTCTATGATATTATGTTAATGTGGGGTTTAGGTTAGACATGAGAAAACACTTTCTGGCTAAAAAAATAGTGAGGTAGGAAAATATATGGCCAAGGGAGACATTAATTTTTCTCTTCAGATTTTAATTTACTTTCAAAATTAGTTTTATTGATGCCTCTTGCTTTTACATCATACTTATTTCCAGATGCAGAGAATATTCCCTGTAGAACTTAACCCTTTCACCTCTGGAACTCATTTTCTAGGCCCTGTTTTCTCTGCCACAACCAACCATCTCCAGAAGGAAAGAGCTATATTTTGTTGTCTGTTCTCCTGGGTTAAGATAGATTGTTACAATTATTCATTTTGTTTTCTTTTTAATATTATTTTAATTACATTATTTTAAATAATTTTTCATATTGAAGAAATTAAAAATAAACTTTTATGCACTTATTTTGTGCCATGCACTGAGAATACAAAACTCCAGAAGTCATCATTCAGACTCTACTTGAATTTTATTTTCTTGTATTTCCTCTGGAAACATATACAAAATACTCTGTTTGGCATTCAAAGCCCTGCATAACCCAGGGTGCATAACCCAGTTCGCTTCTGCCTTTCCAGTCCTCTTACATCTTATTCCCCAACATGTACGTACTTTTTGATCCAGTGACACTGGCCTCCTGGTTGTTCCAAGACACCCCATCTCTCATCTCTGGGCATTCTTTCTAGTTCTCCCCCATGCTTGAAACAGTTCTCCATTCCAACTATTGGTTTCTCTGGCTTCCTTTAAGTCCCAAACAAAATCTCACCTTTTACAGGAAGCCTTCCCCAAATACATCTTAATTCCAGTGCCTTCCCTCCATTAGGTATTTCCTATTTATTCTGTATATTTTTGAATATGTTTATTTCTGTGTTGTCTTCCCCATTAAATTGTAAACTTCTTGGGAGTAAGGACTGTCTTTTGCCTCTTTTTTGTATCCCCAGAACTTAGCACAGTTCCTGGCATATACTAGGTGCTTAATAAATGCTTATTGACTAATGGATTCTATTAAAGAACCCCTGCAGATCAAAGAGAATCAAAAGATTTACTTATGGTCTATTGTGCCAGTAAGGCAAAATGGGCTTAGTTTAACGGGTGCCCTTGAGGAGTTTGGCTTTTGTTTACGGTGAAAGTACTTTCACCTGTTAAATGCTAAGCCCCAGGCCCAAAGCCCCATCAGGTGTGAAACCTGTGTGGGCGTAGATTAATCACTTAAGAGGGGCCAACTCGGGAACCAATGGGTCTCTGGACTCTGGTCTCTAGTCGTTGAGGCGGGGCTTGAGAATGCCAGAGGCTTGGCTGCGAGGAGAGGCGAGAAACTACAGCTGGAAAAAAATCCGAAGCAGAGCCGGCCCCTGTGTGGACCCAGGAGTTCGATCGAGGTCTGGAGGCCGGTGAATATGATTTACGCCATCTTATTTTTCTGTGGCCTCCTGGCTACTCTTGTGAGGCGGGCCTACTGAGCCCGGAGGCTTGTGTTCACAATACTGGAATGGTGAGGTTGGTTTGCTAATTTGTTGCTCTGGGCCCTGAATAAATTTTTTGATGCCTTCCGCTTGGAGAATTCTGTATACCCAACGATTTCGAACCATTCAGATATTTATATGATCCTTTTTGAGATCATAAATTCGGCCTTCCTACTACATCTATTCAGACTAAAATTTCACTAAATGGGTGCTGCCTCAGTCAAACTGAGACCTCTTAAAGACCTTAGCTTAAAAAGGTCGAGGTCTTCCATTTCATCTGGGGCCATCTCCAGTAGTCCTGATTTATATCTGGCCTGTGGACCAAGACGGCTATAGAGGAGAACTTTGCATAGCCCTCCCTTACTTAAATCCAATTCACTCCCATGTCATGGCGTCACCTTACTGATGTCATGGTCTTCTTGAAGAACAAAGTACAAACAACAACAATACCCAGCAGCAAATAGTGCTAATGAGCCCTCATACTTGAGTTTACATTCTAATAGATTGAATAAACATGTAGAAGGGAGAGGTAGACAGGAACAGGTATTCTGATTCTTGAAGTTACAAGGGTAGTGAGTCCTCATCAGGGCAATATTGATTTGATTGTGTTTTGAGGCCATGGCAGGTATGCATGCACTGGCAAAGTGGCTGGTAGGAAGGCAGTTAGGGTATGAAGTCAAATATGTCTGGATCTTGCCTAGACATAATGGACCACATGAGCCCTCACCACTTAGCATATGGGGCTCCTGGCCAAGTTCCGGATGTGAAAAAGTTGAATCTTACTGGGCATGTTCTCTAGTACTTATAGCAAGATGGCAGATGGGAATAGGGCTAGGAAATGAAATGTTTTTAAACTGTTATGTATTTTATTTTCTGAATCCGTTCAGATGGGACTCTGGCTATTTCTCTGAATTCCTCATACTCATCATGTCTTGCTGCATGATAACATCTAATTGCCATTTGTTTTGCTTATTGATGGCAGCCACTTTGTTTTGAATATGCTTCACTAAAAAGTGTTGATATGAATATTTTTGTGTACGTGGTACCTTTCAGTCTTTAACCTGGGGTGTAGTTGATTCCCTAATTTTCTGTGTGAGCCTTTACCTTTCGGATATCTGTGAATGCTACAAATCAAGGCTTGCTTTATTATGTATTAAAGTAACTGGTGATAAAAATGTCAATACAGACTAAACTTAAAAGTGTGTATTATATACATTTTTTGGGGGGGGGCTAGTTGTTAAACATATACCGCCATATCTGGGTACGGGTCCATTACTAGGATGGCCACGTCTAAAGTTATGAATAATTTAGTCACTTCCCCTTAAATAGTTCTAAAATGTTTTCAGCAGCCTGTCTTCCTACATATATATATCCTCCAATGCTGACTTTCCAGTTTTTGTAATCTTTGCCAGTTTACTAGATGTGAGATGAAACCTCAGAGTTCGTTTTTTATTTCCCTTATTATTATGATCAGGAACATTTTAAAATCATAGTTTTTGATAGTATGCAATTCTTTTTTTATCCTTTGACTTCAAATTTATTGGTAAAAAATTGTTGATATTACTTCTGTTCAGGAATTTTTTAAAAAAGGAAGTAGACAGATAGCCTCTTGTAATGTTTTGAGTACTCTCTAAGAGTCAGGGGATTAGGGGAGTCCTAAGTGATTTTTTCAAGGGTTCATCCAGTTCTGAGATTACTCATCCCAAATGAGAGGAAAACTGGAGGTCTAGAAAGGAAATGCTTTGACTTGGAAGATAAGCCAGATTGCCTATGTCCCATTCATACAGGTGGTCTAGCCATTGCTAATCTGCTGGCCAAAGGTCACTTTGTTAGCAGATCATCTGCAAAAATCAGATTAAATGGTCCTATTATGTATTTTTGTGTCCCTCTAGGCAGAGGGATAAAAATCCCCTTTGGGTTCCCTCTGAAGAACAGTATATTCTTTGGAACATACAATTATATTAGTTCCTTTTTGTATCAAATCAAAATATAGTATCCATACTCCCCTTTATGGCCTGGCTCTGGTGTGTGTCTGTGTCCTCATGGCTTGAGGAAATTCATTGGCTCTCTCAGAGATTAAATGAGAAAAAAAAGACATATGTTTTTTAGTTATGCATCTTTATGAATCTGTCACCTTGCCAAGAGAAGCAGCAAAAGCCTCTGGGCCCAGTTTACTCATAGTGGGGACAGATGGTGCACAGAGATAGGGTTACTATGAAAAGTGGGGAAGATAGAAGGGAGAGAGTGATTGGGTAATCCAAAGGCAAATTCTACCTTCACATTTGGGCCTAAGGCCAGCCCTTCTTCCTTATGAATATGGGGGTCTTGAAGAGGGAAATTCGGGGTCATTTGAAGTCTCAGCAGCAATGTAACTGGCAAGTAACTTTAGCAGGACATATGGAATTTACAGAAAGGTTTGGAAACTGGCTTACTTTGGGAGCCCTGGCAGAATGCTGTATGTTCTCTATGTCTCTGAGGAGTATGTTCTTGGTGCTCTTGCATCTGAGCCCATCCTTGTGGATATACTCCTGCTATTTACTAGTCCTGGAAGGTCCTGGGCAATGGATAGTGTTGGCCTTTACTGTGTTCCGATCCTTTTTCAGACACTTACCAGCTAGGGAACCCAGAGCAATTCGCTTAAACTTGTTCAGCCTCAGTTTCTTCCTCTGTAGAATGGAAGCAATAATAGCCCTATTTCACAGGGGCGTTGTAAAGATCGAATGAAATACCTACAGTGATAGGGAACTTGATCTATTGTAGCTGCAAGTTCCAGTTTTGTATATGTAACTGGGCTCCCGACCATACCTGGAGAGTTTTGTATGCTGCCGTGCATACAGAAAGAAATGTGACTCTGGGTTGGTGAATGCTGAGCACACAGTGATGAAAGGTGGAGTTGGTTCCAGAGAGACTTTTTAGGAGGGATACATGGCTAGAGATCACTCCAAGGAGAAGAGAAGGAAAGATTGGAAGCTGAAGACATGTGTGGGGAAGCTGGTTCTTCAACAAGACCCTGATTTCCAGTTTGCCTCCCTAAAGGTTTTGGAGACTTTCTCTTAGGTGAGATTAGACCTTCTCTCTTGGTATGAGTTGAAATTTCACCTTTTTTTAGGAGGGTGATAGGGCAATTGGGATTAAGCAACTTGCCCAAGGTCACACAGCTGGTACCTGTGTCAAGTTTCTGAGGCTGGATTTGAACTCAGGTCCTTCTGACTCCAAGGCCAGTGCTCTACTCAATGTACCACCTAGCTGCCCTGAGATTTCATCTTGATCCCAATCAATCAATCAATTAATCAACCATTCAATCAACATTTATTAAGCACCTACTATGCTCCAGGTCCTATGCTAAGAGCTGGGGATACAAAAAGAGGCAAAAGATAGTGCCTGCCTTCAAAGAACTTACATTCTAACGGAGGAAGGCAATAAGCACATGAATATATACAAAAGAAACTACATATAAGATAAATAGTAGAAGATGGGATTTTAGTTGGGCCTTCAAAAAAGTCAGTAGTTGGAATGGAGAAGGGTGAGCTTTCCAGGCATGGCGGATAGCCAGAGAAAATATTTGGAGGGACTATCTTGTTCCTGCAACAGTCAGGACTAGACTTCACTAGACTGAAGATTATTATGTTGGAAATTTAGGTGTAAGAAGAATGTAAAGGTGAAAAGAGGCTAGGTTATAAAGGACTTTGAATGCCAATCACAGCATTTGATCTCAGAGGCAATAGGAAGCCACTGGAGTTTATTGAGTAGAGGGATGGTATGATTGGATCTGTGCTTTAGGAAAATCATTTTAGTGGCTGAATAGAGAATATATTGGCTCATACATACTTTTCTATTCTTGGTGCATTCTGATTTGTAGAATCTTTCCCACCTCTGTTTGCTGTTTTGCTTGGGTAAATGGGTTTATTTGGTATTTGTGACAATATTTTGTATAATCAGCCTTTGGTGAGAAGGAGCTAAGCCAATGTATGAACCAGAACTCCTCTTCCCCTTAGAAATGACCAGGAAGTAGCTTTCTTTCTGAACCCCTTAAATCACCCTCTTAGATCAGAGAGTATTGAGCGGGGCTGGTAGATGTTGTTCCTTTCTGATATTTTCTCTTGAAGACTGGAAAGAAGAGCAACAAATCTCATGGCACTCCTGGACCCCACCCAGCCCTCTCCCCAGTTAATTTGCTGAGAGTACAGGCGTAGTACCCAGGCTCTTCTCTTTGCAGAGGCAAGATCAGTAACTTCTCTCCTTGCTACCTATGAGCCCTGTCTATTCATTTAGATTACTTATGTTGTCATATATGTCTTACATGAGCACACATATCTTAGATACAGCTCTCTGATATTTAATAATTTCTCTCAGAGGAAGGCTGTGAGTAGCTGAGGCACAATGCTGCAGAAAAGGAGGTAGAAGAGTTTGGAAAACAAACCTTGCCTATCTAAAAGTTTTGTCTTGGATCCTAATTCATCCTGCTATCAAGGTCTGGCTGTCCTTCCTTATCACTGGCTTTTCATCTGCTATTCTCCCTTGGACTCCCTCATTTTCAGCATAGCGTTTTTCCTCTCCCCCCTCTTTCCCTTCTTTTATGTCTTTCATTTTTATCTGAACCCTCCAGGATCCCTCCTTCTCCTCCTCCTCCTCCTTATCCTAGGGAGAGTACCAGGCACTGTTTTCCCAGCTTGCTGGTTTTACTCATGCTTCATCTCTTCCTGCTTAGTGAAACGTTGCTGACCGAGGTGCCTTTTTTTATTGCTGCCCTGTGATAAATGTTCTTCTCACTGGCCAAGCATGAGACAAGAGGAGGGGGAGAAAGCACATTGCTCTCCTTGTGATAAAAGTGAAATATTCTTCAGGATCGCTATAAATGCTCTCCTACACTCTGAGAAGATTAGAGCCAAAGCTACAAGCAGAAACCTGCCCACCAACTCTTCTTTGACCTCCTTCAGTGATACAGCATTCCAAAGAGAAAAAACCTGTGGCTCTTTTCTAGACAGATATAAAAGGAAGTGACTCTCTTCTCACTTCTTTTGTTTTAAGGTCTTTTTCCTCAGACACCTAAATTCATCCCTGTACAGCTGATATTTCTCCTCCCATGTGTCTGTCCTCCCATGAGCATTTGCTTTTGGTAGGATACCTGAAAACAGAAAAGCTTCAGAGGTCCAAAGGAATGCATCTGAAATTGTAGCATTTCAGTCATTTTGGGCAGGCAGTTGGGAAGAAGAAGATGATGATTACGATTATTATTTTGTAAGAAGAAACTCTATTTTTTGGATCCTAGGCAAGTTAAGCTCTCTTTTCCTCATCTCTAATACAAAGGAGTTAGATAAGATTCAGTTAAATTCAACAAACTTGTTAAGCCCATAATATGTATAAAGCATTGTGCTAAATTGATAAAGACAGTGACAAAAAATGAAATAATGTCCTCTCTCAAGGCATTTATATTCTATTTTTTGGTAGGAAGGATGTAAGGCATACAAAGATAAATACAATTATAATAACATTATATATTATAAATATAATAAATTCAGATTTTTTAAATGGAGGAAACAAAATGGTAGGTATCAAAAAAGACTTGTGGAAGGTGGAGACAGAACCAAGCTTTGGAAGCAATTAAGGGAGTCTACAGACAGAGGTGAGGAGAGAATGTTTTTCAGGGATGAGGGCATAGGTGTGTAAAGGCACCATTCATTTCATTAGAGTTGGCATTTAGGGAATTGTATTTATTTATTTTTTAAAGGTGAATATCAATTTTAGAGAACCTTATTTTCATTCATCAAATACTTAGCTAAATATATTTAAATTTAATTATACTAAACTTTACTTTAAAAATATAAACCTCCAAAATGAGAGGCAGAATCTCAATTTTTTTTTTTGCTGTTATGATAACAAGGAGTACACAAAGACACAATTTTCTTGATTTTTCATTTGGATAATGAATTAACCCAAAGTGACTAAAGAAGATTAAGCTTTCTTTATCTTCCTTTTCTAAAAAAATTAAACATTACTTAACAAGTGTTATGGATTTAAATTCCTCAGTCATATAATTCTAATTACCTAAGGAAGTCAATACTTTTCTCAGCATACAAAATTGGGATTCAAGGCATTATTGGGACATTGCGCCCCTTAGTGTGATTCGTTTTTAAGTATTATCATGGAAAAGTTCCTTCATATGAACAGATTGTGTAAAGTAAAAGTGAAAAGCCTTGGAAAGATTTGAAAAAGGCCTGAAACATGGAAGACTGATCCAATTGAACTATCATTCTCTGCTGATGGTCACAGGAACACACTTGTCATAACCCTGAAGCAATCTGACATCAACTTCCAACTCATCTAAGGACACTTTAAATTTGCTGGCAATGATTCTCACACCACGCCTGCCAATATCTAAGCTCAGCAGTTTCCTCCTTGAATTCACAATTTTTTAAGTCCCTGTTCATAAAGATAGTTGATGTTGGTGACCACAGAGTCTATGAGTCAATTTTTGTTCAGTTAATTTTCAGCTGTGTCCAACTCTTTATGACCCCATTTGGGGTTTTCTTGGCAAAGTCTAATGACTGATTTGCCATTTCCTTCTCCCTATCACTTTACAGATGTGAAAACGGAAGCAAATGAGGCTAAGTGACTTGACCAGGGTCATACAGCTAATAAGTGTCTGAAGCCAGATTTGAACTCAGGAAGATGAGTCTTGCTGACTCCAGGACTGTTTCAACAATCTGGCTAGCAGCTGTCGTGGGGGTATAAGACCAACCCAAGCCCAACAACAAGAACGCTACCAGCAGGCTGCAAAAGCACATGTTCTTTTGATCTGGTTAACTAAGGAAAGCTACGCAAAGGGGTTGACAAGCTTACTTTAATTCAGCATACAAATATCATTCACTTAGTTCAGGGGAAAAAGCCAGCACCCTGAACTTCAGAACAAAACACAAACAAAGTACAAACATCAACAGACCGACCTTGTCTGATTCAAATCCCAATACATGGTTACCAGAGTTCAACAAAGTCCCAGCATCTGGGTTACAAGCTGGAGGGCTTCTTAGCTACAGCTGCCTGGGAGTCTCCAAACGCCACCAAGAGTGAGAGCCCCTGCACAAATGGCTCTGTCTTGTCTTCTTATAGGGTTTCGGATGTCATCAAACGACATCTGAATGACCAGAACTTAGGCTGCTATGATTGGCTCTTGAGTTAGCACCTCCCCTTAGTTAGCCCCACCTTGGGCCCCACCTTAGTTACCAATCCACACCCACATAGGTTTTACACCTAATGGGGGTTTCGGCCTGGGGCTTAGCACCTAGTAAGATTCAATAAAATACACTGAATTACTCAAAGGAAACAAAAGCCCAACTCTTCAAGGGCACTTGGTTGAACTAAGTGTTAAGAGCCCATTTTGCTTACCAACACAAGGATTAGCCTTCCATCCACTGTGCCACCTAGCTTTCTCTAGGAGTCAGTGGATTAAAGACTTTTTTTTTCCCCCTCTTGCTCTTCTTTTTGTATAAAAGTCATGCTGGGCTTAAATGTATCATCAGTAAGAATGGACATTTATTTTTGCCTTTTTGATGGTGAATAGATTATTCCCTATGCATATTTCTAAATCATCTTTTGAAATAGATTGAAAATATTCTAGTCTACTTGTCAGTCAACAAGTATTTTTAAAGCCTTGACAAAGATATGTCAAGGATATGAAAAAAGGCAAAAACATGGCCACTGCCCTCAAGGAGCTCACATTCTAATCGGGGGAAACACTCAGGCAGCTTTGCTATTCTTCAGTCATTTTTCAGTTGTGTCTGACTCTTCCTGACTTTATTTGGGGTTTTCTTGGCAAAGATACTAGAGTGGTTTTCCATTTCTTCCTCCTGCTCATTTTAAAAATGAGAACTAGAGGCAAACAAGGCGAAATGACTTGCCCAGGGTCACACAGTCAATAAGTGTCTGAGGCCAGAGATGAGTCTACCTGACTCTAGGTTGCACTCTATTGCGCCACCTAGCCACCAAAGTAGGTATGTACAAGCAAAATATAGAGGATAAATTGGTAAGTAATCTACAGAGGGAAGACACAGGGGAAGGAGGAGTAGGGACTAGGGACTAGGAAAGGCCTCTTGTAGCCAAAGAACTGTAGGAATTTTTTATACCTATTATTGTAGTAAGTTAGAATCTTGAGCCAGCTTGAATAGACAATCACTTCCCCTACCCCCTATAAAATAATATTCATCATGTGAAAGGAAAAGATGAATTTGAATGCATTCAGTTCATGAATTATGCCCTTGGCTCTTATTTTAGTGCTAGCAAAACAAGTTGTTTCATTATTCTCTTGTAAAGTTTGTAAAATGATGGAGTAGTTTTGTTTTACAGTAGCCACTGCTTCTGTTCTGCATTCCTATCTTTGACAAAATCTTCATTGGAGATTCTGTGATTTCTTGTGAAAACTTCCCCATAAAGCAAAAGATAAACAAACAAAAATAACCCCAGCAAAGCATTTGTAAAATCTGCTCCACGAAGACTTAAAAAGTCTCAATGGCACCCTCTAAAAAAATCAAATATGGTTCTTGGTTCATTGAATGGTTCATTGAAGTGAATGCTGGAATGAAATTCAAATAATGAACATGGCAATATGCATAGACAATTTAAAGGGTCCTTTATATTTCATTTGAGCTCCTGAAATATTTCCAGGCATAGCTGATATGCCATTAACACAGACAGATGTCACTGGTGACTAGTCACTTTTAGAAATGCCATGGTTGCTGTTTAATTGGCCAAAAATACACTATCAATTGTTAATTTGTTCCTAAATAGACACAAAGGATTCATCTGCATTATGTTTTTTCATTGTCAAAATACTAAATCACAATGACCATCTATACGTGTTGTCTAAAGTTAGTAGTGTTGTCCTCATTAAGACCATTTTCCATTTGGTGAGGATATGATGTTTTGTTGTACAATGTTTTGCAAGCTCGCAATTAAACTATTTTGAATGTGATTACTCAGATAGCTAAAGTTTAGAGTAGATTATTGTACATACTTCTATTATTTTAGCATCATGTCTTTGAAGCAGGTTTTCAAGGTATGGAGATAAGTTCTCTCTCTTAAAAACTTTTGCTTTTTCATTGTGACCCTTGAATGGGCTCCCACCTTTTGCCAAATAGGATAATGTCAACCAGTTGCTCTATTATATTTTAGTTATGTCAACATTTTTTTTTTAGACAGATAAGCCTGATTTCCCTTCATTAAAACTTGGCCATGAAGAACAACTCAACATATGGGATTTTTTGACAGTAGGTGGTTTGAAAAACATTTGTTAGCCCTTTGAAAATCCCTTTCCAATAAATGCTGGATCACTGTGACCTTTGTTTGCTGAATCATTAGAAGAGAAGAAACTGTGTTAAAAGTGAAATGATGAATCCTCTGAAAGACTGTATTCTAACCACTTATAATTTTCATAACCATTGGAGTGAATACTTTTGTTTACTCCCTCTTTTACCTCTTGGGAACATGCTTCTTTTAGGCCAGTTAGAACCTGAAGATAATTGAGACATATGTTCTAATCTATTTAAAAAAATATATACTGGGTCATCAGATGGAACCTTTATTGACTTTGATAGGAATGACCTTGGTCTCAGCTGAGACAAAAATCTGTTCCTGTTGGTCTTTACTCAGATTATTTTCATCTTGGAGCTGTTGGCAATATGAATTTTTAGAAAATTCTCAAATGAAGATTCTGATTATTGCATTACTATCAGCAAATTTATTGTGGAGTCCATATAAATCCTGGAATTAATCTCCAAAATCACACTTGCATTGGCAGCTGGAGCCCTGGAACTTGGCTCCATCTCTCCTCTGGACAGTAGGGGTAACCCTCAGGGGCTTTAAGTTTCTTCTAATGTACTGCTGTGAGCCCCATTATGTGTTCTCCCGAATATCATTGGAACAGTGCACCTTATCATATCATCAACCGAGCTCTGCCAAGCCTCAGCCCTGGAGCACTCTGAGTATCTGCTGCCTTTGCTCCAACATGCGTACAGTTGAACAAAAGTGGAGAAAATCATACAACTCTTCTGACTAGGTTCACTACAATTCATATTACACAACTTCATTGCAGCATTGTTGTTTCTGTGCACAATGATCTCCTGATATTTCTCAATTCACTTTGCATTCATTCATATAAGTCTTCCCATTTTTTTCCCTGGAACTACCCCCATCCTGTCATTTCTCAAAGCACAATAGTACTCCATCCCAATTGAATACCACACTTTGTTCAGTCATTGCCCAATTAATGAGCATACCCCTCAATGTCCAGTTCTTTATCACAAAAAGAACTGCTATAAATATTTTTGTACATATAAGTCCTTTTCCTTTTTCCTTTGATCCCTTTGGGGTACAGACTGGTAGTGATATTGCTGGGTTAAAGAGTATGTATCCTTTTGGGCATAGGTCTAAATTGTTCTTCAGAATGATTGGACTAGTTTAGAAGTCCACCAATAGTTCATTAGTATACCCATTTCCCCTTACTTCCTCTAGCATTTGTAATTTCTGATAGGTATAAATTGGTACCCCAGAGTTGTTTTAATTTGCATTTCTCTAATCAGAACATTTTTAATATGACCATAGAAGGCAGCTAGGTGGCACAGTGGATAGCATCGGGTCTGGCCTTGGAAAAACTTATCCTCATGAATTCCAATCTGGCCTCAGACACTCATGTGCTGTGTGACCCTGGGCAAGTCACTTAACCCTGTTTGCCTCAGTTTCCCTATCTGTAGAATGAGCTGGAGAAGGAAATGGCAAACCATTGCAGTATCTTTGCCAAGAAAATCCCAAATGGTGTCACAAAGAGTTGCATATGACTGAAATGACTAGATAGCTTTGATTTCTTCTTCTGAAAGCTGTCTTTTCATGTCCTCTAACCATTTATCCATTGGGGGATAGCTCTTATTTTCATAAAGTTGACTCAGTTCCCTCTATATTTTTGAGAAATGAGGCCTTTGTTGTAACAATTTTTGATATTACTCCATTGTTCATGGTACTTTTTAGCAAAATGTAGTTTTGCTGATTATCTCTTTTAATTAGGTCTATTTTTCTTTTGCTTTGTCCTAGATCATGATTCTACCACTGCCTTTTTTTTTTACTTCAGCTGAACCATAACTGAACAAAAACTGGCTCGTAGACTCGGTGGTCACCAACATCAACTATATTCTTCTTGGTTTTTCTGTTGCTTTTGACCCTGCCAATCACCCTCTTCTTGACATTCTCTTTTTCTCTAGGCTTTCAGGATGATGCTCTCTCCTGTTTCTCCTTCTCAGTCTCCTTTGCTGGATCCTCATCTAGACCACTCCCAAGACTTGAATGTCCCACAAGGATCTTTTCTTGGCCTTCTTCTCTTCTGTTGCTATACCAGTCTGCTGTGATCTCATCAGCTCCTGTGGATTCAGTGGTTACCTGTATGCTGATGATTCTCAAATGGAATTATCCAGACCTAACCCCTCTGCTGGTCTCTAGTCTCATCTGGCCAGCTGCCTTTTAGATATATGGAACTAAATGTCCAGTAGGCATTTTAAACTCAACACTTCTGCAATTGAACTCATTATCTTTCTACCTGAACTTCTCTTCTAGACTTCCAAATTACTGTCAGAGATAACACCTACTTCTAATTACCCAGGCTTACAAATTTGACATCTCACTTACCACGCCTTCTCCCCTCCCACCACCCCCTTATCCAATTAGTTGTCACAGTCTGTCAATTTCACCTTTGCAACCTTAGGCTGTCCTCACTGAGGCTGGAGTATTCTTCCCTCAAACTCCACCTATTGGCTTCCCTGGCTTCTTTAAAGTCCTAACTAAAACCTGATATTCTGCAGAAGCCTTTCCCTTTTGTTGTTCAGTCATTTTTCAATTATGTCTGATTTTTCATGACCCCATTTGGGGTTTTCTTGGCAAAGATACTGGAGTGGTTTGCCATTTCCTTCTCCAGCTCATTTTACAGATGAGGAAACTGAGGCAAACAGGATTTAATGACTTCTCCAGGGTCACACAGCTAGTAAGTGTCTGAGGCCACATTTGAGCTTAAAAAGATGAGTTTTCCTAACTCCAAGCCTGACTCACTATCCACTGTGCCACCTAGCTGGCCTGAAGCCTTTACCAACCCCTCTTAATTCTGGTGCTTACTGCTAGCTCACTAACCCTTCCCCTGGTTGCAGCCCTTCAAGTCATAGCAGGTGGGAAGCAGTTTCTGAAACATATGACCCTGCTCCTATACCAGCTTGAATTTTCAGTAATGGCTTTGGCCTTTGCATTGGGTTCTGGTCATGGCAAGTCTTGAATTTGGTCAGAGGAGGTGCCAGATTTCTGTGGAGTTATGTCATAACTCACAGAACCATGAAGGCCAAAGAAGATATTTCGAATTATCTTGCCATTCACCAAGTTTCACAACCTTAGAGTCATCTTCGACTTTTCACCCTTCCTCACTCACCGTATCCAACCACCTGTCATATCATCATTCTTCCTCCATGACATCTCATACCTGTTGGCTTCCTACTCATAGGACTAACACACTTAATAAGAAAACCAATTATATTGAAATGTAATTATTAAAATAAAAAATTTAAAAGTTCATGGACTCCAAGTTAAAAACTCCTTCTCTAAGGGATCATCTAGCTCCCTTACCAATAATAGAGTGGAATAATGGAGCAATGATAAAGTAGAATGCCATTGAAGTGAAAGGAGAAATAGACAAGTTAGACCAGGACGGGTAATGTCATTCCCTGGGAAGAACTTTAACTTTGGAATCAAAGGGATGTAGGTTCAAATCCTGCCTCGACCAGTTGCTACTTACATGATCTTAGTCACAGTACTTATCTCTCTAGACTTCACTTTCCTCATTTGTAAAAGGAAGGGATAGAATCAATGGCTTCTAAGGTGCCATCCCATTCCACCTGCAGCCCTAAATCTTCTATTAATAAATTTGTCTGAAAGTGATAACTCAGGATAGAACTTGGGGGCACCCCAAAATAGTGTGTAGCAATTATAAAGGCTGAAATGAACACTCTGGTAGGTTGATGGGTATATCTTTATTATGGTTGTTATTAATTTTTAATAGGAAAATAGACAAAGCATAAATTCCAACTAAATGATGAAAATGCACCAAGTGTTTTTAGGTGTCTACTATGTTCAGAAGCCTGTGCTAGACACTGGTGGAGATATCAAATTTCAAAAGATACTACACCTCCCATCATGGAACTTATAGTCTGATTAGGGGATAAGATACTAACACAGCTAGATATAATATATAATATTACATGACAAGTACATTAAGGAGGCAAAATGCTACATGAGGAAGGTCATTGCTGCCAGGAGTGGAATCAGAGAAGATTTCTTGACTGAAATGCCATTTTATTTGGGTTTTAAAGGATTCATAGGATTTAGTAGAGGTAGCTAGATGGCTCAGTGGATAGAGCACTGGGCCTGGAGTCAGGAAGACTTGAGTTCAAATTCATCCTCAGACACTCACTAGCTACGTGACCTTGGGCAAAGCCACTTAAACTCTGTTTGCCTTAACCCACTAGAGAAGCAAATGGCAAACCATTCCAGTCTTTGTCAAGAAAACCCCTTACAATGTCACAAAGGGTGAGACACAACTGAACAACAATGAAAGGAATTTAGTAGTGGGAAAGGATAATATTTAAGGCAGAGGAAACAGGAGTCATTTTAAATAGAATGTTTATTTGGCCAGTAAGTTGAAGAGGGAAGAAAGATTGATAACTTTCTTACTTTATTACAATGCAGTAAGGTTGTTTGTTTTGTAGGAGGACTACTGATACTGACAGCAATACACTTGAAGTTCAGGGGCCCAAGGGACCATTACAAAGACCATCTTAGCAAGGAATGGCCTTCTACTCTGGAGCTAAGCAAAGGATTATTCAGATGGTGGAAAAGCAGAAAGATCCAATAGAACCTCCAAGATTCCAAATTAATAAGAAATGTCTGGCCTGATCTTTCGTTAATTGGTTGGTTATGTATTCAGCTTCTTTCCGATCCCTATTAGCTCTCTTAGATTAGGATCACAGATTTATCTATCAATCAATCAATAAATAAATAAACATTTATTAAGTGCGTATATGCCAGGTATTGTGCTAAGTGCCAGAGATACAAAAAGAAAATAGATTTAGAGTTGAAAGGGGCCTTATACGCCACCTGGTCTAATGTCCTCAGATTATAGGCAAAGAAACTTGGGCCCAGATGGGTTAAGTAACTTATTCAAGTTCATTCAGATAATAAGTGTTAGAACTGGGTGTGAAAATCTGCATGTTCTGACTCTAAGTTAGCTCCAGTGGCTGCCTCAATGGGAGGCAGACAGCCCAGATCCCCTATGTCTATTCCAGAAACACTTTAAAATAAGCAGCTGGGTTACATAGTAAATAGAGGACTGGGCCTTGAATCAGAAAGACCTGAGTTCCAATCTAGCTTCAGATACTTAGCTGTGTGACCCTAGTAAAGTCATTTAACCTTTGTCTGTCTCAGTTCCCTCATCTGTAAAATGGTGACAATAAACAGGATTGTTGTGAGGATGAAATGAGAAGATATTTGTAAGGCACTTTCTAAATGCTAGCTATGGGAACAAATGTTCTCACCATACCAAATGATAATCAAGAAACTAACGAAAAATCATAGTAAGTGAATTCTTCTACCTCAGAAATGGATAATAGGCAAAACAGAAGTTCAAAGAGAATAAGAAAAAGGCCTATGAACAAAGCCAGCACCAGCAAAGGACGACTTTCCAGCTTCTCTGTAGATGGGCTGGGGACATACGTAGCCTACAAGTCTCTTTGTCTGATGGCACCATGGCCAAAATCCAGAGTTCTTAGGTCAAATTAAAATTGCTCTAGGTATCCAGAATGAAGGCATTCAAACAGCAAGGTACCACAGTCAGGATCACATAAGACCTGGCAACTTCTACTGTAAGTGAGATCTTAGAATAGAATATTCCAAAAGGAAAAAAAGGACTTACAACCAAAAAGTCCTATAGAGGAAAAACGGACCTCTAATGGACTAGAAGATTTTTCAAGCATTTCACAATGAAAAGACTACAGCTAAGGAGAAACTGAATTATAAACAGAAGAAGTAAGAGAAGGTTCAAAAGGTAAATTCACCTGAATAACAGGAAGGAGCTTTATGATGATTCAATGATAACTTTTAATGAGAAGAAGAAATATATATCCCTTTATGACCCTAATAGTTTCGAAGAGTATTGACAGAATTAATAAAACAGAAGTCCTAAGGATGGATTGGTTATCTTTTAAGGTTTATTTATTTATTCGTTAGAGGCAATTGGATTAAGGGACTTGCCCAGGGTCACACAGCTCAGTTCCTCCTGTCTCCAGGATGGGTGCTCTATCCATTGTGAGACCTACCTGCCCCATCTTTTACGGTTCTGAAGAATAGAAAGAGGATCTCTATTAGAGTAGAAGGGAAGAAGGAGGTAGAATTTACTATTTCAAATAATTTGGATGCATTAGAAGAATATGTAAACGTGGTAGAAGGGGATAGCAACCATAAGAGGAACCTCACTTCTCTTTGAAAGAAAGCTTGAGCATATACAACTAACAGATTGGTGAATCAAACTCAACAGAAAATCAAGAGGAGATCAAAAGGTGAGAATGTTAAGAGGGAGGATAATACCAGTGAGGAAATAGCCACAAAACTTCCTGATCCCAATAGGTGAATTCAGAAGGGTGGGGGAGGGAGAAAAAAGAACTAGGATTTAAAGAGCTATTTTAGATTGCCTCTTTGATAATTTGGGAATGGCTAAACAAATCATGGTGTATGAATGAAATGCAATATTACTGCAGCATTAAAAATGACAGAAAAAATATTTCAATGAATCCTGGATAATATAAAGTGATATATCATAATAACACAACAACAATAATAATAGCTAGCTGTATATATAGGCTGTAAGGTTTGCAAAATGCTTTACATGCATTATGTCATTTGGTCCTCACAAGAAGCTGAGGCTGAGAGATTAAGAGAGAACTTATCCAAGGCTAAGAGAGATTTTCCCAAGTATCTGAGAAGAGATTTGTATTTAAGTTTTCCAGATCCAAGTTTAGCTCTATTGCCCACTGTACCACCTAGTGAGAACCATTTATATGAGGAGAACAACATTGTAAAGAAAAGCTCTATTTGGCGTTTGCTGCTCTGACCTGTTTCAACTCCAGGGAACAAAATGTCCCTCCCAGGATAAGCTTATCATTTTAAAACTGCCCCCCATACTGCTAACTCAAGCTTTGATTGACACCACCTCCCTCATGCTCCTATCTCCTCTGAATGGAGGGAGGATAGAGTGCCTTCCAATGCCTTCCTTTACTGAGAGCAGAAACTGAACTCAATTCTTCCACTTTTCATCGGCTGCCCTGCCTGCTTTTAATTCCATGGAATGAGATGCTCCCTGGCATCCTATCCCATCCCAACAACCACTGATTTCCTGCCATTTTGTGTATTTTGTGTCTCCCTTTAGATCGTAAGCTCCTTGAGGGCAGGAATAGTCTTTGTGTTAATTGTATCCACAGTGTGTAGCACAACCTAGCACACAGTAGGCACTCAGTGTTTATTGACTTATATTTGAAAAACAACTTTAAAAGGCAATCTGATTAATGCAATGACCAATTATGTGTTCTATGATGGATCACGTTACCCAAATTCTGATAGTGTTAATGGATTCAAGGTACAGAAAGAGATAGACAATTTTGGACCTAGCCACTATGCTTGCTCATTTTACTTAGCTGTGCTTAATTCTTACAATGTTTTTCATTTCTTTCAGTTTTTAATTGGGGTGAGGACTAGGGTGGTGCTACTTAGCAATTGTAATGAAAAATTTTTTAAAAGGCTAGTGAAATTTTTTTAATGAAAATGCATACAAAACAGAAATTTAGAAGGAAGCACAAATAAGCAGGCCACTTTTGAAAGTAATATAACTTTTTTTTTTAATCAAGTGAAAAGAAATGGAGATTTGTAAATTCATGTGGATTCTAATTTCTGTGTTCTGCTATATTTATGAATTTTTTTGGGGGGGCATTTAAGTTCAGAATTATAGACAGATAAATAGTTGGAGATCTATATCTATATCTGTATCTATTTCTATGTCTATATCTATAGATATGATCTAAAAGGCCTTCACCATCTTAATTCTCCTCTCCCTCTGAGCACTGACCTGACTTAAAAATGTCATCCCTTAATGTGGTGCAGAAATGGTCAGACCAGGGCAGGAAACAGCAGAGATTTTACTTCCCTTCCATATACTATGCCTCTCAATGGAGGTTAAAGTCACATTATTTTTTTTTTAAATCACAGCCTTCACTCATACTAAGTTCGTGGTTCAACCCTCCCCTCCCCCCCAAGTCAGAGGACTGGGACATGGCCCAGGTATTCTGTTTGTTTTTGTAGAGGTGCCTGTGCTGAGTACATAAAGCCACGTGGTATAGTGGAAAGAACTGAGGAACAGGAGACCTGTTTTCAGTCCAAGAATAACAAACATTTATTAAGTACCTACTATCTACAGAGCACTGAGAAATCCACAGTGACATTCGAAATTTAGATAAGACATGGACTGCATCCTTTTGAAGCTTATAGCATGAAGATAAGACATATACCCAAATAACTATAAAGCTAGATGTATGATAAAGGCATAAGAGGTATATAAAGAGACTTGTGAAGTCTAAGGTGATAAAGGTTATTACCACTGGGGAGCGAAATGAAAGGAAATTTCATCTCTTTCTCTTTGTAATGACTTTGGTAGTAATCTCTCTGTCTTCTGAAATATAGAAGCCCAGAGAAGTTCAGAAACTCTTGACAGGGAAACTGACCCCGCTAGTAAGAACAGCAGAATTGGCCAAAAGATCCTTTTCGCATAAGCAGGAAGCTTGAATATCGACTAGCCTCTGATTCCCTAGGAATCTTTCCTCCTCATAACTAGCAGTAGCCAGCACCAGAGACCAGGTCCAGCAGGCTCCTTACTCCCTTCTCCCAATGCTGAATCCTGCTAGACCCAGAGAAGACCCCTATAACCCCCACCTCAGATGTCCTGGTTGAAGGATAGAATAATGGTAATCAGGGTGGCACTTCTTTTTTACTGTTTTCTCTTTTGGAATGCTAAGACAGTTAAGTGCCTTCAATGAGTCTTGCCTTTGTTTGAATGGGCAGGTGAAGTGGGACCTTTTGTCTTTTGTTTTGGAGTGCTTCTCATCACTGAGGTAATCAAGCGCCTTTGTTTCAATCAAGAGTCTTTGATTGAATCAAGAGTCTTTGATGACCTACTAAGTAGGTACTAAGCCCCAGGGCCCTGAGAAGGGTATATATGATCTGAGGTTGGCATTTTGTTTTGGGGCTCTCACTCACTGGAAGAGTATCATGTGATCTGACCAGATGAGATTCTGGGTAGCTATCATGGAGCCCCCTGGCTTTGAAAACCCAGATATTGATGCTTATCTCTCTGGTAACTGTATGTATTGCTATAGTTAGACTGTTGGAAGCCTGTCTACTGGTTTGTGTTTATTGGCTTCGTTTATATAATGTATGCTTGTTAATTTCTGTTGTATACTCTCTGAAGTTCAGGGTGCTGGCTTTTCCCCCTGAACTAAGTGAATGATATATGTATGTTTAATTAAAGTAAGATTGTAAACCTCTTCAAATTTATTTCCTTAGAAAAGCAGATCAAAGGACCTCTGCTGGCAGCCCTCCTGTGTGCTGGTGTTGTTGGTCTTACGTGTCCTCACAGTAGCTGCTGGGCAACATTCTTGTTACACCCATTACCTTTGGGGCTCTGGAGGGGCATCTCACTCCATCCAGGACCTCAGCAGACTGCCCTGTGTCCATCCATACACTTCATTTTATATCTGTCCTCAATGAAACTGCCTTACTTCAATGTTCTTTTACTTTAAAAGCTTCTCTCTCTCTTTTTTTTTTTCACATAGCCATCATTCTTATTCAGGCTTTCATCACTTCTTGATTGGATTATTATTGTGATAGCCTCCTTATTCTTATCCCCCTTCAAATTTCTTCCAACTTCAAATCATCTTCCGCACTGCTATCAGTGATGTCCTTCAAGTGCAGTTACTATATTACTAGCTAATATGGCACTTACTATGTGCCAGGCATTGTGCTAAATAAGCACTCTACAGTGATTATTTCATTTGCTCCTACCTTGAGAGGTAGGTACTATTATTATCCCCACTTTATAGCTGAGGAAACGAAGGCAAACAGAGTGAAGTGGCTTACTCAGGGTCACACAGCTAGTAAATGTCTAAGGCTGGATTTGAACTTAGGTCTTCCTGACTCCAGGCCCTATAACCTATCCACTGCACCATAAGGCCATAGATTTAGAGCTAGAAGGTCCAGGCCTTAGAGGCTATCTAGGCCAACTCCCTTATTCGATAGAAAAGGAGAAAAGGCCATAAAAGGTTAAATAATTAACCAAATAGCCCACAGGAAATCAATAGAAAAGCCAGGATTTGAAATCATGTCCTCTTATTCCAAATTCAGAGCTCCTTCCATTATGTCATAAGGCTTCTGGGATTAAATATAAATTCTTTCTGTTTGGCATTCAAAACTTGTCACAACTTGGTTCCAGCTTACCTTCCCAGCCTTTCTACATATCACTGTCCTTTATGCCCTTTAGAATTCAGCCCTCCTGGTCTTTCTTACTAGTCCATATACATAATGCTTCATGACTAGAATGCTCTCCTTCCTTATCTCTGCCTCTTAGAATTCTTACTTTCTATTAAAATTCAGCTCAAGTGCCATCTTCCACATGAGGTCTTTCCTATCCTCCTAAAATAAATAACGTGTAGAGGTAGAGGGTGATTTTCCTCAGGCCAATTGACATAACCACAGAAAGTACAGGGCAGATAACAGAACCAACAGGTGTGAATATGTTAAACAAAGCACCAGAAGATCCTGATTTCTTTTAGCCCTTTACAAAATGTGAAGTTCTCCCAAATTGAATTAGAGGGGCCTCAATTTGGTCATGTCCCTGGTGGCCCTTAAAAAATAGGCTTGATAGTTCTAGAAGGAAGCAACTTCCTAGAGTGGGACCCCAGCACCTCTATCAGAGGGCAACAAATGAGGTAGAAGAGATTTCTTTCTACTCCCTACACCATCGGCCAGGGTATCCCTGAAGTTTAACTACTCTCCCAGTAAGTGATGCCACATCTATTTCTAGTCAGATTAAGAGAGAGAGAGAGATACAGAGACAGAGTCAGAGAAAGACAGAGACAGTCATTAAAAAGGTAGCTCCAAGGAATCTCGTCCTTACCAGCAGATAAGAGAACCACGAAAAAATAAGAAAGTTATCCCAGATAGTGGTCAATCCACAAACAGGATTAGGCACAGAGAACTCATCTTACTGACCTGTCCAGAAGAGGTGCCCAGGGGAAGCAGTATGAAAACACCATGAGTAGATAAAGAACATCAGAGTCCTGTAGCACCAGAGATGTGAATTGCTTTGGCCAAATGCATTCACTCTGTTTGCCTTACCCTCTTTACTGTTGCTATATGTGTTGGTTTTGTTTTGTTCTGAGCAGAGAAAGGGGAAGGAGCAAATCATAATTAATCTCTTAACTGTGCCATCTCAATAAATTCAATTCCTTTGGATTAATTGTATCTCCTGGCTGATTTTTAAATTTAAGCACATTACTTGGAGCTTGTGAGCTATAATTTTAGGAGTACAGAACCAAAGAGTACCTTGGATAAAAGGTGATAATTATTAACATTTATATTGTAATTTAAAGTTGGCAAAATATATACATTGTATTATCTGAGCCTTCCCATAAACTTGTGAGATAGATGCTATTATTCCCATTTCACAAATAAGGAAACTGAGTCAGAGAGAGGTGAATGACTTGCCAGGGCTATGCAATTAGGTGTTTGAGGTGAGATTTGAACCAAGTTCCTCCTGACTCCAAATCCTGAACTCTAGCCACACTGCCTTCTTTTGGAGGGACTCAGTCTTCAAAATGTGAATGTCAGATTAAGAAGGTAGCCAAGTAGGGAGTACTACAACAGAGGGGCTTTGTCCATAATATGTTGTGGTGCCATTTACATTTTCAAGGCCTCAATGGAGAGATTCTCCAACTGGGACTCTGTTCTTTGGAAACCCTAGTATGGCAGAGATCTGCAGAAGGAAAAGTCATGTCTTTTATACTTTTGTTTCAGATTGTGATTGAACAGTGTTCCAGTGAGTTTCCTTTATAAGCCAGACCAGTTTTTAAAATATAATTTTCACAGGATTAAAAGCTTAGCTACTATTATATATTGTATTACTGTATCCATTATGAGTACGGAAGCTGTTATTAGTGTTATAGGTGTTTTATCCTTAACAAATTCATACCTAACAATGTGCCTTAGCAAACTTTGGGAGCTTCTCCATATTAATCTTTTGTATGAGTTCAGAAAATTTGTCTGAGATCCTTATGGACTATGGGTAAATAATATAAGGTTTGTCTGATAGCCTAGAAACCTCATTTAAGGAGCCCCACTGGGGCCCCACCTTTTTGGATACTTATCTGAGTATGATTTATTTAAGGTTGTCTGCCTGTCCTAGGCCTATCCGTTTGAAATGTCCTATGTGTTACAGGGATCCCTGAAGCTGTTTCAAGTGCACTTCATTATGTTTTTCGGGTACCCTGAAAAATTTTTACACAGGAGAGTGTGATTTTTCCATTAAAGTGAAGGAGACCCCTATATTTGTTGGAAGCACTCCTAGGAACAGGTTTCCTTCTGTGATGAGGGAACTTGACTTTTTTTCCCTCTTTTTCTTTTTTGTTATTTTCTTTGGTTTGAAGCAGGCCTTTGTAATTAACAAGAAAAAGTAGAAACTATGAGAATGTTGTTGTTATGTCTGTTAAATTGTGTCATTGTGTATTTGAGGGTGAGTATAAATCTCCAAGTGGATAATCTTCTTCAAAGAAGGATATTTAATTTCTAGATTCTTTAAGGCCCGTGTCTAGATTTGATATTTTAGTACAAGCCACTGAAGAAGGTACTAGAAAGAAGAATGTGCTGTATGTAGTTTATTTGTAAATATTTCTTAACTTGTTGTCTCTTCCACTAGATCGTAAACTCTTTGAGGGCATGGGCTGTCTTTTACCTCTTTTTGCTGCCCCTCCCCCAGTGCTTTGTACATAGTAGGCGCTTAATAAATATTTACTGATTCACTGACCAACTCTAAATCAAGTGCCTTTTTTGTCCTACGTGGTGGTGCTTTAGGTTTTCTCTCTTGAGGCTTTCTTTCACTTTCAGTGATATTTTCTGTGACCGATGACCAAGCAGTTACTTAGTAAACCACTTGCTTTATTATTCAGCCATAGCAGTTGAAAAGGCTGCCATATTACCCAAATCTTTGCAAAGTAGGTTTCAATGTACATATGGATATTGCTGTCTGGTTCTTGTTTATGTCAAATGGTTTTGAGGTGTGTTAGGTCTTGGCCTTCCTCAGAGCCATTGTGGGTCATGCAGGGCAGGGCACTATTTAGTTCTTTCTCTGGCATTTGATAATAGCAGGAGATGTGGGGATTAAAATTGTCCAGGCTACAAGAAAAGAGACTGAGGCAGAGCTCTAAACCAATGGCATTTCATTAAATGGTCCATGATCTCCTCTAATGAAGTAGACCTCAGAACTTCTTCATGATCTGAGATGCCCCTTTCTTCCAATATCTTGTTTTGATAGGGTTTGATACCCAAGTATGCAAAAGAGGCATGGAAAAATACAGAATCTCATTGGTTAATAATAGTCCTTGTTCTTGAGGGCCAAAAATGACACAGCAGTGGGCTCACAGGTTGGATGAAGCATGTGGCATCTCCACTGACTAAGTGGTCATAAGATGGTCACCTATTCATGTTGGACAAGAGAGAAGGGTCCAGAGGTACAAAAATAAATTAGGAGACTTTCCAAATCATCAAGGCATCCCATTCATGGGTTTGGACATGGAATTTGAGCAAAACAGGATGGAGATATGTTTGTCAGCATTTTTGTGGTTGTACAAGTGAGCCTCGTAACTTGTTAAACAAGTAGTGAACATTACATTAAAGTTTGAGACCCACTACAAGAACCTATCTATGTCCATATGATTATGTAGAATAGCAAAGTGATTAATACTGATTGGAAGAGAGTAGGGGTCCAAATGAACTATTTCTCACAGAGGTTTGCAGGAAGCACACATGTAATCATTTGCATGCAAGCGGTTTTCTAATTATATTAACTACTCTAGTTCTGTTCAGTCAAGATTCTGATTTGCCTGAAACTTCCAAGCAACACTTTGCACTTAAAATTCAGCTCCATACATACAACCTCAAATGAGGAGAAGTCTCTGAAAAGTGGCCTTTTCTGTACTTTCAATTCTCCCCCATCTCTTACTCACCTCAAGCCTGTAGCAATAGGGCAACTTAAGTACCTTCTATTTCTTACATCTGTCTCATACATATACAGAATATACTTTGACTGGGACTGGCTTTACCTCTAGGATTTATTTTTTTTTCTGATGAAGATGGGTGTATTGGACACAATTAATCGAGCAGAAAGAACAGCTAAAATATGTGATGATGAAATGAATTTCTTGAGTGAGATTTGGCTTATTGCCGGCTTTAGTGAAGAGATTTTCATTGGAATTCAAGCAATAGGATGAATGCAGCAAGTAGTCAAGGGTTCAACCCATTATATTTCTAACATAGGGGCATTATCCATTTGGCTGAAACCAAGCACTTAAACTAACCTAATACAGTATGTGCCTTTATCAGGAATAAGGAAGAAGAGTTAGGAAATTCATGAATGGAAAGGCCTTATTTACATGTAATTTAAGGGGTGTTCTGTATCTTGAATTTCAAGATATTCAAAGTTCTTCCTAATTTTGCCCCTAGTTCCTTTTCAGCCTTATTGCTACTACTTCCTATAGTTGTGAGTTTTAGTCCCAGCTCTATGGCTCACCTTGATGTGTAATCTTGAACAAGTCGCTTCCCTCTGGGCCTCATTTTTCTCATCTCCAAAACAATGACAGTGACAATAATGATAGGCAGTGTGGTGTAAGCATTCAATAAGCATTTATTAGGGCTTACTATGTACCAAGCTTTGTGCTAAGTTCTGGGGATACGAAGAAAAGCAAACATAGTCCCTGTCCTCAGGGAACTGACATTCTCATAGAGAAGATGTCTATAAATATGTATATAAATGGATATAGATGGAACGTAGTTTTAGTGAAGGAAAGAATACAGAGGGCCAGCTTTAGGGTCATTTGGTCCAAGACCTATTAATATGAGCTATGTGACAGGGGGAGGGAACAATATGCACCTACTATGTGTCAAGTGCTTTTTATAAATATTATCTCTTTGATCCTCACAAAAACCCAGTGAGATATGGGCCATTAGTCTCCCATTTTATAGCTGAGGAAACTGAGGTTAACTGACTTTCACAGGGTGACAGAACTAATAAGGGTCTGAGGCCATATTTGAACTGATTTTTCCTGACTCCAGGCCCAGCTCTCTATCTATAGTACCACCAGCTGCCTTTCAATGACCATGGATAAATCGTTTAACTTCTCAGTGCTCCAGAGGAGTTTGTGATCTGCATCAATGGAGGGTTATTCACACCAGGGAGTGTGAATGATGAAATTGTAATAAACAATATCAATATCAAATAAACAAATCAAGCCACATTTAAAAACATAACTATAGGTAACATTCATATAACACTTTGATTTTGGAAAAGTACTATATGTATGTATGTACACATGTGCACACACATACATATACAAACATACACATGCATATGCACACACATGTACATATACACAGGTACACATACATATATGTATATGTGTATATATACATATATGTATATATGGTTTTTCAAAATGAATAGATGACATCTGTAGTCCCTTATAGCTTTGTGAGTCTGGTGTGGTCCAAAAAGCAATGGCTGTGGAGTCAGAAGACCTTGGTTTCAGTCCTTTTTCTTCTACTTATAGCATATTTACTGTATGACATTCAGCAGGTCCTTTAACCTCCCTGGGCCTCAGTTTCCTAATCTGGAAAATAAGGGGGTTGGATTAGAAGGCTTTTGAGGTTCCTTCTTGGTCTACGAGTCTGGTACAGTCAAAAAGACACTAACTGTGGAGTTCTAAGGGGTTCAAATTGCTTTTCTGCTATCAACTATCTGTACAACTTTGGGTAAGTCATTTAACCTCCGTGGACCTCAGTTTTCTCATCTGGAAAATGGAAGGGTTGGACCAATGGCTTCCGGGGTATTTTCCATTCTAAATCCACTATCCTATGATCCTACAATTTCAGTTCCCCTCCGCTATAGCTGGACAGTTGGAATTCCTTGTGTTTCCTCACTTTGCCCCTTTCCGCCACTCTATACAAACTATCCAGAATTGCCCTCTGCTCTCCTTTTCACCTGTCAAAATCTTACTTCTATGAAACTTTCTCTAAGGGAAGTAAACTAACCTCTTCCTGAATTATTACTAAGCCTACTATCTCTACCATTCAGACACTTGTCATACAGTACTGTTTATTGTTAGTTAATTTTTCATAGGTATGTGTTTTATTTACCCATCAAGATTGTACAGTAAGTTTCTTGACTCCTTGAGGTCGGGATGGGATCTTCTTTATTTCCCTCTCATGGGCTAACATAGTGTCATACCTAGTAGATATTCAGGAAATGGCTGTTGACTTGATTTGTTTATTTTACTTACAGCTATCTACACACAAAAGTATTGACTTAGATCCCTACTGTGAATATCATTGAGCATAGAGTTGGACACACTATACAGATCATCTATTTCATTTTACAAACGAGGAGACTATGTGAAAGGGTATGTGAGGAATATGAAAATGGGTGATGGGGCACAACTACTAAATGCCAAAGCCAATATTTGAACCCTGGTCTGAAATCTCCTGCCCTAGCACTCTTCACTACAGCCTGCTGTCTCTAAGCAGCTCCTTGTCGGTCTTGTTAGGGCAGTGATATCCTAAATGGAAGCTGTGGTATGATCCCAAGGAGAGGGTGGTTTACCAGTAGGAGCATTGGAAGAGAGGTCACGCTCAGCCCTTCTTGCAAGAGCCAGCCACATAGCCACACCTACCCTTCATTCATTATTCTCCAGCATTCTTACTCGATCTTCTTCCTTGGCTATGCAAGTACCCATCCTCCCCACTTTGGAGCTGCCTCAGCACACTTACTTTCTGGCAGCTCAGATCAGCAGCTGCCATAGTTGCTACTGGGAAAATTCCCCCTTCCCCACCACGCCCATCCACAATTCCTGAAGATCATATTATGGCTGTAGGAAGACAATTTTTTTTTCTATCATTGACAAACAAACCAAAAAAAAAAAACCTACCAAAACATTTATTTTATCTTTATCTTATTCCTTTGAATTGCTATTTTATGTATATTTTTACAATGTACATAATATATCAGTGAATAGTATACATAAATACACAAAGATTGAGTTGTATTCTGAAAATTACTTACTGATACAGGTACACTGTTTTAAAAAACTGCTTGAGGATCACAGTATTAGAGTTTTAATCTGGAATGAGCAAGACTAGAACCCAGGTCCCCAGTATTCTTTATACTATACTATCCTACACAAAGGGTTGCCTGGTTCTCCTCTGAAATGGCATCTTGACTTAGAATGGTTTTGGCTAAGTATTATCCACTTCCCAGATAATCACTGGACGGTGTGCCATGCCAGGCACTTGGGGATAAAGACAAGAATGAGAATCTCTGCATTCTACTATGAGTATGGAGCATCAAGACAAATGTTCTTTAGGCTGGACAGCCACGTAGCTGGCATTGCAGTGGAACAACAGATGTCCAGTTTAGAGACTGTGCTAGGGGACATATGTGCAGCCTAATGTATAGGTGACTGATAACGGAATGAAGCTTCATCCTCCAGGAAGGATAACATTTTAACAGGTGGCTAGGTGGCATCATAGTGCATAGACTGCTGGGCCTAGAGTCAGGAAGACTCCTCTTCCTGAGTTTAAATCCAGCCTCTGACATTTACTATCTGTGTGATCCTGAAAAAGTCACTTAACCCTGTTTGCCTCAGTTTCCTCATCTGTAAAATGAGCTAGAGAAGGAAATGGCAAACCACTCCAGTATCTCTGCCAAGAAAACTCCAAATGGGGCATGAAGAGATGGACACAACTGAAAACAATTGAACAAAGCTTAAAGACATGTCTTGTTGCTATTACTGACTATACTACTGCTCATGGTAGTATACTGGTATTACTTTAAGAATCAAGTAGTGTGGTATAAAGGAAAGAGTTCTGGATTTGAAAGCAGGGGACTGGGGTTCAAATAGCAGCTCTGCCATCTGATCTTTGTGTGACCTTGGGCATTTCACTTAACCTCCATGGGTCTCAGTTTCCTCATCTGTAAAATGGAGGGCTTAGACTAAATCATCTCTGAGGTCCTTTCCAACTCTGGACCTATGATCATTTGGTCAAGCAGTAAGCGATTATTAAGTACCTACTGTGTGCCAGGTACTGTGGAAGGCATTGGTGATACAAAGACAATAAACAACATCCTTATCCTCAAAAAAGGGAATGGCATGTATACGTATAAGTATAAACAAACCACCTACAAAACAGATGAAAGAGAATGTGGGGGTAAGGTAGGCATTAGCAGCTGGTGGGGGGCAGGGAAATTCAGGAAAGGCATCTTGGAGGTGGTGATACTTGAGCTGAGCTTTGAAAGAGACTAGGGATTCTAGAAGACTGAAGTAAGAAAGGGGTGTATTACAGGTTTGGGAGAAATGAGATGGAATGTCGTAGATGAAGAACAGAAGGCCAGTTTAACCGGATGCTGATGTGTATGAAAGTGAACAATTTGTAATCAGCTTTTAAAGGCAGACTGAATACAAATGCTGAAGGATTTTCAATGGTAAATGGAGATGTTCATAGTTTACCTTAAAGGCAATAGGAAGCCCCATGGAACTACTTGAACAGGGGAGTAACATGGTGTATCAGTAAGGCAAGATTCATGACCTCGAGGTTGACCATGAGCATGCCTGTATGGTTTGGAAGTGCAAAGTATGAAAAACTCTCTAGTTAGAAGGCAGAGGAAGTATAACATTTATTTAGACATCAGAGGATCAAATCCCAAGACCAATGACTCCAGTTTGATATAGTAGTAGTTAGATTCCAAAACCGGTAAGCCCACTTCAATGTAGCAACAAGGAAATTATAACACAATATTACAGCAAGGAACCAAGTCATCCTGTAACCTTCCCCCTCTGCTAAGGCCTGCGTCCTCTCCCACAGTTCTTTTGAAAGCCCTTGCAGTTCTCAGAGTCCTTGCAGTCTCCTGGATTCTCTGGATTCTCACTTCTCCAGTCTCTCAATGCTGTAGATTCTCAGCTCTTTGATCTCTGCAGCTGTCTTGTGTGCACTCTCCACTCTGTAGTCTCTCTTGAAACTGGCTCTCTCTCAATGTCTGCTGCTTCAATGTCTTCCTGATGTTTGCTTCTCAATTCTCCTTCTCAATTCTGCTGCTCTCAATTGTGGGCTCTCTTTATAAACAGTCCTAGCCAGCATCTGATTGACTAGAAATCAAGTCTCTCTTTGGCTGAATTCATACACATATGATTGGCTAGAATTCAGTGCACATATGATTCGCTCTGGTCTTAGCACCTCTCCTTAGGGCCCTGAGGGTTTCACACTACTCGTGACCTAACTAACAAAAAGGTATGAGCCTGGGGCCTCACACCTAGTAAGCAAAAAGTGTAAGTAAAGGCCCTATTGAATGTGTGGGGAAGATCTTTAATCACATTAACACTACACATGGGACACTACCTCTGCTTTAAGAATATCACATTGATTTTGCATGATTGCATAAGTATGACCTATATCAAATTGCTTGCTGTCTCAGAGAGGGGATGAGAGGAGGGAGAGAGGGACAGATTTTAGAATTCAAAATTAAAAAAAGAGAATGTTAAAAATTGTTTTCACACATAATTGGGAAGAAGAAATTAAAAAAGAATATCCCATTGGCAGCAGTTTAGAAGATGGTTTAAATTGGGGAGAGACTTAAGGCAGAAATCAGTAAGGATGTTTTTGTAATAGTCTATGTATAGGTGATGAAGGTATGAAATAGGCGGTGACTGCTATATGAATGTATAGCAGGAGAAAGGCTTGTGAGATACTGTGGTGGTAGGGAGAATTTCATACTGCAAGGGAAGGAAGGAAAGAAACTTCTTCCTCTCCCCTTATATCCCACGGAGAGGCCAGATGCCATGCCAGAGAGGTGACGGAAGGTAGCATGAAATCCATTAGCCCACTCATCTCCCTCATGACCTAGACAATTTGTACCATTCTTTCCTGGGATTTTCAAAAGCTCCTGTGACTCTGAAAGTTAATTTTTCTTTCCAAGTAGGGCCCTGGCAACTGGAAAACAAAAACCATTTTGGGGGGATTCAATTATCGATTACTTTGCTGGGAGATAAATTCTGGATCAGTCCCCTCTCCTTAGGAGTATTAACTACTTCCTTTTTCTTTTGGGTGATGTAAGACCTGTGCTTGTAATAATTCTATTATGATTATTCAATAACTTTATCACCAAAAGAAAATGTCAGTCAACTCAATTCTATTCCTAATCACCTGCCTGTCCTTGTTACTGAAATCCTTTCAATCCATAGTCTCAGTTCCACTGACACATGAAGGGGAGAGCTAGCTGGCATGGAGAGCTGCTGGGTTGATTGACATAGTGTTTATGTGAGAAAACTATAGTGACATTAGACTGAGGGTAGTGAGGGCAGTGTGCCCCATGGATAAAGAGGGGCCTGAGGAAAGGCCCCCCAAAGAGAGAGAGGACAATAGATGAAAACTAGCTCCCCCTAAAGCAAGAACATTTCACTCACAGCTTCCCATTAATTTGAAACAATATGATTACTGCTGACAGAACATACTTGCTGCAAAAACAAAATACTCCCAGGTTGCTTTTGTTCTAGTATAATATTGGTGTTCAAAGGGCGTTTTGTCTTTCTCTCCCCTTAGTCTTTTCAGATTTATAATCACATGGCAAATGGCACAGGGTAACTTTTAGAGGCTTGACTTTATTTCTACTTAAGCTTCTCTTTTGAAAAATAAGAAAGAGGTTCTGGCTCTATCCCAATCTCATGTATCCTGACAAGAGGCCATTTCCCATTAATGGTAATTGGCATTTATATGGGGCTTCAAGGGTTATAAAACCCTTTAAAAATCTTGTCTCATTTAAGCCTCATGGCAACCTTGTGAATTAGATACTGAAAATATTATAATCCCTATTTTACATATGAAGATTCTTATCCCTACACCCATTAACCCTAGGATTGTCTCCCACTTGTACTCCATGTATGTATGGAATTATTTGTATTTAGAATGTGAGCTCCTTGTGGGCAGAGGCCACATTTGTTGTTTTCGTGGTTTTCCTTTCTTTGTATCCGCATTGCTCAGCATGATTTTGGGCACTGGTTTCTATTGATGAGTTGAGTCCTCAGAGCCTGGCC
Organism: Phalanger gymnotis; assembly: GCA_028646595.1. Lineage (NCBI taxonomy): Eukaryota > Metazoa > Chordata > Mammalia > Diprotodontia > Phalangeridae > Phalanger > Phalanger gymnotis. The sequence goes on from CM053622.1 coordinate 98,101,380, forward strand.
ACATTTCTCCCTCATTCTCCCTCTATTAGGTTCTTCCCTCCACCAGATTATCAGTTGAGAATCATTTAGTCAGCCAGCCCTAAGTAACTTTTAGAAAGGAGTATTTACTAAAGTGATACAGTAAGAATTTTTTGCATAACAGCAACCCCCCTCCCCCAAAATGTCTGTGACATACTCTCCCATAAGTACAAACAGAGTTTAGAAGGAAGTAGACTTGAGCGTAGAGATCACATGTGCAATAGGGTAAATCATAGCTACTGTTTGCTGGAAGACCCTTTTCCCCATTCATGGAGTGCTCAAGAATTTCCCCTTAAGTAAGGTAAATTTACTTCCATCTACTCTTCATTCCTGATATAAACACTGCAGTCAGTAGCGATCCAGGGAGGCAGCCAGAACATTAGTAGGAAAATGGGAGGGTCTAACATCCTTCAGATCCTTTGAAACTAGAAAGGTGGGGAGGAGACCTAGGCCAAAGCCAGAGCTAAGGACTTCCTGCCCACCAGACAATTCCTTCTCAGGGAGGTTAGTTTAATGCCATGCTTGCTCTGAACTTTTGATTGAATCCAGTCTTAACTAGCCTGATAGACGACATCTGGGGAGTAGCTAAGTTTCTTTGACCTTTCTGACCATGATGCCCATGCCAGATCACTTGATATCAAAGGACTTTTAACGCTTGGTCTAAAAGCCTAAGATCTCATCTAATTAAGGTATGAAGGATAAAAAAAAGGTAGAGTCATTTCATCTCTTCTTTTATACTTAGATGAAGAAATTGAAGCATAGACAGGTTAGGAGACTATATAGGCACACACAGCTAGTAAAAGTCTGAAGCTGCATTTGAACTTAGGTCTGCCTGACTCCAAGCCAGTGGGCTACCTAGCTATCTCAGACAAAGTGACCATGCAAAAAAAAGTGGAAAGATAACTCACAGTTCTCCCTGGAGAGGCAAATAAAAGAGTTGGCAGAGTTGGTTTTATCATGTGCATGGATGAAAGGAAACAGTAATCCTTGAAATATTTCATAATCTCTTATTGAGGTGCTCCTGATAAGTATTTATTTGCAAAAGACCATCATAAAATATACATATACGAGAAGACAGTCAGGAACCTAGTGAGGACAAAATGATACCTCCTTTCCATAAGAACCTGGACTCTATCCCTAGGACCTTGAGTTCTGAGGGGTGGGTTTTCTACTTCGTCTTACCAGGAACAGATCTCTACACCACTTTCCAGCCACTTGCAAATCATTCAGACTTGTACAGACATCTTTCCCACTTCTAACTCCCCTTTATGTGTTGTCCTTTCCCATTAGAATCTAAGTTGCTTAGGGGCAGAGGCTGTGTTCCTTTTTTTTTTTTTTTGTATTCTCAGTCACACAAACACAGCAAATGTTTAATAAATACTTTATCATTCATTAAAAAAACCCACAAAAATGAGTGTTACCCCAAGGACAATGTGGGAATATACAGTGGGTAAGAATAGATGGAAGCACATTGGTAACAAGGAATTGAGCAAGAGCAGTGGCTTGAAGTGTGGCATCACAGAAATGTATGACTGGAAGAAGAACGTGGGTGGGTCACATATTTGTAATGTCAAGGAATTTGAAGGAAGCCTCCCAGCATGAGGCGTGGATCCTTTGTGGAAGATTTATGAGAGATAATAGACAAGTCATATAGGATGTGAAGACATAGATGGGCTTCTGTCTATATCATTAGAGGGACTGCTTATACTATGAGATTCCAGATCTATGGAAGTATTAAAATATAATGTCTGCAATTAGGTTAAGTTGGCACTAGCTGACAGATGAAACCTGATTATAACCTTTTGGTTGTACTAGTTAGATTTCCCATAGGTGTGGTGAACTAAGTGAAATATTATAACAAATTTGCAGTAAATTATGATTTTTAAATAAAAAAAACCTTTATCAAGTACTCAGCAAAACATTTAATAATATTAGCATAAGTACATAGTTAAGATAACTTTTCTTAAATTCCTAGATCCATTATTTACCTTAATTGCTAATCTTCGGCTGTTTTCTTTTTAGGCAGTCCTTTAATGCATGGATAATTTTTTTTTTTTAACTCAGCGTAAACTCTCTATTCTGGATCTTGACAAGACTTACCAGTTTTACAAAGAGAAAGAAAACATAGCCAACATATTATGCTTCTGGTCTCCATGAGACCTCAACTATTTTTGAAGACCTGGATTTCAGGCTAAAGTATGTTGTGAAATATATATATATATATATATGTATATATACACACACACACACATACATATATGTATATGTATGTATATATATATATATATATATATAAAACATAAGGAGATTCATTTCACATCTCTATATACCACTGTTCTCTGATCTAAAATGAAGATGTGAAATTATATAATTTCAAAGATCTTTTCCATTTTGTGATTCTATTTTCCCTGTCTAGTCCTTTGACAGCTTTTTTTTTTAATTTGAGAAGTTCCCCTACTTTTCTGATCAATACCCTTATCATCTTATTCTAAGCCAAAGGATTAGTCTGCCTCAATACAGGCTGTTATCTGAATGACTTTAACCTTTTGAAAGGACTCAATCCCTTTTCTATAGAATATGGCATTTAAAAAATCCATTTAAACACGGATTCCACAAACATTGATTGAGAACCTACTATGTACAAAGTGTAATGCTTAATGGTGTGATGGGGGGGGGGTGGAATACACAAATCAATAATAATAACTCATGTTTATATTTTTACTTTCCAGTGGACAAAGAACTTCCCTTACAAAAACTTCTGAGGAGAGTAGTGTGTTATTATCCTATTCTACAGATTCATTACCTGAGGTCTAGGGAGGTTAACTGACTTACCTGAAGTCACATAACTAAAAAGTGGGGGAACCTGGAATTAAACTGCTGGATCTGCTGATTCTAAGTTTCAAGTTCTTTTATGTATTGACTCTGACTTGGAGCTTGAAGTCTTGTAGAGGAGATAAAACAGATGAACCAATAATTATGATACAAGTCAGAATGAATACATGGATAAAAAGAAATAAAGGAAGACTTCTCCTGGGGTGGAAAGGGGGACTACTTTCCAAAATCTCAAAACTGGGAGGAATCTTTAGTTGGAAGGAACCCCTTCTGTTCACTATGCATCATGGAGGAGATGACCTTTGAAATGGACCTTAAAAGAAAGGTGAATAATCAACGAGTTAAAAATGGGACAGGTGGAGAGAGAATTCCAAGACTAGGAGTATGTTAGTGCCTACCCCTTGGACTTCTTATATACGATTCTCTCCACACACTCTTCTCTCCAGCCATACTAGTCAACTTGCTGTTCTTACTTTAAATTGAATATCCCCATATCTGGAATGTTCTGTCCCCTCATCTCCATATCTTAGTGTCCCTGGTTTCCTTCAAGGGTCAGCTGAAGTGTTAACTTCTATGTAAAGCTCTTCTCAATCCACGTGCAACTCTGGAGAATGAATTGGGCTACTCGTCCATGGTCGTCATGGCTAGAATACAAGTTCACAGGATGCCTAGTCCATTTCTCTCCTCTTTTTGTTTGATTCAGCTTCTCTCTAGATTTGACAACACTGCTCTTGATGATCTCATCCCACAAACCCTTTCTCTCTTCTTCAAGTGGGATGATGAGTAACTCCAAGTTGTCGCAGGCATTCTGACCCAAAGTTTGATAGCGCAAGACGGTTAGATATCTCTAAATTCGCACATCTCACATTTCTTTTGAGCTCCTGCCGTTGTATTTTGCTCATAGATCACAGCGCCTTCTTCGATGGGGGCAGGCCATGTTGAGCTGTCCTCTTCCACTTTCTCCTGTGTCATGCAATCAGTTCTAAAGTTTTTCAGGTAACTGCTCAATACTGAACTAGAAATTTCTATTCTTTTTCTCTATTTCTATTCTATTCTCTGGCTCCATTCACAAATCTTGGAGTGCTAAATGTAAAGGCAACTAGGTGGCACAGTGAATAGAGTGTGGGGCCTGGAGTCAGGAAGACTCTTCTTCCTGAGTTCAAATCCAACCTCAGACATTTACTAGTTGTGTGACCCTGGGCAATTTGCTTAACTCTGCCTCAGTTTACTCATCTATAAAATGATTTGGAGAAGGAAGTGACAAACCATTCCAATATTTCTGTCAAGAAAATGAAGAGTGAGACATGACTGAAATGACTGAACAACAACAAATACAAGAATGAAACGCAAGAATCTTGTTCCAGGAGCATTTCCAAGTCTTGCGGGCAGTAAAAAGAGTAGGCAGTATTGTGAGACTGGTGAACGTCCTCTGGTTTATGACCCATGTCATCAAACCCAGGTTCATTGGTTCAAAGAAACAGAGATAACAGAAGATTGCAGAACGGTAGAGTTCAAAGGGAACTTTGAGATGTTTCAGTTCACCCTTTTCCTATTTCAGGTGAGGAAACAGACCTAGTCTATTAGGGTCACACAGTAAATAATCCTACCTGACATTTATAGCACAACCCTTATCTTATTTGATCCTTGTGACAAACCTGTGAAGTAGATTCCCACTTTATTCCTACTGTTATTCTGACTTTATAGATGAGAAAGTTGAGGCTGGAAGAGGTTAAGTGACTCCTCCCTAGTCGCTCAGCTAGTAAGTGGAAGGGGTAGGATTCAAACACTGACGCTCACACCCCTAATTCCAGGCCCTATGCTCATTTTACTGTCTCCAGCTGTCTCTTAAAGTAATGGCAGGTTCTGAGCCTTGGTAGATGTGCTTTGAGTATAGCTGTGGCTGTAGTTATATCTCATCTGCTCCATGCACCTCATGAATTAGAACTCCTTCCTGAATTAACTATTCTCAGCAATACGATGATCCAAGACAATCCCAAAGGACTAATGATAATGTCTGCCTTCAGAGAAAGAGCTGATGTTGTTTGAATACCGACTGAAGCATGCTATTTACCAATTTCTTTCTTTCTCATTCTTTTTTTTTCAAGTCTTCTGATACAAAATGACTAATATGGAAACGTTTTATGATTGCACATATATAACCCATATCTGATTCTTAACATCTTAGGAAGGAGGGAGGGATAGAATTTGGAATTCAAAACTTTAAAAGAAGCTATAAAATTATTTTAAAATGTAATTGGGAAAAAATAAAATATATATTAGAAAAACCCAACAACTCCTTCCTGTTTTGTATCCTAGCTTCATCTGCATATTGCAGGGTAGGGATGGAAATATCTTTAGGAAGGGAATGGCAGTGTCTCTTCCTTGAGAAGAATGCAACCTGGCAGCATACAGATGTAACTGGGTATGAAACATAAACCAAAGTACCTCTCGAGGATGCTCCAGAAATAAGTGACAACATCTGTACCAATGCTGGGAGACTCCTGAGTGAAAGATATTGAGCACTTCTGAGATATGGGAGACTTTATAGCAGTATCCGTTGATTTTCAGAAGTCAGGGAAAGTTAGCAGCTGGGATGGTCCTTCACAATATGATGCCAACCCACTCCTGGAGCCTCCTCTCATATTAGCAAGTCACTGTTTAATAATTTTAATTAATATAATTATTTTAAATAATTTTAAGGCTTGCAAGGTACTATGTATATATATATATGTATACACACACAAACACAACACATACCTGTATATCATACATGTATGTGTGTATATATATACATACATACACACACACACACACACACACACACACACACACACACACACACACACATATATATATATATCATTCAATTGGTACAACAAGGCTGTGGATAGATGCTATTATCTCCATTTTATGGATGAGCAAACAAGCTAGTAAATGACTGAGAAAGGATTTATGCTCAGGTCTTCCTGATTTCAAGACCAGCCCTCTAGCCACCATGACACCTAGCTGCTCCATATTACTCGTCTCCATGCATTTTACCCAGGACTCTCCCAGCATTTTAACAAATGCTGTCACTTATCCAGTTGGTCTACTTTCTGTCCCAAATTCGCTGTACAGATATTCACCTCCATTTCTTTGTTCTGTTCCCTAAGTCTAAGACATTCTCCCTCTCATCTCTGCCTTTTGAATTCTTACCCATTCTTTAATGACCAACTCAAATGACATCTCATCCAGGAAGCTTTCACTGATTTTTCTCAGAACTCAAATGAATCAGGAAGCATTTATTAAGTGCTTATCACATTCCACTCATTGTGCTAATCATTGGGCATAAAAAGAAGACAAAATAGTCCCTGCCCTCAGGGACCTTCTCCTCTCTTCAGGGAATACAACACATTTATAGATTCAGTACCAATACATATTTACAGAGAAGTACATCTAAGAAATAGAGAAAATAAATGCACGGCAATTTGGCAAATTGGGGTACTAATAACTGGGTGAATAAATGAAGGCCTCCTGAAGGAACTGGTACCAGAGCTGAACCTTAAAGGGAGTCAGGAGTTCCAAGAAGTAGAAATAAGGAGGGAGAGCATTCCAGGCATGGGAACTGACCTGTATAAAAGCACACAGGTGAGTGTTAATATCTTGTGAATGGGGAACAGCTAAGTAGGCCAGTATGATTAGAGAGCCAAGTGTGTGAGGAGGAATAATTAGTAATAAACCTGAAAAGATAATCCAGAGTGAGATTATGAAGGGCTTTCAATAAAAGTTGCTAATCTCCATTTCTTTGGTTCACCACTTCCTGTTCTTTATATGTATTCTAGGCTGGACCTACTATAGGGACAGAGTCAGAAACCTTTGAATTCAAGTGCATATGAAATTGCCACCCCTCCACCCCACCACACTCTGATTCAAAAGAATGTATATAAGAAATTCTTAATTTGGAATTTCCTTTCAATATGCAATGTGGCGTAGCAGAAAGAGCTCAGGAATAAGAGCCACACGATTTCACAGTAAGAAATAGAATTTAAAGAGAGGCAGATTTTAGCTTTCTGTAAGAAGAAGCTTCTTAAAAATTAGAACCATTCCAAGAGTGGAACAGGCTGTTTGGGGAGGAAGTGAGCACTCCATTAATAGTGGATGTCAAGTGGAGATAAGCAAATCCAACTCTGAGCATATCCATTAGTCCTGTCTGGGAACAGAGTATGACGCCAAGGCTAATAGTTATAGTAACAATAGTTCACATATTTTAACATGACACTTAAAGTTTTACTGAGTTCTTTCCTCCTAGCAACCCCATGCGGTGGATTAGGAGAAGCATAATGTCAAAGACGACCAGATAGCGTTTGACCACTGCTAAGCAACTAGTTGGGAAGTGAACATTGGGAGGGAAGTAATGGACAGGCTTGTGGTTAATTCTAACTCTTTCTTCCAAAGACAAAAGAAACAGGCTTGATTAAGTTTCATGACAGTTTGCTTCATTTTTGAACAACATTTTTCTGCTATGAGCTAACTGAGGGGATAGAGATCATTAGCCATTGAGAATGGTAGTGTTGGTGGTGGTGAGAGTGACCAGGATATTCTGAGCCCATCATAAGCTACGTCTGATAACATTTCAATTGGGTTAGGCAGAGGTTGTTTCCTGGGCTACAATATGGCCTGTGGACCGTATGTTTAACAACTCTAGTTTAAACTACAAGTACACACACACATATATGTATTTTTGGGGGGGAGGGGCAAGATAGAGCCAGGACAGCAGAATAAAGGCAGGGACTTGCCTGAGCTCCCCCCAAAGCCTTCCAAATATCTTTAAATAATGACTCTAAACAAATTCTAGAGCAGCAGAACCCACAAAAAGACAGAGTGAAACAATTTTCCAGCTTAAGACAACTTAGAAGGTTGTTGCGCCAAGGTGAAAGTAGAGTACAGTCTGGCACAGGCCACATCAGTGCAGACTAGGCCCCAGCAAACCAGAGGCAGGCCTCAGGGTGATCGAATCAGTGGCAGCAATAGTAATTTCCAGACCTCTCAGTCCACAGACTCCAAAGACAACTTAGAAGGGTCAACAGGAAAAGTCTGTCGAACCTAGGTGAGATTGGAGCACAGTCCAACACAGAGACTGGACCCAAGCAAACCAGGAGAAGGCCTTGGGAGCCACTGAATCAGCAGCAGCTGTGACCACTTCCAGAGCTCTCAGACCACAGACAGTAAGGGGGTTGAACAAGTGGTCAGAAGGAGATTATAGGGGTCTCTTTGCTAGAACTGGGAGCAGGACTCTGTTGCTTTGCCTGTACTTAGATGAGGGTTGCAATTCTGGGTGGTAGTCCCAGGGTGAAGAGGAGTACTAGCATACCAACACTTGTGGCAGTAGTGGAGCAGGGACCCTCCCCACAGTTCCAGGGCAGCAGAGAGTGATTGTGGTCACTCATAGAGGAGAGCGTAGGCCAGGAGAGTAATATACGTATCTCTTTTTATATCATACTGCCATGGAAAAACTGAAAACTTACAGGTCCCTAGAAATATCTCTGAAAACAGGTACAGTTTGGGACCCTGTAAGCAGAGTCCTACCTAACAAAGAATTAGAAGTCAAAAAAATAGGCTGGGAAAATGGGCAAACAATAGAAAAAAATTTTGATCATAGGAAGTTACTACGGTGACAAGAAAGATTAAAGCACACACTCAGAAGAAGATAGCAAAGCCAAAGCTCCTACATCCAAAGCCCCCAAGAAACATATAAATTGGTCTCAGGCCATGGAAGAGTTCAAAAAGGATTTTGAAAATCAAGTAAGAGAGGTGGAGGAAAAATTGGGAAGAGAAATAAGAATGATTCAAGAAAATCATGAAAAAAAGAGTCAACAGCTTGGTAAAGGAGGCACAAAAAATACCTTATGGACTTCAGAAAAACCTGGAAAGACTTATATGAATTGATGCTGAGTGAAATGAGAAGAACCAGGAAAACATTGTACAAAGTAACAGCCACAGTGTGTGATGATTGACTTTGATAGACTTAGCTCTTCTCAGCAATGCAAGGACCTAATACAATTCCAAAGGACTCATGATGGAAAATGCCATCCACATCCAGAGAAAGAACCATATGGAGTCTGAATGCAGAGCTATGCAGACTATTTTCTTTTCTTTCCTTTTTTCTTTCTCTGGTTATTTCTATTTGTTCTAATTCTTCTATACAACATGACTAATGTGAATATATGCTTAATAGGCATATATATGCAGATTTCATGCTGTCTTGGGGAGGGGGGAGGAGAGGAATGGGGAAAAATTTAAGACTTATGGAGGTGAATGTTGAAAACTAAAAATAAATAAATTAACTTAAAAAAAATGCAAAAAACCCCAACACCTTAAAAAACAGACTAGTCCAAATGGCAAAAGAGGTCCAAAAAGCCGATGAGGAGGATGTCTTAAAAAGAATTGGCCTAATGGAAAAGGAGGCATAAAAGTCCGCTAAAGAAAAGAACTCCTTAAAAATCAGAATTGGCCAAATGGAAAAGGAAGGTACAAAAGCTCAGTGATTAAAATAATTCCTTAAAATTACAGTTGAGCAAATGGAAGCTAATGACTTTAGGAGAAATCAAGAAGCAATAAAAAAACCTAAAAGAATGAAAAAATAGAAGACAATATTAAATACCTCATTGGAAAAACAACTGACATGGAAAATAGGTTCAGGAGAGATAATTTAAAAATTATTGGACTACCTGAAAGGCATGATTAAAAAAAGAGCCTAGCATCATCTTTTAAGAAATTATCAAGGAAAACTGTCCTGATATTCTAGAACCAGAGGGTAAAATAGAAATTGAGAGAACATACCAATCACCTCCTGAAAGAGATCCCAAAATGAACACTCACAGGAGTATTGTAGGCAAATTCCAGAGTTCCCAGGTCAAGGAGAAAATATTGCAAGCAGCCAGAAAGAAACAATTGAAGTATCATGGAGCCAGAGTCAGTATAACACAAGATTTAGCAGCTTCTACATTAAAGTATTGGAGGGCTTGGAATATGATATTCAGGAGGGCAAAGGACCTATGATTAAAACCAAGAACCACCTACCCAGCAAAATTAAGTATAATCCTTCAGGGCAAAAATGGATACTCAATGAAATAGAGGATTTTCAAACATTCTTGATGAAAAGACCAGAGCTGAATGGAAAATTTGACTGTCAAATAAAAGATGCAAAAGAAGCATAAAAAGGTAAACAGGAAAAGGAAATCAAAAGGGACTTACTAAGGTTAAACTGTTTACATTCCTTTGTGGGAAGATGATACTTGTAACTCATAAGAACTTTCTCATTAGGGTAGTTTGAAGGAGGATATATAGATAGAGGGCACAGGTGTCAGTTGAGTATTAAGGGATGATTATTTAAAAAATAAAATTAAGGGGTGAGAGGAGTGTACTGGGAGAAAAGGAAAGGGAGAGGTAGAATGGGGATAAATTGTCTTATATAAAAGAGGCAAGAAAAAGTTTTTGCAGTGGAGGGGAAGGGGGAAGATGAAGGGCAGTGAGTGAACCTTACTGTCAGAATGGATCTAGAAATCCATTTTACCCTATAATACAGGAGGAAGGAAAGCTGATAAAAGAAGGGGGGAGGTTATAGAAAGGAGGGCAGATTGGGGGAGGGGATAGTCAAAAGCAAAACACTTTTGAGGAGGGACAGGTGAAAGGAGAGAAAGAATAGAATAAATGGGAGGGACAGGAATTGGATGGAAGGAAATATAGTTAGTAATGGTAATTGTGAAAAAAATTAGAAACAATTTTCTCTGATAAAGGCTTACTTTCTCAAATGTATAGAGAACTGAGTCAAATTTATAAAAATAAAAGCCACTCCCCAATTGGTAAATAATCAAAAATGTGAACAGTTTTCAGATGAAGTAATCAAAGCTATCTGTAGCATATGAAAAGTGCTCTAATTTTATTGATTGGAGAAAGGAAAATTAAAGCAATTCTGAGGTGCTACCTCATACCTTTTAGATTGGCTAATAGGACAGAAAAGGAATGTGACCAAATGTTGGAAGGGGTGTGGGAAAAATGAGACATTAATGCACTGTTGGTGGAGTTGTGAACTCCATTCTGTAGAGCAGGGCTGTCTTTATGGCCCATGGGCTGCATGCAGCCTGCAGTGTGATTTTATGTGGCCCGCCTGTGGGTTTTAATTTACACGAGGGAAAAAATAAAATAATCATTCGCATGGAATGCATATTAGATTTTTTAATTCCATCACTAATAAATAATCTCATTGACGTTAATTTTCTTTTTTTTTAAGTAGTATTATGGATGGAACACATCGCACGAAATTTTCAATCAATCTGTGGGATGTGTTCCGTCTGTGCCATGTGGACTAGTCAGTATGCACATACCTTTATGCTGCTTTTGTCACTGTGTGTTTTGTGTTTGCTTTCACACTTCACACCTTTGCCTGTTGTATTGATGACATTCTCCCACTTTCTATTAGTGTACTGCATTTTTTTATTCTGGGTACAGCCCTCAAATAATTACTTTATTTTAATGAGGCCATAAAATTGGCCATAAGACCTAAGGTTGGCTAGCCCTGCTGTAGAGAAATTTGGAACTCTACCCAATGGGCTATAAAATCATGTATACCCTTTGACCTAGCAATACCTTTACTAGGTCTACATCTCAAAAGAAATTTTCCAAAAAGGAAAAGGATCTATATGTACAAAAATATTTATTGCAGCTCTTTTCTGCTGGCAAAGAATACGAAATCGAGGGCATGCCTGTCAATTGGGGAATGGCTGAATAAATTATGATATGTTATTATGATAGAATACTATTGTTTTATAAGAAATAATGAGCAGGATGTTTTCAGAAAAACCTGGAAAGACTTACCTGAGATAATCTAAAGTGAAATGTATTGTGTATAAAGTAACAGCAGTATTGTATGATGATCAGCTGTGAATGACTTAGCTATTCTCAGCAACACAAGAATCCAAGACAACTCTGAGAGACTTATGATGAAAAATGCTATCCATCCCCAGAGGAAGAACTGATGGTATCTGAATAAAGATTGAAACATACTTTTAAACTTTTTCATTTTTCTTGAGTTTTCTTTTTTTAAATCTATGTTTTCTTTCACATGACTATTATAGAAATGTTTTGTGTGACTACACATGTATAACCTATATGAATTGCTTGTCTTCTCAATGAGGGAGTTGGAGAGGGAAAGGGGGGGGAGAAAGGAGAGAATTTAGAACTCAAAGTTTTAAAAATTGTTTTTACATGTAACTTGGGAAAAAATACTAAGTCAATAAATTTTTAAAAATATTAAAATATTTATTTTTCCCAATTATATATAAAAACAGTTTTTAACATTCATTTAATGTTACAGGAAATCTGGATGCTTACTCTTTATATTGTAAGCACTCAGAAGAATTTGGTTGTTTCTTTGGTTTAGGAATGATGTAAAATGAATTCATGGAGGGGACACTGGGCAGTTTCTGGAACTACTTGCAGAAATTTTGTGTGACTTGACAATATAAAGTCACATAAGGGCATGCTGGAGTACTGCTTTTTATGTCCCTGTTAGTGTGAAACATCTGCATTCTTTCTCACATGGTGAGCGTCAGTTGCCTACTTAAAACCTAGGAAAGTTTTTGGTCCAATGGTAACATCTCTTTCCAGATACCACATATTTAGTAGATAGCCAAAAATGTTAACAAGAAAGTTGGTAGTTTCCACAAAGGGTTTATTGAGTGTCCGAACAGAGAGCTCTATGCAAGTTTGAGTACATTTATGAGAAGAGAAAAGGGATATGAACCTACCATGAAAGTAGGATTTGGAACTATGACCAAAGGATTATAAAACTGTGTATACCCTTTGATCCAACAGTACCACTACTAGGTCTGTATCCCAAGGAGATCGTAAAAAGAGAAAAAGATCCACATGTACAAAAATATTATAGCAGCTCTTTTTGTGGTGGCAAAGAACTGGATATTGAGGGATTACCCATCAACTGGGGAATGGCCGACCGAGTTGTGGTATATAAAGGTAATGGAATAGTGCTATAAGAAATGATGAGCATGCAGATTTCAGCAAAACCTGGAAAGCCTTACATGAACTGATGCTGAATGAAGTGAGTAGAACCAGGAGAGCATTGTACACAGTAAGAGCAACATTGTGCAATGATCAAGTATGATAGACAGCAATACAATGATTCAAGACAATTCCAAAAGACTCATGATGGAAAATGCTATCCACATCCAGAGAAAGAACTATGGAGTCTGAATGCATGTTGAAGCATACTGTTTTCACTTTTTGTTGTTTTTTGATTTTTCATTTCTTGTGTTTTTTTCCCTTTTGTTCTGTTTATATTTTCACAACATGACTAATGTGGAAATATGTTTAACATGATTGTGCATGTATAACCCATATCAGATTGTCTTGGAGAAAGGGGAAGGGAGGGAGGGAGAAAATTTTGGACCTCAAAATCTTATGAAAATGAATGTTGAAAACTATCTTTACATGTAATTGGAAAAAATACTATTAAGTGGAAAAATAAAAAAAAATTTAAAAAGTAGTGGCTCAAAGTATGAGGTGAATCTCATTGTTAACAAGGAACTTTTTCTTAGATCATAAGAGCTCTCATTCATTTGGCACTTTACAAAAACACTTTCATGACAACCATTGAGGTTGTTCAAGTATGTTTATTGCCTTTTTCAGATCAGGAAGCTGAGCTAAAAATGATTTGTTCAGAGTTAAACAAGCTAGAGAGTTTCAGAACTATTCCATTAATATTATTTCTAAGATGTGATGTGAACAGACCCAAACAAAATATTCCAGATTAAGTCAAGGGCAAAGTATAGCATGACTATCACCTCAGTCATAGATACCATGTCTCTTTTTATGAAACCAAATATAATTTTTTTTTTATTTTGCTGGTCTTCATATTCTATTTGTATTGAGTTTCCCTTGCCTTCTGTTTCCTTTCCCTTCCCTTCCATTAAAAAGAAAGGTACTTCACTGGCTTTTTTTCAGCTACCCTATCTGTACCTACTTTTGACCTCCCCTCTTCCACACCCACATCCTTTTTAGATGAACTGACAACAAAGGATCATAGAGATGAATCAATCTAGAGTTAAAGGGGTTGTCAAAGGCCAGCTAGTCTAAGTTCTTCATTTGACAGATGTGGAAACTTAGGTCACACAGGGAGTAAGCATCAATCATGCTTTCTTCACTATGAAGCTGATTTGTTTAACCTAAAGATTTACATTTATAAGATAATAATTGTAAAAGCACTTAGTACAGTGCCTGGCACATAACTATATAAATGTTAGCAATAATAATAATTAAAATGATAATGATTATTGTCCTTATTACATTTTCATCTTATCAGATTTGACCCACTGTTACAATTATCATTTGATTTGGTCTTCTAGATCTTTTAGATTCTTCTATCCAGTGATTTAGCTATCCCTCCTAGGTTTGTGTCACCTGAAAATTGATAAGCATTCCTTAATCCAAGCCATTGACAAAAATGTTAAATATCAGTAGACACAACATTTGGGGTATTCAACTAGAGACCTTCTTACAAACTGACTTCAAATGAATAATAACTATTTTTTGAGTCTGAATCCACTTGACTAGACTATTGGCTAGTCCATCTCTCTTCATCTTGTCAACAAGAATAACATGGGTTTTGACAAATGTGAGGCTAAAAATTAGGTTGATTGTGCATTCAGAATTCTTCTGGTCTATTACTCTAATAACTCTATAAAAATTAGTGAAATCAGTATTTTTGATGATAGCCTGCAGGTTCTCTGTGATCACTGATTCCTTCATTAGATAGTCATTTGCCTTCCTAATACATTCTAGAATTTTTCTAGGACTTAAAGTCAAGCTCGCTGGCCTAGAGTTTTCAGACTCTAATTTCCTCTCTTTGTCTTTGTCTTTGTCTCTGTCTCTGTTTCTTTCTTATATGCTATGTGTTCTCTTAAAATCTCTCTATTTATCTCCAAATTCAGCTCCTTATTAGCTATTTTGGTTCTCCCCTTTCTAATCCAAAGTTTATTCTCCTTTGCAAAGAAAGTGGGCAGGATGTAAGGACTGAAGTTTTGGCCCTACTTTGGCCGTCATTAGTCCATTCATTCTATGTATATCATCTTATGCTCCCTGAGGAGCAATCCTATTCCTCTTTCACATCCATCCTCCTGCCATAAAGCTCAAACACACCCCCTCCCTCAAAGACACCTTTATTGTCCTGAGAATTCCTTACCAGCCAGTGCTTGATACCTGATCTTCATATATAGCTCCAGACACTGTTCTTACATGACTATGCCATATTTTTGTATTCTGTTTATGACTTATCTTGCCTTTATTTTTTGCATGTTATTTTTTCCCCTCTAAATCTAATGCAGGGCAAGCTCACAGTTATAAAGATTTGTTGGACACATAATCATATGAAAAGTCAAGAATGATGTTAATCAGAGAAAAGAAAGTGACCTTGCCTCTGGACTTAGTTTTTTTTTCCCTTTTTTAAGGGTCCTCCCTCTATGTTTTTTTTTTAATATCTCAAAAGAAGAACAAATTATTTTTGGAGCTGAGAAAGTGGGGACCCTGAACCCCCCAAACTATTAGCAGTGTGCTAGATGTTGACAAGACATAATTTAGCCATGGAGAATTAAAACAGGAAGTCATAAGGAGTTTCTAATCCTAACCAAAAGTGAAATCTCTCAGAAAGGTTGACCTCAGAGACCAGGAAATCTAGTACATGAAGCAGATTTAGGCCTGAGGGCATTAGCTAGTGAAATTTTGCTCTTTCTTCTATCCAAAACCAAAACAAAACAGGAGAGTGCTGAGGATATTCCTTCTGGAGAGAAAATGCCATTTTATCCAAGAAGTAAATAAGATGCTTCCTAGTCAGGGGAGGGGAGTCAGACTCTGCAAAGATTTTTCTTTTAAATTTTCTTTTATTTTTTCCTCTAGGTCAATGACTGGGTATGTCAAGGGTTCTGTTGTTGTTTTCCTAAAACAGTTGTAACAAGGGGGGTAAAAGCCTAAAGGCTTTAAGCTAAAAGAGTAATGGCAGACCTTATTCATTCTCTTATGAGGAAGAGCTCTAGTATCCCAGCTGAGGACTGCAGTTACAGCAAGGAAATGGAAACAGAGAAAAGTTCTACAACAACGTCCAGGGAATCCATCAACAGCAGCGATCAAAGTACCAGATGAAAAGTAGCCACTGAAGAATAGCCGGAAAGAGACTGATGGAAAAAGACTGGCAAGAGACTGATGCTCTGAAAGAAATTAGATATCTCACCAATACTATATGCCCAGCACATGTTGTACATCATAGGAGATGAACAAGGAACAGCGCAATGACATCAGCAGAAGTCAGTTGTTCTTGTTGAGTTGTTTCAGTTGTGTCTGACTCTTCCCGACCTCCTACATGATTTTCTTGGCAAAGATATTGGAGTAGTTTGCTGTTTCTTTCACTAGCTCATTTTACAGATGAGGAAATGTAGGCAAACAGGGTTAAGTGGCTTGTCCAATGCCACACCACTAGTGTCTTAGGCCCTGGCACTCTATTCACTGAATCACCTAATTGCCCCCCCAGTAGAAGTCAGAAGTAGCATCACCTAATTGCCCCCAGAAGGCCCCAATAGTATTGGATACGTGAGTTTTCCCTCCATACACACTCTGGAGTTAAACGTGTTACAACTTTTGCTATACTGGGAGGAGTGGAAACTTTACCCTAGGATCAGCAGGAAGCTTCCCCAGTTTTCTTCCCTTGAAGTTTTAGAAGCAGCTTGAGAGTTCCAGGTGCTGAGCTCTTTCTCTCTCTGTGTCTGCCTCTGTGTCTCTGTGTGTCTGTGTGTCTGTCTGTCTCTTTGTCTTTCTGTCTGCCTCTCTGGAAGATTGTGGTTCTGAAAGCCAAGTCTTTGACTTCTCCTAATAGGCTGCAAGTGAGTATATGTCTCTTATGTCCGTAGCCTTCTATGGAAGGTACAATTGTTAATGGGGGAGAAGGGGGAAGAGAAATCCCCTCCCCCCCACCTCCCACCCCTTTGCTTCACTCTGCTAGAAGAGTTCTTGAGAACAGTATCAATTCTCTCTTCTTAATTCTCTTGGAGCGAGGCCAGTTTGCTTTTTATCTGAGCCACCAGAAGTGTGATTAATCTTCTCAGCAAGTTATTAGAAGTTCTTTAAGCTCCATCAGTTCCTTTCATCCCATTGCCAATGGCTTATAATACTATCAAGTTAATTGTCAAGTCACCAAGCATTTATCAAGTGCCAAGCTCTGAGCAAAGTGCTGGGGATACAAAGAAAGGCAAAAAAATAGCCCTGGTCTCATAGAGCACACTGTCTAATGGGGAAGACAACATGTGAGCAATTGTGGACAAATGAGCTATGTTCAGGATATATAGGAAATACTCAACAGAGGAAAGAGAAATAAAGGGAATGAGGAAAGATCTGAGGGAATCCAAGAGGTAGGAATGCATATAAAGAAACTTCCAGTTAGGCAGAACAGCCAGTATAAAGGCAGGGTTCAGAGATGTGGGGTTATATGTGAAGAACAATCAGGAGATGTGTGTGTATGTGTATATACACATATATATTTATATAGCACACATATACACACATATATAGTATATGTGCCCATGCAGTATGCATGTATGTATGTATACATACACATATATGGATATAGTTCCATCATTCAGTCATGTCTGACTGTGATCCTGGGGACCATAGTGCACCAATGCTGTCCATGGGGTTTTCTGGGCAAAGATACTAGAGTGGTTTGCCATTTCTTTCTCCAGTGAATTAAGGCAAATGAAGGTTAAGTGACTTGCCCAGGGTCGCACAGCTAGTAAATGTCTGAAGCTGGATTTGAACTCAGGTTTTCCTGACTCCAGACCCGGAGCTCTGTCCACTGGGTCACCTTGCTGCCTACACACACACACACACACACACAAAATACATATCTATCTATCTATCTATCAAGGTGGTATAGTTGACAGGACTTGGCAACTGATTGTTTATTTAGCTGTGTGTGTGTGTGAAAGAATGAGGAGATAAGGATGACACCTGGCTTATTAGTCTAGAGGACTGGTAAGATGGCAATGACTTTGACAATAATAAGAAAGTCAGGAATAGGGGAAGGTTAGAGGGCAAAGACAAATCCAATTTTGGGCAAGCTAAGTTTAAGATGTCTACTGGACACCCAGTTTGAGACGTCCATCGGGCAGTTGGAAATGGGAGACTGGCAGTCAACAGAGAAGGTTGGGCTGGATAGATTTGGGAATCATTTATAAAAGGTGATCACTGAATTCATGGAATTGATGTTATCACCAAGTGAAGTAGTTTAGAGGGAGAAGAGAAGAGGAGCCAGGACCCAGCCCTTTGGCATACCCATGGTTAGTGGGAGAACATGCATGATGGTTCATATCAAGAGAGATTCAGAAGGAGACATCAGGTTGGAGGAGAACCAGGACTACTGTGAAAACCCAGAGAGGAGAAAACATCCAGAAGAGGTTGATCAACAGTCTCAAAGGTGGAAGAAAGTCAGTAAGTATGAGAATTGAGATAATTCTTCAGGTCAATTAATGACTGACAATGATCCATATTCAATTATTGTATTAGCTTGTTTGGGAAACTCTTTTGCACTCTATTTTTAGATTGGTGAGGAAACACCTCAATTTCAGCAGGACTTACCCCCTGCGATCCACCTCTTTTACAAGAGAATTACCCATGGTGTATTTAAGGGACTGCTTGAGAGAGCCAATTTAACTATATTTGAAGGCTCATGTTGTCTAATGCTCAAAGACAATGTTGGAAGGTCAGTTTAGAGCCAGTTTTTTAAATAACTTCAATGCCAAGATAAAGGATTTTATTCTTTTGGCAATGAGAAACTATCAAGCATTTCCAGGGAGAGAAGGGACCTGGTAAAATGGTATCCTCAAAAGACTAATCTGGTGTCCTTATAGGCTTCATTAAAAGGAGCCATGACTGGAGGCAATGTGACCAAGAGGCTATTTATTGAGTGGTCCAGGTGTGAAGTCCAGTGGCCAGCTCTTGTGGCAAGGAGGACAACTTGGTATCCTAGAGACTTAGTGTCAGAAAATTTGAGTTAGAATCCTAAGTCACTTAACCTCTCTGTACCTTAATTTCCATATCTGTAAAATGGAGATAATACCTATCCCACAGGAACACATTTTGTAGATGTTATAGACATGTGAATTATCACCATTATTATTATTATTAATTATTATTATTATTATCATCATTTTTGGCAGGGCAGTTGGGGTTAAGTGACTTGCCCAAGGTCACACAGCTAGTACATGTGTCAAGTGTCTGAGGCCAGGATTTTGAACTCAGGTCCTCCTGACTCCAGGGCCGGTGCTCTACTCACTGCGCCACCTAGCTGCCCCATATCACCATTATTATTAAAAGTGCACCACTTTCCTTATACAGTTGTGAGAAAAAGTTTTACTTTATAAATATGAGTTATTATTCTTGTAGTATAGTAGGCAGCTTGGAGGTACAGTGGAAGGAGTGCTTCATTTGCAGTCAGGAAGATGTGGGTCCACATCCTGCCCCCCCCAATTTATTAGCTGTGGGACCCTGTGCACATCACAACTTCTATTTGCTTCAGTTTTCTTATCTGTAAAATGGGGATAATAATAACACCTATTTCCTAGAATTGTCATGAGGATAAACTGAGGTAATTGTAAAGGGCTTGGCAAACGGCTCTATACACATGCCAGCCGCTATTAGTACAGTGTCTAACCTGACAACCGCAGGGTAGCGTGGCAGAAAGGAGCATTCATTAACTCATTCATTCCTTTTGTACTCAGTTTTTGGGTTTTACTTATTGTTTGTGGGAAATCACTCTTTTTCCTCATCTCCTTCTTTGAGAATCTCAGGTATATGCCTGTCTGTGTCTGCCTTCCATTCTTCTCCGAGAAATGTCACTGGCTGCCACTCAGGCATTGTCCTGTGATTAAGGCCACTTTGTAGCTGGAGGGGATGTTTGACTCCTGTTTAAGATGACATTTTCTTTGTTGGAGCTCTGGGAGTTTTTTTTTTCCCCATCCCCTTCCACTGTTGTTTCTCAGCTCAGATTCCTGTCACTCTGGTCTTAAAAAGAGATAAATCTCTAAAGATGGGGGAAAGCCAGACAATGTTTTCAGCACTTCTCTGTTGCCAATCTGTTTTTCCTTTGGGAAGGAAGCTCGCCTTGCAACACTTGCTCTGGCTGGTGGCTTCATTAGTACAGGCAGCATCTGCATGGGGCCCCAGCACAGCTCTCTCTCTCTCTTAGGATGAGTTCTTTCACATAGGACAACAAAAGGAGCAAAGAGATTTTTCTGCTGGCTTTTTGTGTCTTTCTGTCTTTTTTCTGTATGTACATGTGTACGTCATGGTCACCCCATCTCTCCTTATCTCTTTCTCTAGCACAGAAACAGATCTGTCTACATACACACATTCACTCGCTGCCTGACTTGTAATCACTTACCTCACAAAACTATGAATTTCTTGATACTGAAAATCTAGATCTGTTATGACATATTCTTAGGGCCTGGAGCTAGAAGTGACCTTGGAGGTCATCTAGTCCAAAACCACATTTTAAAGAAGAGGATGCCAAGGCCTAGAGAAGTGAAATTACTTGCTCGGGGTCATGTAGAGAGTGAGTGTAATATGATATAATAGAAAAAAAGGATTCAATCTGGAGTCAGAGCATTTGGGTTCAAGTATGATTTCTGCTACTTTTTATCTGTGTGATCTTAAACAATTTACTTTATATTTCTGGGCCTCAGTTTTATCATTTCTAAAATCAGGGCATTGGACTACATGGCCTCTTTCCATATTAAGTTCTACCCATGGCCAAGTGGCAAGCCTAGGACTGGGGCCTTAGATATTAAGTTATTTTGCTAATGATGCTCTCAATTAATGCATATTCCACCTGTGATTAGAGACCATTTAGAGCCTGGTTCAGATGCTGACATTCCATTGGATCAGTGATACGGCTATTCCCTCAAATAATGCAGTCTATAACCCATCTGTGCCTGCTTATCCCATGTGAGTCTCAACAATGTCTTCTTATAATGTCATTAACATCTTGGAGGCTTTCATGTTCTCTTTACATCATGAGGATACCAGTGGAGATATGCGCTGTCTGTTGGGTATCTCTCACTCTTGATACATGACTAGTTCCTCTGCTTTTTCAATTATACATTTCTCTTCCTCTTACTTTAGCCATATACTTTCCAGGGATATACACATAGATAACGAGGTTGATGATTTCATTGCCAGAGCTATCTCAGCCTTTGGGAGGTTCCAAAAGAAAGTGTGGGAGAGATGTATTAGGCTGCCTGCTAAATTGAAGGTCTACAGAGCCATTGTGTTGATGTCATTGTTGTAAGCCTGTGAAACCTGAATGCCTTACCAGAGCCAAATCAGAAAATTAGACCACTTCCATTTAAATTATATTAAAAGATATTGATCACCTCCAAGACAAGCTATTGGATGCTGAAGCCCTTCTTGAGCTGAACTACCAAGCATTCAAAGTCTACTGCAGAGAGTACAACTCTGATGGGCTGGCCATGTTGTTTGGACGCCAAACATGTATTTGCCTAAAAGACTATTTTACAGAGAACTCACACAAGGCAAGTGCTCACATGAAGATCAGAAGAAGCAATACAAGGACATTCTTAAGGTCTTTCTGAAGAACTTTGGTATGGATTGTGAGACATTGGAGGTAATGGCATAGACTCGTCTAGAATGTATGTACATATCAAAGAAGGAGTTGTGCTCTATGAGCAAAGCAGAATTATGGTAGCTCAAAATAAACATGAGAAATGCCAATTTAGAAACACCGCCCTCTCAAGTGGTCATACAGACTATTTATGCTCAACTTGTGGTAGAGACTTATGAGGTCATATTGATCTGGTCAGCCACAGCCAGACCTGTACATTGATCCTAATGTCATTTTGGTCCTCTCTATGCATGAAGGATGAGCAACAATTAAAACTCAAATGACTTCATGTAGATTCTGTGTTTTTTCTGTCAGTCTATTATCATATTATCTCTCCTCTCTCTAAGAAAATTAGAAAAATATGGAGCATATTACTTCTCAGACTTATGGCTAGGTGAACAATTTATGAACAAATAAGAGATACAAAGCAAAGGGTGAAAAATGGATAGTTTCAATTTCATTAAATTAAAAGTTTTTTTGTATAAATAAAGCAAATTATACCCAAGATTAGAAAGGAAACAGAAAATCTGGAAAAAAAATTATAGACGGTTTATTAGATAAAGGTCTCGTATCTCAAATATATAAAGAACTTTGTCAGGTCTATGAGAATACCGGTCATTCCCCAATTGGATCATGGATCATGCTGGCTTCAATCTTGGCCTTCTGTTCTTCTTTGTCTCTGACTCTTTGCTTCTCTAATGAAACAGGGATTTGAATTAACCCATTAATACCTTAGGTCAAATTAATTTATGAGATTTTTTTCCTCCCTAGCAAGACATGGAGGAGAAGTGACATGTTGACTAGGGAAGAGAAGAATCTCAGTGACAGCCCAGTGGGCTGCTGAAGTAGAAAGTTTTGTGTATCTACAGTATCACAAGGATCAGAGAGGACATTGTAGGGATCATAATTGCCCAATGTGTAAGAAAAACCACTGAGGCAGAGCTGTGAGCCAATGGTACTTTATTAAAAGTTCCATGGTCCCCTCTAATGAAGCATACCCCACATCTTCCTCATGACCTGAGATGCCCCTAGTCTACAAGACATTGTTTTTATAGGTTTTGAATCCCAAATATACAAAAAGGCGTGGCAGAATACAAAATTTCATTGGTTGATAGACGTTGCTCTTGAGGGCCAAAAATGACATATCAGCAGGGGAGTATCACAGGATGAATGAAGCATGGGGCATCATGTTGGACAAGAGAGAGTGGTCCACAGGTACAAAAATAAGTTGGAGGATTTTCCAAAGAATCAAGGCATCCCACCCATGCTGGATTTGTACACAGAATTTGAGTAAAACAGTATGGAGATATTTTTGTCAGCATCCTTGTGGTTGTGCAAGTGAGTTTCATAACTGGTAAACAAGTAGTGAACATTACATTAAAGTTTGAGGCCCACTATAAGGGTCTTCTATAAGAATTTATCTTATCTAATTATCACTATATAATTTATGTAAAACATCAAACTGATTGATACTGATTGGAATAGAGTAGGGGTCCAAATGACTCATTTCTCACAGCTTATGCCCAAATAAAGGTGTATACTGAATTGGTGAGGAAGGCTCTGGAGGCAGAATTGTCCAGTGAAACCCAAAGGTCAGTTGTTTGTGACATAGGTCTTCTAAGTTTTTAAGGGCTTATAAGTTAAATACTCCTTGCTTAAGTGCATTTTCTAAATCCGTGTAAAAGCCCTTAGAAGGGGAAGGGGGAGGGGAAGAGAGGAGGAAAGGAAACGGGGAGGAGAAGGAAGAAAGAAATAAACATTTGTATAGTGCTTACTACATGCTAGGAACTATACTGAATACTTTACAATTATCACCTCATTTTATCTCCAATTAAGAAAGAGATCTGATTAACTCATCTCAAAAGGTTGTGCAGAGGGTGGGGGAGGAATAGAAGTGGAGGTCTTACGTGATTTGGAAGGAATGATTTGGAAATGCCTTTGCTATGATCTGTAAATGTGTCAGGCAAGAGAGGGCAGTTCTACTTTTGGCAAGCAAATGGTAGATACTGTCAGCAGGCTCTTTTTGTCTGATCTGTGGCTAAATCGACTTGCCTAAAAGATAATTTCTGAATCACAACCCTCACAGAGAGCAGTCTGGAAGTCTGAAGTCAGGAAGAAGGTGACTCTTTCTCATCTGTGGCTCCTACATATTTGATGGCCAAATATTTACAGAGCATCATGTAAGCCCTGTGCTAAGGTTTTTATAAGCATTTTATGAATGCTAATGATATTTTCTCCTACAGGCATCTTAAGCTGAATATCTACTTAATAAAGTCATTGTGAAACCTGCCAGTTATTAATCTCTCAGCACAGAAATAATCCTTTATTCATTTTATTGTTGCTTTCTTACCAGCAGGCTGTGTTTCTGAGCTCCTCAGTGGGACAAAACCTGAGCTGGCTTTGTTCTGGGTCAGCTCAGAACACTGTCTAGGAGAAAAGAGGAAATGGAGTCAAGCAGTTGACACTTGAAGCTATGAGGAAGAGTGGGCAGGTGTGAACAGGCTCTCTTTTTCTTCTTTATTTTTGGCTCTAAATGGATTGCTGTTGAGGCATGTCTGTTCTGAAAATACATTGAGTTTGCTGTCTAACTGTATTCTTGTTTCAGCTAAACAAAAAGCTTCTTGACAAAAAGACAGCTTAGGTATATGTATACATATATATGTGTATATACACATACATACCATACATACATACATATGTATACTTATATTGTATACCTATATACATATATGATACGTGATGAGAGAGAGAGAAAGAGGGAGAGACAGAGAGAGAGAGAGAGAGAAAGAAAGAACACACACACACTCTTTTTACTAGGAGAGAGTAGGGAAGATAATCTTAAATTCTAAGATGTGAGACTTGATTTAAAAACATATCATCACTGCTTTGTTTAGTTACTTTACTATATGTTTGTCTCATTTTACCAAGCTCTACTTGGAAATTATGCATGGTCTACTATTTTTTACCTCCTCTATAATGAATGGATGGACAAATGAATGAATTGATAAGCAGAGAATCAATTAACAATAATGACAATAGCTAAGATTTCTATAGTGCTCGCTGTGTGCCAGACACTGTGCTAAGTGCTTTGCAGTTATTATTTCATTTGGTCCTCACAATAACACTGTGAGGTAAGTGCTCTTTATTATCCCCATTTTACAGATGAGGACACTGAGACAAACAGAGGTTTAATTGCCTTGTACAGGGTCGTACAACTAGGAAGTGATTTGAGGGTGGATTTGAACTCGTCTTCCTGATTCTATCTAAGCTCGTCTTGACTGTGCCACCTGTCTGTGATCAAACACTTATTTTGTGCCAGGCATTTTGCTAAATGTTGGGAATATGACAAAAACAACAAAAACAATCCTTTCCCTCAAGAAGCTTAAATTCAAAATATATACAACTTTTCAATATATTCATGTAGAAGATGTATACAGAATAGATACAAGATGAGCTTAGAGAGAAAGGCACCAGCAGCTGAGGAAATAGGAGACACCTTGTGTGGTATTTGAGCTGAGCCTTAAAGAATGCCATGGATCCCAAGAAGCAGGGTAGATAAGACAGAGATTTACAGGCATGGGGGATAGACCATACAAATGCACAGAGACAAGAATCAGAATATGGCATGTAAGGTAGAGAAAGAAGCAATATAATTGGACTATATAGTGTATGCAGGATAGCAATAATTAGAAAGACTTGAAAGACAGGAGTAGGTCAGGTTGCAAAGAGATACAAATGTCAAAAAAATGGATATTTGATCACAAAGGTAATAAGGACTCCCCTGAAGTTTATTTAGTAGGGATGTGTGACAAAGTCTTTAGAAAGATCATTTTGACAGCTGAGTGGGGAGACTTGAGGAAAGCAGCCCAATTAGAAGATTGTTACAACAGTCCAGGCATGAGGTGAAAAGGGCCTATGAAAGAATGATAAGAATTATCCTAAAGGTAAGAATGAAAAGAAATGGCCACAATTTGGATGTGTGGTAATGAGAATCAGGAGTTGAAGATGACACTGATGTTAAGGAGTCTGGGTGACTGAGAGGATAGTGTTGTGCTTGACGGTAATGGCAAAGTTGTTAAGAGGAGATTTTTTTTTGGGGGGGGATATAATGAGTTTTGTTTTGGATATATCAAGTCTGGGATGCCTACAGGAAATACAATTTGCGATGCCCAAAAGACATTTGGTGATGTAGGCTTGAATCTCAGAAGACAGATTAGGGCTGGAGGTACAGATCTGGAAATCATGAAGATTCTCAGAGAAGAACAAAGGGCCAGTTATGATCATTGAACCCATGGGAGCTGATGAGATCACAAAACAAAATAGTATGGTGGTAAAAATAGAATAAGGTCCAGGACCTTACGGAGAAAACCAAGGCTAGTGGATGCAACCTGGATGAAGAGCTAGCAAAGGAGATTGAGAAGTACAAGTTGGTTGAGGCATAGTAGCACACATTTGTAATTCTAGGTCCTGAGGATGTTGAGGCTAGAAGACCTCTTAGACTTGGAAACTGAGTTGAAGTAGACTATTGTGAATGAGTGTCCACACTAAATTTGACATTACTGTATTGGATTCCTGGGAACGAGGGATTCATCAGATTGTCTAAGGAGGAGTAAAACAGCCCAGATAAGAAATAAACAGGTCCAAACTTTCATTCAATCAGTAGTGGGATCAGGAAGTGAGTGGTCTATGTACTCCTATGCTTGGTGAGGTGGGAGGAGGAAGAGGAGGAGAAGAAAGAGGAAGAAGAGGACAAAGACAATAACAGAATCCAACGACAACAATGATGATGACAATGATAATAATGACAATTAAAAGAAGGAGAACATGGGCAAGTTTTTGAATAGACAGTAGGAGAACCAAAAGAGAACAATGTCACTAAAATATAGAGAGGAGAGAGCATAGGGGAAAAGAGAGTAGTTGTCAAAGGCTGTGGAGAAGTCAAGAAAGATGAGGACTGAGAAAATGCCATTAGATTTGTCTATTTAGATGTCATTGGAAAGAGCAGTTTCAGTAGAATGATGAGGTTAGAAGCCAGATTGCAAAAGGAATAGAAGCATTTAAGAGGAGAGGAAGAACAATTAAGAAGATGAGGAAGAAGAGAGAAGAAGAAGTACCTTCTGAAGACAGATTCCTCCAGAAGTTCAGAGATATAGGACTACTTCTAGCAGGGGTTGGATCAAGTGGGTTTTTGTTTTGCTTTGCTTTTTAAGATGGAAGAGTCATGGACATATTTATAAGCAGCAGTAGATAGGGAGAGATTGGAGATAGGGAAATCAGTTGATATTTCCTCCTTCAGAAATAATGGCAGTGTTATGGAATCCTGTGCATAGAGAAAGAGGTGCAAAGTTTGTAGGGAGAAATCAGGTTGGAGAAAGGGAGGGGATGTGCAGAATTTCCTGGGTGGATTGCTAGATGAGATATGTGGGACATGGTTCAGTTATCTGGGACCAATTAGATCAAATGGTCTGGGTAAGTGTATACCCATTTAGTAACCACTCAATATGGCTCTACTTCAAAATGGGAATTTCAGAACTGAGTGATTTACTTTCTCCAAGGACTTGGGTTACTGATTGTAGAGGTTCAGTAGTGAGTGTAATGTTAGGAGAAATAGGGCAACAGTAGGAGAATCAATGGCAATATGGCCTAGATAGATACCTAGATAGGATATGAAACATGTCTAATTCATTCCCTATCCTAGTAAATGCTTAATAAATATTTCTTAAATAGAAGAATAAGTGAATGAATGTGCAAATTGGTAAATACAACAAAATAGATTCTATTCCAATGTTTAAGTAGGAGATAATAGCAAAGATCCAGGACTAAGAATCAGAAAGTAGGAGTTGAAGTTTCAATTCAAGCAATTACTAGGTTATTGAACTAGTAAGTTGATAAAATTCTTTGAGTCTCAATTTCATCTTTAAAATGAAGGATATAAAGAGGGCAAAGCCAGGAGGGTAGAGAGAAGTCAGGAAGTTGCCTGAGCTCTCCCCAGATTCCCTTGGAAGTAATGTTAAATCAAGCCTCTAAACAGACTCTGGAGTGACAGAACCCACAAAAAGATGGAGTGAAACAATTTTCCAGCTTAAGATAACTTAGAAAGACTTCAGGAAAGGTCTGTCTCACTTGGTTAAAGGGGAGAGTAGCCCAGTGCAGGCAAGCCAGTGGGAGGCTCTTAGGTGCAGCACAGATCAGCAACTGAGGTCCCATTGCAGAAGCAAATTGTGAGCCCTGGAACCCCACCACAACATGCACAATTAGGCCTCTGGCCTCAATTATTAGAAGCTTGGGATGTTGCTCTCTGTGGCCCAGGAACAGAGCTTAACTTTAAAAGTCACGAAAGAGGTTCAAAAAATGAGTAAGAAAAAAGCCATGACCATAAAAAGTTACTATGGTGATAGGGAAGATCAAAACACAAACTCAGAAGAGGACACCAATGTCAAAACTCCTACATGTGAAGCCTCAAAGGGGAATATAAATTGGTCTCAAGCCCAAAAAGTCCTCATGGAAGAGCTCAAAAAGGAATTTAAAAATCAATTAAGAGAGGTAGAAGAAAAACTGGGAAAAGAAACGAGAGTTATGCAGGAGGATTATGAAAAAAAGAGTCAACAGCTTGGAAAAGGAAGCACAAAAATTGAAGAAAACAACTCCTTAAAAATAGAATTGGCTAAATGTAAAAGGAGATACAAATCTAACTGAAGAAAATAATGCCTTAAAATTAGAATTGGGCACATGGAAGTTAATTACTCTATGAGACATCAAGAATCAGTCAAACAAAATCAAACGGTCATTGAAAGAGTCCACAAATTACTTCCCAAAAAAGATCCCAAAATGAAAACTCTAAGGAATATTGTAGCCAAATTCCAGAATTATCAGGCCAAGGAGAAAATACTGCAAGCATACAGAAAGAAGTAAATTAAATATCATGGAGATACAGTCAGGATTACACAGGATTTAGCAGCCTACCTACATTAAAGGATCAGAGAGCTAGGGATATGAGATTCTGGAAGGCAAAGGAGCTTGGATCACAACTAAGAATCAACTACTCAGCAAAATTGAGCATAATCTTTCTTGGGAAAAGATGAATATTCAATGAAATATAGAACTTTTAAGCTTTCCTGATGAAAAGAACAGAGTTGAACAGAAAACTTGATTTTAAAATACAAGACTCAAGAGAAGCATAAAAAGACAAACAGGAAAGAAAAATGTTATTTAATAAGTTAAACTGTTTATATCCTCACATAGGAAAATGACACTTATAACTCTTGAGAACTATATCTCTATTAGGGCAATTAGAAGGCATATACATAGAGGGTATAGGTATAAGTTGACTTTGATGTGATGATATAAAAAATAAGGGGTGAAAAAGGATTATACTAGGAGAACAGGAAAGAGGGAGGTGGAATAGGGTAAATTGTATCACATGAGGAGGAATAAAAACCCTATTACAGCAGAGAGAAAGAAGGGAGGTGGGAATTGTTTGAACCTTACTCTCATTGATTTGGCTGAAAGAGGGAATTACATATGCACTTAGTTGGGTATAGGAATTTATCTTAACCTACAGGGAAGTAGGAGGGGAAAGGGCAAATTAGGAAAGGGAAGGGGGGGACTGACAAGGGAAGGCAGAAGTAGGAGGGGAAAGGGGAAAGGAAAGGGGGCTGATAGAAGGGAGGGCAGATAGATGGAGGCAGTGGTTAAAAGCAGAACATTGGTGAGGAGGGAAAGGGTGAAAGAAGAGAGAAAAGTATAAACAAGGGGAAAATAGGATGGAAAGACACAGTTAGTAATAGTAACTGCGAATGTGAATGGGATGAACGCTCTCATTAAACAGAAATGGATACCAGAATGGTTAAAAACCAGAATCCTACAATATGTTGTTTACAAGAAACACATTTGAAACAGAGAGATACACACAGAATAAAGGTAGAAGGCTGGAGCAGAATATATTATGCTTCAGCTGAAATAATAATAAAAGGGTAGCAATCCAGATCTCAAACAAAGCAAAACAAAAATTGATCTAATTAAAAGCAATAAGGAAGGAGACTAGATCCTGCTAAAAGGGACCATAGATAATGAAATAGTATCGATACTAAATATATGTGCACTGAGTGGTATAGCACCCAAATTCTTAGAGGAGAAGTTAAGTAAGTTATAGGAAGAAATATACAACAAAACTATACTAGTGGGGGAGCTCAACCTCCCCCTCTCAAAACCAGATAAATTTAACTACAAAATAAACAAGAAAGAAGTTAAGGAGGTGAGTAGAATTTTAGAAACGTTAGATATGATAGACATCTGTAGAAAATTGAATGGGGATAGAAAGGAATATACCTTTTTCTCAGTGGTACATGGCATTTACAAAAAATTGACCATGCATTAGGGCATAAAACCTCACAATCAAATGCAGAAATGCAAAAAATATTACATGCATCCTTTGCAGGTCATGATGCAACAAAAATATGTGTAATAAAGGCTCTGGACCATAAAACTGTACATATTCTTTGATCCAGCAATGTCACTACTAGGTCTATATCACAAAGAGACTATAAAAAAGGAAAGAGACCCACATGCGCAAAAGTAGTTATACCAGCTCTTTTTGTAGTAGCAAAGAATGGGAAATTGAATGGATGCCCATCAATTGGGGAATGACTGAACAAGTCATGGCATATGAATGTAATGGAATATGATTGTGCTATAAGAAATGATGAGCAGGGGGATTTCAGAAAAAAAAACTGCAAAGACTTGCATGAACTGATGCTGAATGAAGTGAGCAGAAGCAGGAGAACGTTGTACACAATAACAGCAACATTGTATGAAAATCAATTATGGTAGACTTAGCTCTTCTCAGCAATACAATGATCCAAGACAATTCTGAAGGACTCACGATGGAAAATATTATCTTCATCCAGATAAAGAGCTATGGAGTCTCAATGCAGATGGAAGCATACTATTTTCACTTTTTTTTCTTTCTCTTGGCTTTTTTCTTTTGTTCTGATTCTTCTTTCACAACATGACTAATGTGGAAATATGTTTAACATGATTGTACATGTGTAACCTATATCAGATTGTTTATTATCTTGTGGAGGGGGAAGGGAAGGAGAGAGAAAAATCAAATAAAAAAATCAAAATCTTACAAAAATGAATGTTGAAAACTATCTTTACTGTAAGTGGAAAAATTATTAAAAATAAATACTATTAATACTAAAATTAAAATACTATTAATACTTTAAAAATAAAATACTATTAATAAAATACTATTAAGTAATTTTTTTAAAAGGAGGAAATATTAGATCTGGAAAAGTCTTGAGAGAACATTTATATATATTCCCTCATTTTACAGACAAAGGAACAGAGAGGTGATGTGAGTTATCCAAAGTCACACTACTTCTTGGTAGTAAAGGTAGTCCTAGATTCCTAGGTTTGCTGACTCTCAGTCCTATTCTTTCTCTTCTAGCACAGCTGGTTCTCCACTTTCACTTCATTCCCTCTTCATGTAACTGTGGTGTCCTTTATGTAAGCAAAAGCAATGCTACTGCCTTACCTCTGCCTGGAGAAGATAACTTAATAAATTGCCTTGTGACTCTATTCAGCAGCCCTTTGATATCTCAGTCAAAAACACCCCCTTCCTGGTCACCACTCCTCAATATGTGTTGCCTTCTCCAAGTAGAATGTAAGTTCTTTGAGGTCAGGGACTCTTTTGCATTTTGTATTTTCATTTCCCAATACTCTAGAACAGATCCTGTCACATAAGTGCTTTTCGGTTGTTGTTCAGTCATTTCAGGCAAGTCCAACCCTTTGTGACCCCATTTGTTTTGTTTTTTGTTTTGCAGAGATGCTGAAGTGGTTTGCCATTTTCTTATTCAGCTCATTTTACAGATGAGGCAAATGGGGTGAAGTAATTTGCTCAGCTAGTAAGTGTCTGAGGCCAGATTTGTACTCACAAAGATGAGTCTTCCTGACTTTGTTCCTGACACTCTATTTCCTTAGAAGTTCTGGTAGGTGCTTAATAAATGCTTTTTCAGTCATCTCTCCACCCATCCATTTGTTAAAAGACCATATGAGTTGATCATCCATGAGTGAGGCTCGAGCCCCATTTCGGTTGAGCTATCCACACCTCCTCCCTAATCTTCTGTGACCAGATGCATGCTTCACATTTGCAGCTCAGCTGGATGGGTGTCTAGTTCCTACATGCCCACGAGCTGCTTCCTTTTAAGAAACCAGAGAGAATGCAGCCACCTTGAGCCTGTCTGATACACGGAGGGGTGCTGATTTTTCTTCCTTCTCCTATTTTCTAAAATTCAGTGCATGCTTGGTCCTACTTTTCTGGTTTCTGACTATAATTTGTGCCTGTATTTCATCCATATAATCTAGAGCTGAAAGGCACTATCAAGCATCTTGTGTAATTCCTTCATGCTACAAGAGGAAACAGCCCTAAAGAGGTGAACTTTCTTGAGGTCATTCAACTAACAAATAGTACAACTGGGTTGTGAACTCTCAGTAGTCCTCTCATTCTAAGCCCAGAGCTCTTTCACTGGTTTTTCATCTCATCCATATTTCTCTCTTGCTCATCCCTTTGACCTGGCTTTGGTACCCTCAATATCTCTTCCAAGTTACTGTCTCTTGAACATTCTTTATATCTGTGCCTGATACTGTGTCACTAGCATTCTTTGTCCTTCACAATAGCATTATCCTGGGATCCTGGATTCAGGATTCCTTACATCTCAACCACCTAACAACGCAGCTGAGGCAGCTGAGTGTAAAGTCTCCCAATAAACTGGGCTTGCCATCAGAGAGCCTGAATTTATATCTCATTTCTACCATTTATTGCCACTTCCTTTGCCCTATCATCATCTATTCATTTGTATTGGACTCTATAATCCCTCTTTGTTCTTTGCTACTATTATATGTTACTTGCCATACATTATTCATCTTGAATCATATTTTGCAATCAATACCAGAGGTGTGAAGAGCCACAGCATCCTGTGACGTGGCCTTCAAGTAGTTTCCAATTTGTGGTTAAGCCCTTGTTGTAGGTTTCCAGTGGTTTCATGACTTCCTTAAGCTCCCATCTCTCACAGCTTGGCAATGTGTTACTCTGCTTCCACTTAGAAAAAGCAGTTGAAACTATCCTTCTAATCTTAAGTGACTGTGGACTAAAAGAATGAATGCATAACATTATTTTTCATTCCCTTCCTGACAATTTCCCAACCAAAGCCAGAAAGTGAAGTCCAAGATTTCAGGAGAGCAGTTCCCTAAACAAACAGCCTGATTGTGGCAGAAGTTCAAATTTGAGCAACATATTTCTAGACTTGATCTTGGATCTTAATGCTTTCGATATTCAGTTTCTCTATATGTGAAATGTGGATTATTACTAGATAATGGAATAATTTTTGGGGAAAAA
The DNA here is from genome assembly GCA_028646595.1 of Phalanger gymnotis. NCBI lineage: Eukaryota > Metazoa > Chordata > Mammalia > Diprotodontia > Phalangeridae > Phalanger > Phalanger gymnotis. Next base: position 98,134,343 of record CM053622.1, read on the forward strand.
TATTTAGGACTCAATGACCAAGTCATGTTTTTAACTAAAGTTTAGAAAAAATCCTAGTCATCTGGGCTCTGGGGTATATTAGGAATTTTTCTAATATAGTATGTATCTGGCAACTAATTTATAATAGAAAGAGTCCCAGATTTTTAATCAGATGATTTCAGTTTGAGTCTCAGCTTGACTAATTACTATCCAGAGGGCCTGAGCAATTCATTTCTATCCTTTGGGCCTTGGTTTCTTCACTTACAGAATAAAAGGGTTGACTAGATGACTTCCAAATTTTGTTCCATAACTTGAAATCTCATGATCCTAGAAGTCATAGATCATAGGGTTATAGACCTATACCTGGAAGCTATCTCAAAGGCCATCTTGCCCAGTGCCCTCAGGGGAAGTACCTAAGGAAGGGTCAGAGAGGTCAAAGGGCTTAAGGACATAAAATCTATATCAGTGTACAGCAGAAATGATTTTTTGAAGTATTGAATTATTCCTATCCCATTTCAAAAAGGAAAAGTCAGAAAATAGGCATGAGTAAAACTCTAAGAGATGAATATCTAAACCTGGTCTAAGATCATAGACATTGTAGGAACACCTGAGTTGATCTGACCTCTTTCAATTCTTCTTGGGGGATCTCTCAGACTCAGTGACAAAAATTGCCCTATTTCTGATGGAGGTAAATATTCTTGTAAAATCTTAGGACCAAAAGAAATCCCAGAAGTCATCTAGTTCACCTTACTATTTAAGATTAATCCATTCTACAAGATCATAGATAATCTAGTTTTTGCTTGAAGAACTCCAGTGTTGGGGAATAAACTGCCTCCTGACTTTACCCATTCTATTTTCAGACAGCTTTACTTGTTAAAAAAATGTGTCTCTTCTAAAATCTTCTTGTTAGTTTCTACTCACTCTTCTTAGTTTTGCCCCTTGGAATTAAGGCCAGGGTAGTGCTGGGACCTCTTGTTTCCCACTAATTCTAATGCCTTTGCTCAGTCGACTATTTCAATTTTTCCTTGTATTTATCATTCATATATAATCATTTGTCTGTTGTCTTCCCCATTAGATTGTAAATTCCTTGAGAGCAAACATTGTTATTTACCTTTATTTGTATCCTCAGTGCTTAATGCAGTGGATGGCAAATATTAGGCGCTTAATAAATGTTTATTGACTTACTGTTCCTATTGGCTTTTGAAAACTGCTCAGTTTTCAGGGTAAGCATTTATACATTGGAAATTGGTAAATGCTACAATTCAGGGCTTGATTTATTGTTTTTTTGATTGTCTAGACTTAAGAAAGTAATTGAGAAAATGTTAATAATGCAGATTAAACTTAAAAGTGTGTCATGAATCTACTTCTCCCCCCTCCCCCCCACCCAGAGAGCCTGTTGTTAAATTCTTACCAGCATACCCCTGGTTCAAGCAGAGTGAATCTAATCCCTTGGCCACCTACCAGTCTTTAAATGCTACTAAGTGTGCCCTAAGTATTCTCAGCAGGTTAAACACTCCAGATTCTTTGGGTACTACAATAATAATATTTGGCCTTCCTATAGAGTTCTTCTGGTAAGGTGTGCAGAACACCTTACCAATCATCTCATTTGATCCTGCCAATAACCTTATGAAGCAGGTACCATTAATACTTCCATTTTACGGATGAGGAATCTAAGGTTGAGGGTGTTAGACAAGAGGGTTAGATTGTACAAGGTCACATAACTAGCAAGTGTATGAACAGAATTCAAACTCAGCTCTTCCTGATTCCAAGTCCAGGTCCCTATCCACTGATACATCTAGCTGCCACTTCCCTCATTACTGCTGCTCACCTTCCTCTGGACATCCTGCAGTTTGTTCATGCTTGCATCTTTGATGAACACATAATTTAGTGGATGTGGGTCTTACTTTTTGATGGTATCAATTGAAACCCATTCATAGCTTCTCATCCTGAGTGACACTTCTCTGTGTCTTTCCATAAATCTCCCACAGAGAGTTCATCCAAGCTGCTGTGGATCTTCCTTTAAATCCCAATGGAACAAATGGATGGGATATCTATTATCTCTTCCTTTATCTACATGACCAGCTCATTTTCCTTTTCTGTCACATATTTCCTTCATAATATAAGTGTTGCCATTTCTCAATTATATGCTGCAAGCTATTGAAGTGGATAGGACACTGGTTCTGGAATTGAGTCCTTGATTTCAAATGCTATCCCTGCCTTTTATAATCTGTGTGACCTTGAGCAAGTTTTTTAACCTTCTTGGGCCTCAGTTTCCCTAACTATAAGATGAAGTGATTAGACTAAATGGTTTCTCACCTTTAATACCTGAAGTCCCTTTCAGACCTAGATCTATGATTTTTCTCTTACATATTATGCTTTAGATGACCTGCAAATTTAATTCTTTGGTGCCAGTTATTTGGCACCTGAAATATTCCAAACTTTGCAACCTGTCTTAACACATACTTAGGAAACTTTAGAGTACCAAAAGCCCAGCACAAGAAAGCAGGATACAATAAGACAGTCAAGCAAACCTGTTTTATTGAGTGATGAAACAAAATGAAGGGCAGTGAGGGAGAATTTTAGAAGCAGGTTGGGGTGAGTCCTGGGTGGAATTGTCTTCCCCACTGGGAGCTGTGGGTAAAGGGGAACCTTCTTCCAAACCAGTAAAATCTGGTAGGTTTTTATGGGCTTCTCATCTGGGTATACCATGCATTGGAGGAAGGGAGTGAGGAAAAATCTGGACTTGTGGTTTGGTGCTAATTCATACTAATAGGTGTAGAGAAGACTCCTCAGATTTGGCAGCTAGTTGGTATCCAAACTCCTCACTGTCAGAAGTTACTGCCGGTCTTATCTCACAGGGGAACCCAGGTATTTAACTTCTCTGAGACTTTGTCATTTAAGGGGTCAGGGAGTCTCCTGTACTCTTTATATAGCCATAACATATCACCAGAAGAATAAACAGCATCCCTTGTTTCAGGAAAAACTTGAGTTCATTGACTGCTGTGAAAATTCTTCATTTGATCCTTGATTCTGTCGATACAGTCTCTGGTCTCTTTAATAACCTGGTCACCTGCTCCCCATGCCATCCCATTCAGTTAATATCCTTCTAAAAATAGGGCACCTCTGGATTCTAGTTTAAAAGAATTAATTCTTTGGATGAAAAGGGCTATAAACATCGAATAAGCCATTACATACAGGCAGAACACTTACTAGACTTAACATAAGCCATCTGCACTGAAGAAAGGAAAGATTTCTTAAGGTCACTCTTTCTATTGCTGATGAATCTTAATAATTATGGCAGCTACTTGAGCTCCCTAGTTAATCTCCCTCCTTTCCCCTCTCCCTTCCTTCAAAGAAACAAAGCTGCTTATCTGCTAGTGGAGGAATAAAAAAAATATATTTGGGGTTTAGGGGATAAATATATAGATATCTTTTTTTCATTCACACAACTCCACAGACATTAGTCACTTCTATTATGCAAATTGACAGGGGACACAAATAAGGATTTCCCACTTTGAAAACCTCTTTCCTTGAGGAATTCTTCAGATCCTGCCAGGGACCAAATTTCTTCCACAGACTTGCCCTTCTATTTTCCTTAATCCTCCTGGTATGCAGAATGAATTGGGGAGGGAGGAGAAACCAAGAAGGGAGTATAAAATCTTCCAGAAAACTAACTTATCATCTGGACTTTGTGCTGAACCCAGCCTTCTCTGAAGTTCCTTTATCCTTCCTCTTGAATGAATGAATTGCCATAATCGGTTTTGGCTTTTGAAATAAAAGATTGATACTTTGCTCATAATTTATCATTGGCTTTCTCTACCAAAGGAAAAATCTTTGGGACTAACTAGAAAAGTGAGGAAAACTTTGAAGAAATGGGAAGCTTTATTACCTTGGCAGGAAAGTTTCTTCTTGAATGCATTCATGAAATCCTAGAGGGTTCTACCAGAGCTGGGGGAGACATCTGGAGGTTTGTACACTTTAAAGTGCTATATAAAATCTTCACTATCATCCAGAGCAACCATCTCTTTTAAGGAAAGTGAGGCCCAGAGAGAGGTCAATTGTTCAATAATGCCTGGCAATCATGTCAGAACCTCTTCGACTCTTACTCTATTGGTTTTCCATTTTACTGTAGGTCATAGGATCAGAGACTCAGGGGTAGAAGGGAGCAGAGAGGTCATTGGATCATGGGGTCACAGATTAGAGATGGAAAGGATTACCCCTTCATTTTATAGGTGAAGAAAATCAGAGTGAGGGATAGTAGGTGACTCAGTTAAGGTCAACAGGTAGAAAATGTTGAGGTAGGATTCCAACTCAGATCTTCTGACTCCAGAGTCAGTGTTCTTTCCCCATACCATGCTGAATTCTTCTTTCTTACACAAATAACTAGAAAAATAAATTGATCCATCAAAGTCTCATGGGATTTCAGATTTGGAAGAGGTCTTTTTGGGCAAGACAAAACTCGGAGTTTAAATGATTTGTCTGTGGTCTCAGACATAAGTCAATGGCAGAGCAAGGAAGAGAAGCCAGCCAGGCCTCTTGATTTTTGGTCTGCTGCTTTTCCCATTATACTATTATAGGGAACAGTTATCAATTATCAAATAAGTTCTATTAAAGCTTAGTAATGAATGAAGGCTAAGGGCAGGACACTTCTTCTAAGGGATCAGAACCATTGGTCTTATATTAACACCAACCAGAGAAAACAATTAATTTTGCCTTTCTTATGACCTTGCCAACTAACTAGGTGTGAACCGCTAAGTGATTTTGTAGCTTGGTTTGTGCACCTGTGAAATCGAAACAGTGATGCATGAGTGATTTATCCCTATAAATTAGGCATTACTTACAGCAAAACCTAATTAATGAAGACTAGTTGGGAGCATGTCAGAATATGGTAGAAAGCACGCTGGATTTAGAATCTGGTTTCAAATCTCAGCTTTGCCATTTACTACCTGCCTGATCTTGGCCAATTCACTTAACCTCTGGGGACCTCAGTTTCCTCATCTGTAAAATGAAATAGTTGTACTAGATGACTTTTAAGTTCCCTTTAAATTCTAAATCCAGGGTTATTAACCTCTTCAATGCCAAGGATACTTTGGCAGTATGGTAAAAAAAATACAAGTTTCTTCACCAAATTATGTTTTTAATAATAAAATTAAATGCTTGGATTACAAATGGAACTGATTGTATTGAAACACAATTATCATGATAAATTTTTAAAAGTTTATAGTTCCCAGGTTAAGAACCCCTATTCTGTATTGGTGATGAAGGAATGAATGAGCATTTATTAAGAGATAATTATGTGCAAAACACTGTGCAAAATGACAGAGTCCTAATAAAGCTGTCCCCAGCTCCAATATTCTAACTTCCTTATAGGGTGCACTGAACAGCAGGCCCACTGTCCCTACCTAGGCACTCACCCCACTCCTCCACATCAATATCCTAACTTCTTCATATATGCCTCACTGCTCATTAGAACAACAGTTGTGTCCATGAACTCATATTTCTTACAGAAAGCAGGCATGTCCATGTGATGGGATCCCAGCCACTGCCTCTAGCTAGCCACTGTCCCCAGACCCATTCCTCATATTTCCCACAGAAACAGTAGGTATGCCCATGCACTCAACTACAACCACATCTATCTTGGGTCAGGACCACAATATTTAGCCAATCAGAAAGCAGCACCACCAGGATGCCCAAGCAGGATGTGGACCCCAAAATGATAGAAGGGACTTTTCCTAAGTAGGCACCTGCATAGTAATAACAAAAGCTGTGCTTTAGGTGAACTTGTGATGTTGGGAGGCTCATTATAGTATCATTATCATGCATACATACCCAACCCACCAATGGGTTTTTCTGTATGCATTGTGGGTAATTGCATATACAGTTTCATTGGGGCTGGGACCCCCCCCCCCCGCCATTACCTAATCCCTTAAACCCCTCCTGCCTTTTTAATATTCGTAATTTCTGTTATGTAATTTATCATATAAAAATCTATGTTGTTTCTCTGAAGTTGCTGGTTCCTCTGGGAACTTAGCCTGCTTCATGAGAGGCATCACTCTCGATGAATGCCTATACTTGGATTAGAGGCGGTCTGACTAAATTCTTTGAGATGGTTCCACCACAAGAAATCATGAAACTGCAACATGAACCTTTTGACATACAAATAGTAAAATGGAGAGAGTCTCTGCTGTCAGGGAGCTCAGGTTGTAATGAGAGAGACAACACATATAGAATGTTTCAGCTGCAAGTCAGATGGAAAGTTCCCGTGGTTCTTAGAGTGTAGCATCGAAGCAGATGCTAACGCCTCTTCTTTAACCTTATTTCCATTGATCAAATCATATCGATTTCTGATATTCAACCATTTTATATAATGCCAAGGACTTTGGTGGCAAGAGCTATATTTTCTGGGTCTTCAGAAGCTGTGACTTGCTTAATCCGGTAAATAATGACTTCCAGGACCATAACTTACTTCACTGAATCTCAGTATAATACTTTTGCAGCACAGCACACTACAGTACCTTTTTTTCTCCCCCCAGGTAGGTGGAGCAATGGTAAAAAGCCTGAGTCAGGAAGACCTGAGTTCAGATCTGCCCTCAGACACTTACTGTATTATTTTAGATGAGTCACTTAACCTCTATTTGCTTCAATCTCCTCATCTGCAAAATGGGAATAATGATAACATCTACATCCCAGGGCTATTGTGAGACTCAAATGAGATTATTGTGAAGTCCTTAGCACAGCAGCTGGCACACAGTAAGTGCCATATACACGTTAGGTATTATTGTTATCAGCCATGTGAACCTGGGCAAATCACTTAATCTTGTTAACCCTCAGTTTCCTTAATTGTACAATGGTGATAATGATAGTATCTACTTTCTGGGGTTGTTGTGAGGATTGAATGTGATAATGTTTGTAAAACACTTAGCACAATGCCTGGGACGTAGTAACTGACATATAAATGCTAAGTATGGTGATGATTCCACTTGGTTGGATAAAACCCACAAATATGTACACTCTTCCATGTATTTAGAGTTATAGGGAAAAATGAAAACAAACCACAAAAATCTGTCTCAAAAACTCATCATGACAGAGAGATGACTTTTGGTTCTAAGGGGACATGCTAATGGAAAGCAAGTTCTGGCAGGTTCTACCAAATTAAAATCCCAGAGAGAGAGAGAGAGAGACCATATTTGCTATCTGAGACTCAGCTTAAGCCCATTGTCAGCAGGTTGGTCAACAGGTGATAAATGCTTTGGCCGAGGGGAGCCACAAAATAATGAAAGCTTTAAACCTGCCCTCCATCTTATGGTCCTCTTTCCTCTTTTGCAGTGATGGTGGCAGAGTGATGACAAGGGGACAGGGTGCTAAAAATCATGTTGTTTTTAGACCACCTATAAACACTACTTTCAATGATGCTACTCTAAATGTCATGATTTTTGCTCAGCTCAAATGTCACCTACTGCCTGGAAAGGTCTTTTTTTTTTTGTCCTTGTTGCTACTAGCCTCCTTTCCCCAAATACCTTGGATTTATTTTGCATTTATTACATATATACTTATATCTTTACATGTTGTCTTCCATGATAGAATAGGAGGTCTCTGAGGGTAGAGACCATTTCATTTTTGTCATTGTGTCTCCAGCAATAGTACGGGGTCAGTCTGGCAGCTAGAAGTCCTGGGATATATGGGTGTTCAGGGAAGATTAGTACCTTTGCTGTGATGGATGCTGAGTTGTTTTCAGGGCTGCTCATTCACCCTTGGTGCCCACATGCCACCCAACTCTCACTTGTGGCTCCAAGAAGCTGTGGCATATGTAGTAGCCACACCCTGGCAAGCCATTTCAGCCAACAGGCTAAATGAGGTTGAGGGTAACCAACAAACCTCAAACATGTTGGTGAGTTAGATGTCTATCTTCACCAGTGGAATAGGCATTTGTGAACAATTTCTTCCAATGGGCCACGAAGGTGGTGGAAGCAGGCACTGTGGAGTGCTTGGAGCTTGGTTAGACATCAAAGATGCCAAGGTTGTGCACTCACCATTGGTACATGGAATGTATGCATGCTTATGGACAACACAAAATCCAGTAGACCTGTAAAAGAAACAGCTTTTGTTGCAAGAGAACTCAACAGATATAATATCCAGATACCAGCCCTGAGTGAAATAAGGCTGGCAAATGAAGGCCAGCTTACCAAACTTGGCACTGGATATACCTTTTTCTGGAGTGTCCACAGTGATGGGGAGCACTGTGAAGCTGGCAAAGTTTTTGCAATCAAAACTAATGTAGTCAATGAGCTTATATGCCTCCCAAAAGGATGGAATAACAGGCTCATGAAAATGCAATTGCCCCTTGCAATAAAACACTATACCATCATGATCAATGTGTATACTCCCATCATGATGAACCCTGATAAGGTCAAAGAAAAAAATATGATCAGCCGGAGACCCACATCATCAAAGTGCATAAAGAGGACAAGCTTATAATTCTGGGTGACTTTAACACCAGAGTAGGCACAGATTATCAGACATGGCAGGGAATCCTTGGCAGGAATGGAGTGGGAACCAGCAACAGCAATGGTCATTTACTACTGATGACTTATGCATCTCATCACCAGCACTTTCTTCCATTTACCTAAATGCAATGAAACTTCATGGATGTACCCTCACAGCAAACATTGATATTTAATAGACTATGTTGTCATAAGAAGAAGATACAGATGGGATGTGAGAGTGACAAAGGCACTTGTGTGTCATAGAATGCTGGACTGATCATAGACTTATCTTCTCCAAGATAAACATTAACATTCAACAAAAGCAGCAGCCCAAATGAAGGACAACTACCATAAGACTTAATTTCAACAGATAAGAGTGCTTCTCTGAGTATAAAGTTTATTGCTAACTTTAAGGGAAAGTTGAGCCAACACAAAGTTGGCAACAATGGAAAAGAAAAGGAGTAGGTGGCTTTCAGAGATTTAGTGTACAGTACTGTATTTACTCATCTGGACTGTAAGGCTCGAAAATGTCAAGATTGGTTTGATGAAAATGATGGGGAAATTCAAAAATTGCTAAATAAAAAAACAAGAACTCCGTAGGGTTTACCAGTAGGATAGTTTGTCTGTCTCTAAGAAGGCAGCCTTTAACTTCATCAAAAGTAAAATGCAAACAAAGTTTAGAGTGATGCAGGATTCTTGGCTCAATAAGAAGGCAGATGAAATTTAGTTTTATGCTGATAGTAACAATCCAAAGTGCTTTTATGATGCCTTGAAAGCTATTTATGGGCCAAAGACCCATGGTTCATCTCAACTACTCAGTGCTGATGGAGTCACATTGATTAGTAACAAGGACATGATCCTGGAGAGATGGGCTAAACACTTAAATAGAATTCTCAACAGACCATCATTAACCAATGCTGAACCATTAGCCGTATACCTCAGATGGAAGTTGGTACAATTCTGGCTGAACTGCTGACACAAGGAATTTTGAATTCCATTAGGCTCCTCTCATGTGGCAAAGTACCTGGTGCTGATTCTATCCAGCTGAGATTTACAAGGCAGGGGATCCACTGCTCATACAAAAGCTGACTGAAATTTTCGGGGTTATATGGCAAAAGATTATCTCCCCTTTTAGCATGATGTTTTCAGTAATGTTGTCAGATGCTTTTAAGGAGGGTGAAAGCGGCATCAAGGTCAGCAACTGTGCTGATGGCAAATTATTTAACTTGAAAAGGCTACAAGCCAAGACTAAAGTGGAGGGAGAGTTGGTATGTAACTTTTTGTTTACAGATGATTGTGTACTCAATGCAGACTTTGAGGCTGAAATGGAACATCGTATGGATCAATTCTCTGCTCTTTGTGCTAATTTTGGCCTGACAATTAACGTGAAAAAAACCAGAGGCGACCAGCGTGAAACCATTACCTACAGAAAATGGAAAAATTTTGAATGCTGTGGATAAGTTCACTTATCTTGGCAGTTATACTTTCTGGGCTACCTACCAAACTAAAGGTCTGCAGGACTGTTGTGCTAACCTCATTGTCATATGCCTGTGAAACTTGAACAGTATACAAACCTCATGCCAAGAAACTGAATCGTTTCCATTTGAATTCCTAGGAAGATTCTGACAATCTTAAGGTACCAGATACTCAGGTACCTTCTTGAGCTAAATTGCCAAGCACTTAGACGCTAGCAACTCTAATGAGCTGGCTGTGTCATTGAAATGCCAAATCTATGTTTGCCTAAAAAACTACTTTACAGAGAACTCACTCAAAACAAGTTCTCACATGGAGGTCAGAAGAGGCAATATAAGGACATTCTCAAGGTCTCTCTGGAGAGCTTTGGTATTGATTATGAAACATGGGAGGTTTTGGCACAGGACTGCCCAGTATGGCAAGACCACACCAAACAAGGTGCTGTGCTTTATGAGGAAAGAAGAATTGCAGTAGTTAAAAAAAAAAAAAAAAACATGAGATGAGCAAATTTGGAGACATTTCTTTTCCCAATATTTATATGGACTATTTGTGCCCAACCTGTGGTAAAGTCTTCAGAGTTCATAATGGTCTAATAAGCCACAGTCAGACACACTGTACCTTGACACCAACATCATGATGTCATTTTGGTCCTCTTCAAGCACAAAGGACAACAACCAAGCAAGTGCTAAATAAATGTTTTTTTTAATTAATTGACTAAATCATTAAGATAAATCAGTGATGAATGAATTGATAAACAACAGGAAAAGAACCACATTAAGAAATCCTCCTTATGAATGAAATCTAAATAAATCAGGAAGTTACAGCTAAATAGAGGGACTGTTCTTAGTTTGTCTTTGTCAGTATGAATAAAAGTCTGCAGAGTTTGTTTTTGATGTATGTTATGTGGTGACTGTACTCTTGGAAGATGAAGAAACTTGCTCATACAGAGACTCACAAAGTCACCATTCCATTGGACACTTGGGCTACCTAACTTGGTAATGCTTATTATTAGGGTAAATAAAAAGACAATGAAGCAAATTACAACTTAACATCTGTTGTAGAGGATGAAGAAGAAAAATTCAGCTAAGAATTTGGCAGCTATCGCAAGGTCAAATCAATATATAACTTCAATGCGAAATAGGGCAAAAGTGAGGACAATGAAAGATATATTGGAAAAATGTGTTTTGGGATTAAGAAATAAAAGGCTCCAAAGTCCTACAGACTGTGAAGAAGACTTAAACATGTAAATCATGAATGCTTTCTTCAAAAAGAGGGTCACATGATGATCATCGAATGATTTCACAAAAACTGAAACTAATTATATCTAAACAATTGAGAAACATCTGGTGAACAACTACTTAGAGAAAAAATCAAAACTGATATCAAATTGGAAGGACAAAGATGAGAAGCGAACATAATTATAACCCCTCTAGTCCAATCAATTTAACTGATCTGTTAGACCTCTAAAATGAAAAATCGATACAAAATAAAGATATTGACAATTTTAATCACCATTTCTCAGAGAAGTTTGAGGATGTAAAACAATCACTATAGCAAGAAGGCCAAAGGAGCTGAGAAACTACCTTATCAGTGAAACATTTGATGTTGCTAGGAGGAGAAACATGAGAGCCACAGATAGCCTTGGTTTAGATTATAAACTCAATTATAAAACACTGTGGAAAAGGATGGTAAAAGAATAATTGCTTCATGAGGCAAAAAGCTATGCCATATGATGTCCTAAAATGTAAACTATATCTTTCCCTTTCCCAATGGTCTTCTTTCAAGTTAAATTAATAAACATCACTCTAAAATCTTAAATGCAGTTGTGCATTAACTTGGGATTCCTCACGACCCTATTTTATAACTGCTCAGGGATTTTCTATAACAATCCTTTTTTGAGTAACTCAGATGCATTTACACTGTGTGCTTACAGTTGGCTGCCATCAATTCTACTTAATACCAGTCAGCAAAAAACATAATCAGCTTTATTTCATGCTATCTGCTTCCTTTTGTGCCCTGCTTTTTAAGGCTCATATTGCATTAATGCTGCCATTACCTGTGGCTGACTTTGCATTTCCAATAATATTACTTATGGTTCTGGAAGTTAAAAGATGGTCAGCAGCAAAAGTCCAGCTGTCTGCTCCTCCAGAGCCATTCCTTACAGCTATATCCTGTGGAAACTGCCTGAGGTCAGTGCTTGGTCTTCAGAACTATAAATCCAAGACCTCCATTAGTCAGTCTAGACTAAGTAAGGGAGATGTGGTGCTAGATTCTAAAGTCTAGAACAAGATGTTGGTACTCAGTGAAACACAAAGGAGGTTGACCAATAAACCAGAATATTGATTAGGTTATTTACAATGGAAGTGTGGTATGGTTTGGTATCCTCTTTTCCTGGGGATAAAGGTGCTAGTTCCACTTAGGAGATAGGAGATGAGAAAGTTGCTTATTGAATATTAAATTACAACAAAGGAAGTCAGATGCTCTTAAAGAATATTCCTCCAAATCTAGGTTGTTTGTTAAAGGATGCTTCTATATCCTGCAGTGTTGGGTCCCAAGACATACCTGGATCTCGCTATCCTCCTGAGCCTGTAAGTATTCATTCTTCTTTAGAGGCAAGACTTTCACTTTCCAGAAAACTCGTTTCATTTCCTTTCATCAAGGCATAAAAGGAAGGAACTCACCTCTATGCCTGACCAGGCCACCTCTTCTGGACAGTGTTGGAAAAGGCCTTATTCTTTGTAAGAATACCTCTTAATATATTATTATTCCATCATTATTTATTTATTATTATTAATATATTATTATTCTTTAGCTCTCCTATTTCCAAACTCCATGCAGGATGGCACCCTGCAATGATAAGCATTGCTGTATCTTTCATACAATGGCATAATTAATTATATTACAGCTCCCCCTCCCTTCTCATTTCAATCCCATTCCAAATCAGACACATCCCGCTAGGAGATTCTGGGAGCCTTCCTGTACAGCTTGTCTCAGTCTAATACATCACATCATGGATTGTCAGTAGCCACAAAGTAAAATTACCTCTGCTCTGAGATGATGAACAAAAATTGATTGGTAGCCTATCGTGTGCTAGATTCTGGGGGGAAATAAGGGTTCTTAAAGGTAGAGATGAAAGAAGAGTATATCGCAACCATAGGAGACAACTTGATTGAATGCATGGAAGCAAGAGATTTGAGGAACAGCTAGTGGCCCAGTCTGTGTCTCTCATTGGATTATTGGTTAAAGGATCATTGGTAACTTTAGAGAAAGTAGTTTGAGCAGCAGAGTAAGAAGCCAAACTTTGGGAGGTTCAGATTTGAGTGGGTAGTGAGAAGAAGGTGGAAGCAGGATAAAGAGTAGCTTGTTTTAAGAGTTTATCAGTAAAAGAGAGAAAGACACAGAAGGATAGGGTTAGGTCTATTAGGAGAATCAAGCAAATGTATATATTTTTTAGGATGGTGTGGATCCCAGAGGTTTTGTACTATAGCAGGGAAGAAGTTAATAGATAAGAGAGAAAAGACAAACAAACAGTGAAACAGTGAAACAACCTTCTGGGGGAGAGTAGAGGTGAGAGGATGCAGGGCATGGGGAGAGCACCTTCCTTGGCAGACACTTTTTTCCTTAGAGAGGATGGGAAGTAAGTGCGTTGAAGGTGATTACTCTGTCAGTGTTATTTGAGGTCAAGGGGCAAGATCATCACCAACTAAATCAAGAAAAGCTTCCTAGAGGAGGTAACATTTTAATTGGACTCTGAGCAATGGCAAGAATGCAATAATCCAACCCAATCCAATAAACAGTTACTAAGCGTGTTATATGTGCCAGGCACTGGACTAAGGACTGGGTATACAATTAATAAAAAGAATGATAGTCTTTGCCCTCAAGGAACTTATAATCTAATATGGAGAGAAATTCAACAGGCAAAGAAGGGGAGGGAGTACTTTCAAGTTAACAAAAGTATCAAAGGCATGAGGACATAGGACATATTCAAGGCTAGAGAACTGCCTAGTTTTGGTAACTAAGAGGTTAAATGATTTACCTATGGTCATGCATGTAGTAAGTCCCAGAGTCAATATTCAAACTCAGGTCTTCCTGGTTCCAAAATTAACACTCTATTCACTATGCTATACTGCCTCCATTTATTTTTGTAATTAAATGAATGAAGTATTCATAAATCCATTTTGAATAAACCAGGGTGCTTATTGGTTAAAGGATCATTGGTAACTTTAGAGAAAGTAGTAGGAAGGTCAGCTAGGTGGTCCAGTGGATAGAACACTGGGCTTGGAATCAGGAAGACTCCTTGAGTTCAAATCTGGCCTCAGATGCTTACTAGCTGCGTGTCCCTGGGCAAGTCACTTAACCCTGTTTGCCTCAGTTTCTCATCTGTAAAATGAGCAGGAGAAGGCAAATCATTCCCATATCTTTGCCAAGAAAACCCCAAAGTGTGTCATGAAGAGTCAGACATGAATGAAATGACCAAATAATAACAACAAATTATAGGAAGGAGAATACTTGAGATAAGGCTGGAAAGATGATCTTAGAATGTAAACTCCTTGAGGGCAGAGACTATCGATAGTGAGTGATTAATTTCTTTCCTTCCTATGTGCCTTCTTTACATTTTTTTCTTTTCTTCTTTCCTTCCTTCCCTCCCTCCCTCCTCCCTCCCTTCCTTTTTTTTTCTTCCTCGCAGTGTAGTGCTAGTTCGTGGAGGACTGTACATGCCAGTATTCCCAGAGTGCCAGCACAATACTTTGTCCTTTTCTATCTTGATCAGGGAAGCTCTGGCCCATTTGATTATTTTGGTTTGCAGGGTACTCTGGCTTATTCAAAGTGGATTTATGAATACCTCATTCATAATAACAAGTGTTGGCTCATTTTTTATTCATAGCCTCTCTCTACTATAGGACAAACTGACTTTTGTAATAATGATAGCAAAAATAATTATAAAAATAAATGGAGGCAATATAGCATAGTGAATAGAATGTTAATTTGAACCAGAAGACCCGAGTTCAAATATTGGCTTTAGGACTTACTACATGCATGACCAGGGATAAATTATTTAACAGCTCAGTTACTCCATCTGTAAAATATTGGGGCGGGGGAGGGAGGACTGATTGCAGTGAACAGTGAGGGAGAGGAAGACATCTTTCTAAAATTGTAAATTGCAACTATGAGCATACAGTCTTACCAACAATTTTTTTTTTGTACAGGGTGGTTTGTGTCTCCAATACTTAGACACTGTTATTTTTTAGTCAAATAGGTTTTTGTGTTGTTGTTGTTTAGCTGCCACAAAAGCCTAACCATATACGTTTTTTCCCAAGATCTAGCTTAAAAGTCATCTCCTACATGAATCCCTCTTTTACTACCACTCCACCACAACTAAAAGTGATCTCTATTTTTCATGATCTCTTAGCACTTTGTACTTAGCTGATATTAATATAATACTCCAAGATTTGCAAAATGCTTTATATTCATTATCTCATTTGTTTATCTTTTTTAAAAAATAGATTTTGTTGATATCTTTTATTTTTACACTGCTTACATTCCCCTTCACCCCCTACCCTCAATCTCATTTGATCTTTAAACCAATCTGGTGAGTTAGTTCCTATAGGTATTATCACCATTTTTATGTGACCCAGGATTCAAAGC
>CM053622.1:98150023-98167103 GCA_028646595.1 Phalanger gymnotis
TTGCGAGAACACAATCTAATAAATGCATATTGTATAGGACAATCTTTATTTTACCCCAAAGAAATTGTGGAAGATGCAAAGGGCTCACAGGAGCTCATAAAACAGATAAAGAAAACACATAAGGACTCACAAGAGCCCATAAATAGATAAAGACACACATAAAACCCTCAAAACAATCCCAACATTCCAGTGCATCTATCTCTAATCCCATTGAGACACTCTGAGGATTGAACTCTCCAGGGAAGATGCTAAACAGCCATGATTCATTATAATGGCTTGGGTACAGGAGGGACAGGAAAAATCCATCTCTCTCGCGGCCTGTAAGACCCCCAAATGTGGCTTTAATCCTTTTGCTGTAGGAGTCATGTTGCTTACCTTTTTCTTTCCTGAAGAAGGGCATTGTTCAGGAACTCTGTAAGGGATCTTTCTTTAGAAGGCTTGAGGGCTCAGCGCTCAACTTCTGAAATTGGCCGGGGGAGAAGGGGAATGGAATAAATGTTTATACAGCACCTACCTCATGCCGATACTGTGCTAAATGCTTTACAAATATTTCATTTGATCCTCACAACAACACTGGATGGTAGGGGTTGTTTTCATCTCCATGTTATAGCTGAGGAAACTGAGGCAAATAGAGGTTAAGTGGCTTGCCCAGGGTCACACAACTAGTGTCTGAGGCTAGATTTGAACTTAGGTTTCCTGCATCCAGGCCCAGGACTCTAACCACTGGGTGACAAAGCTACCACTACAAGGCAATCCCTAATGTGGTTAATAATTGAACTTCTAGGAAATCAAGCTTCTCTCGCTAGAAGGCTAGATTCTAGTATTACAATGCCTAGTGAGATGAAATGTCCCCCCAATTTTGCTATGTCCATGCTCTACAGGAGGAATGGTATGCTCAAATGAATTAGGGGAATCACTCTGAATCATTGTAATAGCTAACATTTATATAAGGCCTACATTGCGCTAGAGTATTTTAATTGTCATCTCATTTGACCACAACAACCCTGGGAGTAAGTGCTATTCTTATCTCTTTTTACATTTGTTTTTACAAATGAAGAAACTGAGGCAGACAGAATTGAAGTGACTTGCCCAGATAATTAGACAGTGTCTGAGCCTGGATTTGAAATCAGATGTTCCTGACTCCAAGCCTGGCACTCTATTCACTGCACCACTTGGCTTCCTTTCTCAGAGGAAGCTTTAACTCAGCAACTTGTCCATGGAAGACTGGTACACAGCCTGCTTTGGGCCCTGAGGCATCTTTCCTATGGTAAGATTTTAATAGCAAGGCTTCGGCCACCAAGCATGAACAGATACTAGAGTAAACAATGAATGTATGCCACATAAAGAAGCATGAAGGGAACCAGAGCAGGGTGACTGGAAGCTGGAAGCAGGTACATATGATCAACATCTGAGCCAGTTTGCTTGTAGAACTTAGGATTCAACTTGTCCTTGGAGAGGAAAGAGATGAGTCAGGGTTGCTCAGGCTCATGAGCAACCCCTATTACTTAGACATTAAATATCCAAGAGGTTTGTGAGTGGAACAATACTGGGAAAGATCCTATTTTCTGTCTGCCGGAAGTACTATGGGTGTGATTGATGGTTTGGGCTTGCCTTTAGACAGAGGGGAGGTTTGGATCTGAGCCCCTGACCTGTGTTTTATTTGGGAACTTTGAGTTTGCTGTGTCTGGAAGGGAACCATGGGCACTCAGCCCACATGGAGTATTTAAATATATTTGGTTTTACTTATTTATTTTTGATTAAGGAAATGTATACAACTATGTCTATTTCCATGAGAAAATTCTCTTGAAATCCAGTGGGATTGGGAATAGAAGCTTAAATTTTTTTTTTCCACCAGGCAGACTCTGAGCAAGGGATCTAAATCTATACTAGACTAATGAGATAAGCTGTGGCACTCATAAAAGAAGTAGAGCTAGATAAGAGAGATAATCAGCTATCTGAGGCAGGAGAAATTGCCATGACCTGGAGCACCTTCTGGTGTTGGGTGGAGCAAATAACAACTGTGAGCATGTGACTGACATACCTTCATCCTGATTACTGAGCAGGCAACTGGTCAGCAGTGCTCCCTGGTGGTTAAATATGCATCCACACTAACAGAATCTCAGAATTGGAAAGAAGCTCAGGGTTCATTTAGTTAAATGGAATCTCTTCTGTAAATCTCCCAGAAAGTATGTATTCATCCTCCTCTTGTCATTCCTCCAGTGATAGTGGACCCAGCACCCCCTAAGGTGGGCTACTCTATACTTTCAAACGGCTCCAATTCTTAGGAAGCTTTTCTTTCTGTTGAGTCAAAATCTATTTCCCTGTAATTTCTACCCATTGCTCCTACTTTTTTTTTTTCCCCTCTGGGACAAAACAGAGCAAATATAATCCTTCCACATGACCACTTTTTAAGAATCTTGAGGAATGCTATTGTTGGTCTCCTCTGAGTTTTCTCTTCTTGCGACTAAAATTCCAGTTTCTTCAACTGATGTTTAAATGTATAAAATTGCTATCGATAGCTATAGGGTTTGCTGTCCTATGACATTGAGGAGTTGTGTTTTTTTCATGTAACTCCTGATTGCCTAAATCCTTTGCATGTCACTAATATTTTTTTTTCAAATTCTGAAATATCCCAATTTAGTTCTATTCAATTTCATGTATTAAAGATCCATTGACTTTTCACTTGAAACCTTAAGCAATGATACCATTCCCATTTGTAGGGCATGAAAGCCAGTAATCACTGCCCACCCTAGATAATGATAATCTCAAAATAGTGATAACACCTTACATCAATTTAGAGATCTTAATTTTTTCAAAGTGCTTTCACATCAACTATCTTTATACCCAGAGGCTGCCTGGGAATCTATCTCAGATTTGCAAATAAGGTCTGTCATAGGAACATTAAAAATAAGAACAGAGATCTAGGGCTGGAGAGACTTCAGAAGCCATTTAGTCCTACCACCTTCCCCAATTATTAAAAGGAGAAAACTAAGCCTGAGAAAAGTTAAGTGGTTTGCTCAAATTTAGACAGATGAGCTCTAAGGCAGGATTTGAATCTCATTTCTTCTGACTTTAAAGTTAGCACTCTTTCCCCCTTTAAGAGCCTACTATGTGGCTCAAAAAATATTAGATACCATCTTCATGGAGTTTTCAGGAACATCTCATTTTTCTCCACTATAATAATGGGTATCATTTACATTACGGGCAGCTAAGTAGTACAATAGATAGAGTGCTGGGTCTGGAGTCAGGAAGATTCATCTTCCTGAGTTCAAATCTGGCCTCAAACACTTATTGCTTGGTGACCCTGGGCAAGTCACTTAACTCTGTTTGCCTTAGTTTCCTTATCTGTAAAATGAGCTGGAGAAGGAAATGGCAAACCTCTCCATTATCTTTGTCAAGAAAACCCCAAATGGGGTCACAAAGAGTTGGGCATGACTGAAAAGACTGAACAACAACGATCATTTGTATCATATAGCCTTCAGGTTTGCAAAGCAAATGATAAATATTATCTCATTTTGCAAGTATTTAAGTGCCTAGTATTTAATAAGTTGCAGACATTGAGCTAAATATTGGTGATACAAAGAAAAGCAAACATAATTCCTGCCCTCAAAGAGCTCACAATCTAATGGGAGAGATAACAATAGTTAGTAATACCAACCTGAAGGCTATTGTAATAGTCTAGGTTTGAGGTTATGAGGACCTGTACCAGGGGGTGGCAGTGTCAGGTGAGAGACGGAGAGAGAGAGGAGTGTTTATAAGAGATGTTAGGAAGGTAGAATTTGGTGACAGAACTTGGCAACAGATTGAATGTGGGAGGAGAGGGAGTAAGAGACAATGAGAAATTAAGGATGACACCTAGGTTGTGAACCAGGATAACTGGGTAGAAGGTGATACCTTTAACAGTAAGCAGGAAGTTAAAAGAGAAGAGTGGGGTGGGGAAATGATAATGAGTTCAGTTTTGGATATATTGGGCTCCAGATTCAATTGGGTTTTAACGCTCGTGGACATCCAGTCTAATATATCTAATAAGCAGTTGGAGATATTGGAATGGTGCTCAGGAGAAAGGTTAGAGCTAGATCGATAGATCTGAGATTCTTCTGTAAAGAGATGATAATTGAATCCATATGAGCCGACAGGCATTTTTTTTTCCCTGCTGCCTACTTCATTTGTAAAAATACTTTGAAGTCTCTCTCTACTCTAAGTCATCTACCACTAAGCTACCAAAATGATTTTCCTAACAGGTAGCTCTGCCCATGAGGTTCCAACCCCCAAATCTATAAAATCCAAAGGCTCCCTGGAAGTTTCTGAATCAAATATATTTGGCATATTTGTTTGTTTGGAATTTAAAGTTCTTCATAACATGGTCCATTTCTACCTTTTGAGTCTTCGTATATATACATATGTGTATTATATATATATAATATATATACATACAACCACATATACATACATAGATATACTTGTTGACCATTCCATTAGAATGTAAACCCTTCTCAAGTAGGGATTTTAACCTCAGAGGGAGGAAGGTAATGAATATATAGAAGGTAAGTTTTGAACTGAGTCTTGAAGAGAGCCAAGGAAGCCAGAAGGCAGAGATAAGGAGTGAGATAGTTCCAGATATGGAAGACAACCAATGAAAATGCCTGGAATGAGTTGTTGTTATTATTTGTTCTTTGTTCTTGAAGAGGATTATGACATCAGGAAGGTGATGCCATGACTTTCAAATGACTTGGATTTAAGTGAGAGAAGGCTGTACAAAGTCACCAGCCTCACTTTCTCCTCCAGAGCTATCTGGGTCCAGTGGCAAGATATAAATTAGGATGACTGGAGGTAGCTCCTAAGTTTTATGGATGAGAAGAAAAAGGAGAAACAATCCCTTTCCTCAGGGAGCCTATGAGTTAACGGTGGAGATAGTATATATGAAAATATATAAATATATTCTTTATTACTAGCTGTGTGACCTTGGGCAAGTCACTTGGCCCTGTTTACCTCCATTTCCTCCTCTGTAAAATGAACTGGAGAAGAAAATGGCAAACTCCTTTAGTATCTCTGCCAAGAAATGGGTCAGATATGACTGAGAAAAATGACTAAACAGAAACATACAATCTTTAATGATGGGAAGAACACTGGAATTGGAGTTAGGATAAAGAAGCCTAAATTCTAGCCCCTCCCTTGTTTCTAGGTAGATATATGATTCTGGCTGTCATTTGACTCTTTCTCTTTAATTCCTTGACATTAGAAGTCCGAATGATACTTTCTTGGAGTTCTTGTGGACAGATTTCAGGATCTGGGTAAGCATTGGATTAGATCGCCTCAGTGGCCCCTTCCAGCTCTAAGTCTATGGAAACCATGTAGCACTGAGTGGTGGCTTGAGTGTCAGGAGATATAGGCTGGAAATAATAATATATATGCCTAAAATGTATATATAGTTTACTATGTACTAGAGACTGTGCTAAATGCTTTACAATAATTATCTCATTTGGTCCTCACCACAATACTTGGAGGGATAATACTATTATCTCCATTTTACATATGAGGAAACAGACAAATAGAAGTGGTGTCCTGCTCAGTGTCACACAGCTAATAAGTGTTGAGAACAGATTTGAACCCAGATCTTCTGGCTCCAGGCTTGGCATCCTATCCACTGTACCACCTAGGTACCTAATTCTAGCTAGAGGTGTGACTTTAAACATGAGCCTCAGTTTCATCATTTGTAAAGGGAGGGGATTGGAATGAATGATCTTCATACCCCTTCCAGCTCTATGCTGTGATATATGATTAAGTTTTGTCCACAGCAGCATTCACAATACCATCTACTAGGGTATGGAGGGATTGCAATTTGTATCAAGGGAGGGAGTATGTACACAATTGAAATCAAAGATTCTTGAAATATGAAAGCATAAGGACAATCTTGCTCCCCTCCCCCATCCCGCCTGCCCTCTGTGGGAGAGGAGATGAAAACAGGTGAGGTTATAGGTCTTTGTTGCAAGGATTGAAAGGATTTTTCCACATGGGCTGGGGAAGTGAAATTGCAGACTGGGAGGTCATATGATCAGGAGGTTAGGAGCGGACTGCACCGGCAGGATGAAAGACAAGATGTGCTGGATAAAAACAGAAATTTTATTACTTCAGTCTTGCCTACACAGGTGTCTGAGTGTGCTTTTTGAGCCATGCATGTGATGAGAAATCTCAGTGGCCCTCCTTCAGTACTGTGGCTGCTCTCTAGGAGAGAATAGCACAGAATGAGCAAATAAAGGCACGCCCCATGCCTCAATCAAATGCCAGGACTGAACAAGGAGTTTGCAAGGTCAAACCTTGAATACTTCAAGCAAAGCACAGATATTTTTTTGCAGACATAATCCATAGAACTCTGCTCATGAATTCAAAAGCAGGGGTGGGGGTGGGGGGATGAAGAAAGGATGATGAGTGAAACTCCAGGAACTCACAATCCTCGCCTGAGTTCCCTCTTTACTGAAGGAGCAGGTATTGTTCCACAAAGAAGCCCATCTAATCTTGCATGATTCTGAAACTCTAGTGTGTTCGATGCAAGACTTTTAGGCTTCAGGCATAGTGTATAAAAATAAGGGGTGGTGGTGCTGGTGTTACTATATTCCAATGCTGCCAAACAAATATAAATGGATCCCTCTGGGCCACATGTTGACTTAGAAAACCACAAATTAATATCAAGTATGCCATATTGTATTTAATTTTATTTCTTGCTGTTGAATATACTGTTGGGAATTTGACACTTCTCCTGTAGTCTATTCTGGTTGAAGTATTGTGTTCATTTCAGGGCACCCTGTTTTAGGAAGGATGCTGATGGCTATAGTCTGTCTAATGGAGATTTACATTGGTGGGAGGATGGGCACAGTTTATATGAAATTGCTGAAATAAATGGCAATATTTCACTTGGGATATAAGATGACTTAGAGAGTGGTATATTCATCTCCAAATACTTGAATGTCATATGAAAGAAGGATTAGACTTTTTTCTACTTGAGGCCACTTGGCCTCAGAGGGCAAAACTAGAACCAACCAGTTTAAATTTACAGGAAGGCAGATTTCAGGGAAATAGAAGAAACAATTTCCTAATAATTAGAGTCATCCCAAAATGGGACAAGCTCCCTTACTGAGTTTTAGTGCACTTCAGTGCACCAAAATTTTAAAGGGGAGGTTGGGCAACACTTTGTTTTAGAGGAGACTCATCCTTCAGGTTTGACCGGATGATGTCTGAAGGTATCTCTTGTCTCTATATGGTTCTCAGGTCATATTTTTGAATCATGTGTCAAAATTACAAAAAGCGTTACTTGCATAATTAATGATAATGTGATTATCATTACATTTTGATGGATCTATAATATCATTGATATGAGCATTCTCTCAGCCATTCAGACCATGACCTGTCTCTGCCTTCTTAACCAGTCCTTAGCACAGTGCTTAGCACATAATGGGCACTTAGCAAATGCTAGCTGACTGTATAACTCCTGTTCATTCTCTAATAACACAATGGATCTATTATTTCACCAACATAGGTATTTCATTCAACAATTCCGATCACAACTAGGTCATGTCTGAGCATTTTTTGTGATTCCCATTTGGGTCCTCCCTTATGCTTGAGACCCACCCACACTTTCTCACACTGTTTAAATTTTGCCCATTTTCTCCAAAGGAGGTCCATGAAACATTCAGATTCCTTCTAGATCTCTTGACAGAAAGATTGTGTAAATGCCCATGGATAATACATGTTCATAAATAATCTCTCCCTCTTTCCACACGATCATCTGCCTCCTTTTTATACTGGTAATATGTTGCAGCTTATTCACACCTATCATACTCCATCCCACCATCTTTTTAATTCTTTGAAAAATGTGGTATTTTGTATCTCTCAGCCATATTGCACCACTATAAGAATGTTGATATTAAACAAGATGGGTTTTTGCTTTAGAGAGAAGTTTGGGGACCATTAAAATCTCTGTGAAATTTCCCAGACAACCCATCCTTCTTTCTTTTTCCCATTTAATTTTTGGACCCAATTCATTGTTATAATATGAAGCCTTAAAATCCTTTGGTATTGGACTTTAAAAAAATTTGTGGATATTGATTACTCAATTTCCCATGTCAGCATGAGGGGTGGAGTTGGTGAGAGAAGAAAAAAAGAGATCTTGCTCTTCTGGCTTCCATCTTTGAGAGTGATATGCCATTCCAGACTCTCTTCAAGTCCCTAGAGGAAGAAAGACATTGGAAATAAGTTCACACACATAGGAGCTGGCAATCTCCATCATGTGGATCTCCATCCTAATCTCCTATACTACAGACTTTGGGGCATTTCCCCTTGGGTGAGATCTGAGTCTCTCTCTTGGTTTAGCTGCAATGTCTCAATTAAAATGGGAGAACTCATATATTCTATATTCTCTGACATATATATTTTCCTATTAATATCTTCAATGATTATTTTTTTGCTTTTGTTTTTGTTTTGCTATTGACTTGGATAAGTGGGTTTATTTCCTATTTGCTATGTGTGTTCATTGTGAAACTGGCATTTGGTTGGAAGGGGGTCAAACCTTGGATATATAGATCAGGGCTCTTATTAAGAAATAGCAACCAAGAGTGAAGCTTAAGTTTAAGACTAATAATGTTTAAAGGAGCAGATACATATAGTTCTAGTCTGGTATCCCTTCTCTCTGAAGAGATCAGAGTAGCTAGCTTTTAAGTATTAACCTCAACATTTCTGCTTCTTCTTCTGGCAGTAATCAAATTCTCCTTTGGAGGATATAAGGAGAAGGAGACTCTAAAGCTGTTATCTATTCTTGCCTCTCTTCCAGCCACATCTAGATAGACCCATGTGGTCACATAAAAGCTCCTTGGACACAGCACATTAATCACACACTCCCTACACCAGTTCATAGCAGGAGTATCATGATCACCATCACTATTATCACTGTCAATATCATTGCTTGTTTACTTAATACTCACATGTTTTTTAGCTTTTTTTTTGGAAATTCATGCATGGACCAAGTTTTGCACACTGACCTCTCTTGCCAAGTAAAAATTATGGCATCTGAAACACACAAAACCTATTGAGCAATCCCAGTCCTTCTCAGCAGTACTGGTGAACTGGCAATCCTGTTCTTTTCCCTATGATGACTAAGTTATAGACAATGCAAACACTTTAGTACCAAGGGAAAAAAGGTAAATTTACCCTGAGTGCTTATTTTAACATCACAGAGTTCCCAATTGCCCTTTAGGAAAAACAAGTTTTCCTAGAGAAGCCTTAAGATATTTGGTTAAAGAAGTAACATTGGAAGCTGCTGCATTTTTACAGAATTGTAACTTGTCCCTATGCCTGAAAAATAGACATTTCTCAATTGTTAGTGTCCAGCATCACTTTAATAGTCCAGCTAATTTAAATGGCAAGAAACAATTGCTGTGAATGCAGCTTCAGTTTTGAGATTTGACCTTATAAACTGTTAGATCTCTACTAAAGACCCTCCAGTACTTCCTTATGGTGTAGAGGTGACCTAGGGTTACTGAAAGCTAGGTCAGTGAAGCACAAGGCCTGATAGGTCTTGCTGAGATGGAAAGGCTTTGAGTGTGGGCCAAAGAAAAAACTCTGCATCTGTTACCTGAAGATCAGCTCAGTCAAGTGTAGATCAACTCATTATCACAAGGTTGGCCACCTGGCAACAGCTTTAGCCACCATTTAGGAAGGTTATCAACTTAAGTAAGCATGGAGAGGTTACAATTTGCATTGGGGGAAGCAGTGCCCACAATGATGAAGTTCCCACCTTTCAATGCTTTGAAAAGGAACACCCATGTCATCTTTTAAGAGTTAACATTCTATGGTCACATGAAACCCACCCACATTTGCTGTAAAAGAATCACACATATTTGACCCTGAATATCAAAACCTGCTAGACGTGGGTTAAAATAATACATAATTTATATATTGAATAAAATTTAATCAAATTAAAATCACTTAAGCTTTTTTTTACCCTTCTTTGGAAGGTGTGGTAGGTAGGATGAATCTGGACCTTTGATTTTACTGGTATAGGGAACTCTCAGCAAGAAAATTCCCACTACCAATACATATTAGCAACTATTCTATAATTTGTAGTCTTAGAGAATTTCCTGAAACACTGAGAAGTTAAGAGACTTACTTAAGGTCACATTACCGATATACATCAGGGAGATCTTTTTCCTTACCCCAAAGACAACTACTTTACTCCAAGTCAGTCAAACAGTGTCTCTGTCTCTCTTGTTTCATTATTTTAAATTATTTTAAAAAAGTGAACAAAAATCCATTCTCTCTCCATCTTCCCTTCTGTGTCCCACACCATTCTGGAAAAGAAAAAAAAAAAGAAAAACAAAGCTCTTGTAACAAATATGCACAGTCAGGTAAAACCAATCCCCATATTTACCACATCACCCCCCAAAAAGTCTTAATCTGTACCGTAAGTCCATCATCTTTCTTTCAGGGACTGGTTAGCATGTTTCATCATTAGTCCTCTGGAATCATAGTTAGTCATTGTATTGTATTCTCAAAGTCATTTTTCTTTGCAATGTTGTTGATATCTCCAATTTATCCTGTCTAGATCTCATTTATATGAAGTTATTTACATGTCATTGCTCACCTTAAACCATAAAACCATTAAACCATAAGCTCCATGAGAGCAAGGTTTTGTTTTTTGTCCTTCCTTTGTATCCCAATTGCTTAGAATAGTCCTTCACACATAGTAGGCATTTGACAATGCTTGTTGACTTCAATTCTTATAGCACAATAGTATTTCACTGCAGTCATATATTTTAATTTTTCAGCATTTTCCAGTTGATGAGCACTCCTTTAGTTTCAAATTCTTTGATACCACAAAAAGTACAAATGGATCTTTGCCCTCTTGCTTTGATCTCTTTGGGGTGCAGGCCTAGTAGAGGTATCTCTGGTTCAAAGGTGGCCACAGTTTAGTAACTTTGAGGACATAGTTCCAAATTCCTTTCCATAATGGCTGGACCCATGCATAGCTCCCCGAGCAGTGCCTTAATGCAATAATTTCCTGGCAATTGATCCAACATTTTCACTGATCAAGTTTCACCTCTGTTAGAAAGCAGAGGCTTCACACACGGAGTCGCTAGACTAGGTAACACATTTTTCTCTCTATAATAAGAAGATGGAATGTTACCTCCCAGAGCCTCATTCTCCTGGGGTCAAAATCCTATTGGAACACAGGCCATTCAGCTAGCTACCCAGAACCCATAGGCATCTAGTCTGCCTTTTGAAATACACTTTCTCTGAGTAGCAAGTCCCTATCATTGTACTAAGCCTTTATTTGACAGTTAGAAATACATATATATAAAACACTGGGTTTGGAATCAGTATTATAGCTCAGTTATGACTTTTGTGACTTTAGCCAATTCAATGGCTCTGTTTCAAACCCCTCACTTGTAAAATTAGGAGGTTGGACCAGGTGATCTCTAAGGTATGTTTTAGCGCTAAATTCTAAAATCCTATGCAAAAGGGAAGTTTATACAATGGTAATATGAAGGATGTGCCTCAATGACAATGTTGGAGAAATAATCCTGGACTTGAAGTCAGAAGACCTGGGTATAAATCCCATTTCTGTAGTAGATAAACTGGGCCAATGTAGTGATAGCACTTCAGCTTTCTGGATACATACTACATATGTCCACCTATAGTTTACATTTAAATAGCTCTTTAAGGTTTGCAAGGCACTTTAAATATGTCATCTCATTTAATCCACACAGTAGATCTGTGAGGTATCTGATTTTATAGCTGAGGAACCTGAAGCAAACAAAGGCTAAGTGACTTATGCAGGGTCATATAGCTCTTAAGCGTCTGAGGCAGGATTTGAACAAGACTTTTCCTGAATCCATGTCTGGCCCTCTAGGTTTGATGCCACCTAACTGATACCCACACATACACACACATATCTATATACATGTATATATATGTATGTATCTATGCATATATATATATATTTCTGGGTGAAATATATATATGTATATATATATGTATATATATATATACATCCAAGTACTTGGATGTATATATACACATATGTTTGTGGACATATATTTAAACCCAGGTTGGCTTGAATCTGAGTCCAATTTTCTATTCACTATACATTACCGTGTGTGTGTTTGTGTGTGTATGTATGTATGTATAGGTGTGTGTATGCGTGTGTATTTAAATTGAGTGAGTATGCCTGGCAGAAAAGAAATAGTGAAGTCAGGAGGAAAAGGTTTGGAGGACTGTGGGAGTGTCTTGGTTTAGGACACATTGAGTTTGGGATGGCAAAGGGACATTCAGGCAGAAATATCCTTGAAGGTCTACAGTTAAGAAGTGTGATCCCAGTTGGAGATTTTTGATTTGGGAGTCTTTCTCTAGAGATGGCAGTTCAAGCCATGTGAAAGAATTGTCTTGCTAACGGAGACTGTATAAAGAGAAAGAGATTGAAAGTATAAACTTTCAAATACCTATCTTAAGAAGTTTGCAAAAAGAGTAAAAACTAGTGGTTGTAGAGAAAGAACATTTAAAGAGGGTCAGGAAACCTGGATATATGGCACCTCAAAAGCCAAGGGAGAGAGAAGATAGCAGTATTACATACTGTGTAAAGGTCAAAGGGGCTCATGCTTGAGAAAACACATCTAGTGGAATGGGAAGGATAGAAACCAGACTTAAGGGGTAGAGGAAACAATGGATCGTGAGGAAATAGAAGCAACAACTATAGATAACTTTTAAAAAGAAGTTTGGCCATGAAGGGGAGAAAAAACAAAACAAAAGAGGCAGGAGTTAGTTAGGGAGAAAGATTAAAGGAAGACCATTTGAGGATTGGTAAGACTTGGACATGTTTATAGGCAGAAGTAAAGGAGTGAGTAGAGAGGGAGAAAGGGTTGACTTCCTCCCTTAGGAGTAGAGGGACAGTCATATTCCTGTAATATGAGAGCTCTGGAAGCCAAAAGGACCTTGAATTATTAGTATCTAGTAAATAAACTTCTGTTGCCTCCAGTCTAGACCTCTGTCTGCCATCGATCCACATTGTTCCTGCCTCATGGGTTTACATCAGCCTCACTCAGTCATTCAATGAATGCCCATGGGGTAGATTGCTCCCTTCCAGTTGCTGCAGAAATTCTATAGATTTTCTCTAAATTTTAGCCTCAAATGCCAGGGAATAATTTGCATAGGAGCCTAAACACTAAAGATAGAGTTTGCCTTATATAATCAGTATAGATACCTTATTATAAGCATTGAGAGAAGGATACCCTAGAGCAGCCCATGTTCTCCAATGTAATTAATTTCCAGTCAATTTCCAGAGCTACAAGGCATCATTATCTTTTCATCGGAGTGGGTGATGTGCCATCCATGTGCAGAAGTACTGAACCTGCAAAAGGCTTTGTCTTTGGTAATATTGCTGGTGAATCAGCCCCAAATCCTGATTCAATGTCTAATGGTGCCTCCATTTATCTCAGTTCACTGGGAGCTTTTAGCTTCCCCGTTTACATTTTGTCATCTGCTCTTTGGTCCCTGGATGGCCCAAAAATGGCACTAATTCTACTTAGCTCAAACAGATGTCATTTCAGGGAGCAATAAAGAAGCAGCTGCAGTGGCACAAGAAGGACTCTATAACTGTTTCTACAGCTGATCGTCTGGAGCTATTGGCTTTCTAAAAAAAAAAATGGAGCAAGCTGGTGATAACTATTCTGCCTGAGACTCACTATTGTAGAGAGGCAGCACATTGTAGTGGAAAGTACACAGAATTTAGAGTCTGAAAATATGTGTCCCGACCCAAGCCCTGCTGTTTACTGTCTGTCATCTTGGAGCAGTCACTTGACCTTTTGGACCCTCCATTTTTGGTGGAGGTATTGGGATAAAAATATCTGTATTACAAATAGAGGTAGGTACTTTTCATGGCTGATATGAGAAAAAGCACTTCATAAGCCTTAGAACACTATCATTTATAGCTATCATTTGTGTAGCACCTTAAGGTTTGCAAAACATGATCATGTCATGTCATGTCATGTTAAGTCATATATCATATTGATCATATTATGTGGCAGCAAGATGTCACAGTGGACAAAGCACTGGGCCTGGCATCAAGTACTTGACTCCTGATTTGGCCTCAGACACCTACTAGCTGTGTAAACTTGAGAAAGTCACTTGACACTATTTACCTCTGTTTCTTTATCTGTAAAATGAGCTGGAGAAGGAAATACCAAACCACTTTAGTATTTCCATCAAGAAAATCCCAAAAGGGGTCATAAAGACCTAGACATGACTGAAAAAACAACTAAACAGCAACAACAATATTGTATCACACCACATCACAAAAGGTATGATAGTTTGAATTTGTACTTTAATTCTCTTTCCCTCTTGTTAGGGTCCACCTGTGGATGGAACCAAAAGCTTTTTCCCCTCATTCTTGCTGTGGTCCTTTAGAGACATTTACCTACTTAGCCTGAGTTCCTATATGTCCTTGAAGCCCCACCATCCAGGGAAAGGATGAATATTTAAGGGTTTCTAGGACTGGCAGCCCTTGGAGTCCAGTGGAAGGGAAGCTAGTGTGATTTGGTTTATCTCACATGCTTTTCATTTCATTCTCTTCACCTTGAAAAACCTGTGCCAATTCTGAGTCTGGCATTTTTCTGAATGCCATCCCCATCTGCCATTTCCCTCCTCCCCCAAACAAGCTCTGGTGCTAAGCATTTTAGGAGGCAAATCAGGGAGAGAAAATCATGTTAGATGACTTCTGGCAAAAGAGTAGTTGGCTATATCCCTTTTTCTCCCTTCATTTGGGAACCAGCCATAGGTAATTTGAAAAACCTCAATCAGTTGCCCAAAGAAATCTGAGGGATAGAGGAACAGTGAAAAGGAGATAATTCCTCTGACCATTTAGACCCAGTGGGAGATGATGAAATGTACAGAAGAAATACTAACTAGGAACTAGGAAAGAGAGGATTCAAATGGTAATAAGCCACCATGAGTCTATGTGGAATTGGGGAGAGACCCATTAGTAAAATACAAAGAGAAAGAATTTCAATCACTCCCTGAAGTATATCTTATACGGGATCCCTGGTGCTATAGGGAATAGTGTTCAATATAAGGCTTAAGAATAGCCTGGTTGTAAAAGTTACACCATGAAAACTGTAGAAGAGGATGAGATAAGATAAATTTCATAGCTATAGCTAAGAGGAAGATACACAACCAAACAAGAGACATTCCTCAAATGAATAAATGATCAAAGGATATGAATGAACAATTCTCAAAGGAAAAATTGCAAGCTATTATCAACCTTATGAAAGCTTCCTTCAAATCTTTAATAAAAGAAATGCTGATGAAAACACTGAAGTTCCACCTCACGCCCAGAACATTGAAAAGATGACAAAGATGGGAATATTCAAGGCTAGAGGGCCTATGAAAAGATAAATTCTAATACATTGTTGGTATAATTGTGAATCATTCCAAACTGAGGAAAGCATGGAGTGCTAGACTTAAGAATCAAGAAGATCTTAGCTTGAATTCTGCCTGAGATACTAGTTGTGTGACTGTAGGCAAGTCACCTAATTAATCTGAACCTGAGTTCCCTTACCTATAAAATGAGGGGGGCTAGACGTGGCGATCTAGAGATCATTGAGGGCCCTTCTAGTCATAAACCTATCAAACTAAGATGATTCTATGCTAAGGGAAAAATGATTAGTGTTCACTCCCTTTAAACAGAAATTCCACTTCTAGTCATATTCTCAAATTTGGTCTAAGACAAAATTCGGATCCATCTACACCAAAATAGTTATAGCAGTATTTTTGTTGTAGTATCAAAAATAACTAGAAATAAAGTATATGCACATGGATTGGGGAATGGCTAAACAAACTGTGATACATGAATGTTATAGAATATTATAGAATCTTTTTTTGGTGGGGCAGGGCAATTGGGGTTAAGTGACTTGCCCAAGGTCACACAGCTAGTACATGCGTCAAGTGTCTGAGGCCAGATTTGAACTCAGGTCCTCTCGACTCCAGGGCCAGTGCTCTACTCACTGCACAACCTAAATGACAAATAACAGGAGTTTAGAAAAGCATTGGGAGTATGTCTATGAAATGATGCAACATGAAGGAAGCAGAATCACCTAGATGATACATAACAACAATTACACAAAACGCCAAAACTGGAAGCAAAGTGCTCAGAATAATGAAGCTTGACCTCAGAAAAGTTGAGAAAATGAAGCCTCCTGCTTTCCTTGCAGAAGTGGGTGACTGCTGCAGAGAGAATGCTATGTTTGTGGCAAGGGGAATAGATTCAGAAATTAAGGTGATAAAAACAAAAGATAACATGAAAATGAGATTTTATTTTATTTTTTAATATTTTCATTCTTTTTTATTCAATATTTTTAGTTTTCAGCATTGATTTCCATAAGAGTTTGAATTACAAATTTTCTCCCCATTTCTACCCTCCCCCCACTCCAACATGGCATATATTCTGATTGCCCCATTACCCAGGCAACCCTCCCTTCTGTTGCCCCACTCCCCCCCCTTCCCCTTTTCACTTACTTTCTTGTAGGGCAAGATAGATTTCTATGCCCCATACATTATTTCCTAGTTGCATGCAAAAACTTTTTTTCGAACATCCGCTTTTAAAACTTGGAGTTCCGAATTCTCTCCCCTCTTCCCTCCCCACCCACCCTCCCTAAGAAGGCAAGCAATTCAACATAGGCCACATGTGTATCATTATGTAAAACCTTTCCATAATACTCATGGAGTGAAAGACTAACTAAATTTTGCTCCTTCCTATCCTGTCCCCCTTTGTTTAATTTTCTCCCCTGACTCTGTCCCTTTTCAAAAGTGTTTGCTTTCGATTACCTTCTTCCCCATCTGCCCTCCCTTCTCTTGTCCCCCTTTTTTTATCTCCTTCCTTCTTCTTTTTTGTGGGGTAAGATGCCCAATTGAGTGTGTATGTTATTCCCTCCTCAGGTCAAATCCAATGAGAGCAAGATTCCCTCATTCCTGCTCACCTGCCCCTCTTCCCTTCCTACAGAACTGCTTTTTCTTGCCACTTTCATGCAAGATAATTTGCCCC
>CM053622.1:98167603-98200456 GCA_028646595.1 Phalanger gymnotis
ATGAGATATTTCACATTGTCTTCCATTTTTTCATTCCTTTGGTTCTGTTTTATAATATCTTGATTTCTCAATAAAGTCACTAGCTTCCACTTTCTTCAATCTAATTTTTAAGGTAGTATTTTCTTCAGTGGTCTTTTGGACCTCCTTTTCCATTTGGCTAATTCTGCCTTTCAAAGCATTCTTCTCCTCATTGGCTTTTTGGAGTTCTTTTGCCATTTGAGCTAGTCTATTTTTTAAGTTGTTATGTTCTTCAGTATTTTTTTGCATCTCCTTTAGCAAGACATTGACTTGTTTTTCATGGTTTTCTTACATCACTCT
Organism: Phalanger gymnotis; assembly: GCA_028646595.1. NCBI lineage: Eukaryota > Metazoa > Chordata > Mammalia > Diprotodontia > Phalangeridae > Phalanger > Phalanger gymnotis. The sequence goes on from CM053622.1 coordinate 98,167,922, forward strand.
CATTTCTCTTCCCAATTTTTCCTCTACTTCTCTTACTTGCTTTTCCAAATTCTTTTTGAGCTCTTCCATGGCCTGAGACCAGTTCATGTTTTGCTTGGAGGCTTTTGATATAGGATCTCTGACTTTGTTGACTTCTTGTGGCTATATGTTTTGGTCTTCTTTGTCACCAAAGAAAGATTCCAAAGTCTGAGTCTGAATTTGAGTCTGTTTTCACTGCCTGTTCATATTCCCAGCCAACTACTTGACCCTTGAGTTTTTTGCCAGGGTATGACTGCTTATAGAGTGTAGAGTACTTTGTCCCAAGCTTGACAGGCTGCATTATTGTTTTCAGAGCTTTTTCTACACAGCAAGCTCTGCCACACCAGCACTCCTCCTCCCCCAAGAACCACCAACCTGGACCTGATTCAGATCTGAGAAGGCTCTGCACTCCCGCTCAGATCCGCTACTTTATTCCCCCAACCAGGTAGACCTGGGGCCAAAGTAATTGCAACTGTAGTTCTGTAGCTGCATCACCTCTGCTGCCCCTGGGGCGGTGGCCAAACTGCAAACTCCTTTCACTCTGCTCCCACAGTTTTTTCCCATTCACCTTCTTTGTTGTCTTTGGTGTTTGTGGGTTGAGAAGTCTGGTTATTGCCACAGCTCACTGATTCAGGGTTCTAGGGCCTGTTTTGCCCACCTCCCAGTGTGGTTGGTCTGGGCATAGCCCATACTGGGCTCTGCTCCACTTTGCTCCTAGCTCTGTGTGATAGACCTTACCCAGACACCATCCAGGCTGTCTTGGGCTGGTACCCTGCTTCCCTCTGCTATTTCGTGGGTTCTGCAGCTCTAGAATTTGTTCAGAGCCATTTTGTATATGTGTTTGCAGGGGCCTGGGGGATAGCTTTAGGCACATCCCTGCTTTCCAGCTGCTATCTTGGCTCTGCCACCCCTAAAATGAGATTTTAAAGGAATATTGTATGCATTTTGAGCTAGAGGCGTGTTACTGAGCTGTAAATACACCTATATTGTGCAAAATGAGAGTCAAATATTAGGAAGCTGGGTCTATGGAAAAGAGAATTTATCCTGGAGGGGTGGCAGACTTCTGGGAAGACAGTGAACATGGCCTATAATAAAATCATCAGTTTCTGGGAGCTGATGGAATGGCAGAAAATGAAGTTATGGAGGACAGTAATAGACATCAACAGCAGGAAATAGTGACTAATATTGCCAAGTGAGAACAGCTGGAGGTGAAAACTGTTAGAAAAAGACTGCATTGTGGAGAAAACACTGATACAGAGAAGAAAAGCCTGACCACTCCTTGAAGGCATCTTATCTAGAGCAATTCTGACAGTGCAGGCCTCTGGGGGAGGGTTGCCATTTGGTGGGGTATATGGATTGTTCAAGGAGAACTAGTATCTCTTGTGTGAGGGTGTAAGTAAGGTGAATTTTAGTGTAAGTAAGGTAGATTTTAGTGTGTGTAAAGTGGATTTTTGTTATTATTTCTTAGAGTTCAGTTTCTCAGGATCTGTGTCCATAACAACCTCAGTTTCCCAGCATCCGTGGCCATAACAATCTGTTTCCCAGGTAGTAGATATTAGTTCCCAGGCCCATGGTTTACAACATCTCCACCATACTAGCACAGCATTATATAAGGATAAATAATATAAACATGTGTACTGAAACTGTAAACATCCACTGCGACTGCGCAGTGAGATGTAGGGATGAGGTGCTGTAAACTTGTGAGGCTATTGCTGGCAATATGCCTTCTTTGTCTGATGCCCTATAAAATAGGTGGTCAGTGGTCAGTGAGTTAGGGAACCTTTATGGTTGAATGCACAAGCTGGGATGCTGTGCATCTTGATCAACCCCCATCAAGGATCAGGACAGGGGGAATCTGTGTTTGCCTCAATGGGCCTCCATTGAGGCTTGAGGGGATTTAGGGGAACCCTTCAGGGTTGAATGCACGAGTTGTGCCTGTCTTGATTGTCCCCATTGAGACGTAGGGGTAGTTGCCCCCTGCCTTCTCGCCGGCCTCTGTGAGAAGGGCGATTAGGGAATACTGTAGGAGTTTGTAGTGCTTCCGTTATCAGCAATACTGTTAGAGAAAATTAGACTAGAATAAAGCTTATTATTAGCCCCCTTGAAGCTGTCTTTTCTGTCTGACCAAATCAAGAGTGAACCTCTGCTGGAGTCCAAACCTCCAGTGCCTCCTGTGTATTATCCATCTAACAGAGAGCTTGCCAAACCTTTTCCAGGGCTACTCATTCACCTTTGTTGTATACTTGGAACACAACTCTTACCTGTGGCTTCGTGAAGCTGTAGCACTTGTGGTGGCCCCACCCCAGTAAAACCCTCTCTGCAGATTGGCTAAAGCAGGTCGAGGGTAACCAACAGGCTTCAATGAGTTAGGGGGATGTTTATCCCAAGCATGTGAAGACTTCCCCTTGTGGAATGAGGAGATGAAAGCAGTTTGTTTCAATGGCCATGAAGGTGGCTGAAACAGGCACTGTGGAGCATTAGAGCTTGGTCAGACATCAAAGATGCCAGGGTCATCCACTGCATCCTGGCTCAATTGCCAGTCACCTTGGCTTTCGGCCTGCCACTGTACTTTGATGACTGGAAGAGAGAATGAGATTGACTACTTTGTGCAACTCTGCCTCTCTTAGATCCAATTCATGTGCGAGCCAAGACATTACCCGGTCATGTCATTGGTCCTCTCTGAAAAGAGAAAAACAAAAAAACAAACAAAACCCTTCCAAAAAACCAGAAACAATTGTTTTCTATGGACTTAAATGAGAATCTTTTCTCTTGTAAAAAAAAACAAACCAAACTATTCATATTTTGAGCTTTGTGAGTATAAAATTGAAAATTACTTTTAAAGTTTTTTTAAAGTTAAGCTTTCATTAAAATCAAGTTATATTTAATATTCCTTTTAGAGGTTCCTACCCCTTGTAAACATTTCTCACCACTCAAATCTGGGAGAAATTTGCCTAAAGGTCAAGCTTTTGTCTTGTAATTACTTCCACCTTTGCAACCCAAATCCACTTTCCAGAGAAATCTGATTAACTTAAAAGGTCAAATCTCATCAATTTAAACTACTATAGCAACTCTCATCACCTGAGAACCTTTGTCTTGTGACTGGAAATACACGTTTTGGCTTTGGTTAAGGGGGTTGCAGAAGGGGAGGTCAAAATGATGTAATCAACTCTGATTGCATCATCAATAGCCAGTTGGAAGAAGACACACCTATGTTGCTTGGGATTTTGCTTTATCTTCTTGCTAATTGTTATAAAAGATCCTCCTCCCACAAGGTCTTTGGTCATTGAGAGAAGCCATTGACCCAGTTTATTAGCTATTGCTAGCTTAATTATTTAAGTGATTCTGCTCAGAACTTTGTCTTTCAGAATTTCTGTTCTGACATGAACCTCTGCATTTGAAAGGTAGGGACAGGACCTTGGATACAAAGTTTTCCAGTTATCAGAGTGGAAGAAATGTATCACAAAAGTGAGAAATCCCTCAATATATAACTTACTGGGCCTTTGAGTCAAGCAGCATCTTTTGAAACAATTGTGGGACTGTACAATAGAAACTTAAGTAATCAATCTTTATCATATTTAGTGACTGAAATTTAGTGGAAATATTGGCCAATAGATCAAGTAGATTAGTGGTAAAAAGTCATCTGAGATTTTTATGGAGGCATGTTGGCATAGGCAAGCTAAGATTCCATACAGCCATAGAAAAATAGTAATTTTTAAATTTCGAAGAGGTCAGGCCAGGCCTTCACTTTTCCTTGTTGAATTGGATGTGACCTGCCACTGTACAGTGTCCTGTCCAAAGGAGGCTGCACATAAACAGCTTATTCCTTAATAACTTGCATCTCTAGGGACCCAACTTTGTGCCATTCTCCCAGGCTTTTCTGTGGTTTTAAATATGATTTCTCCATTCTAGTTTTCTTCTTTCATCTCTCCTACTAGGCTTGGTCTTTTCCTCTCAGTATCCCATTCCAGTCAACTTAGTTCCTCATTAGTTTCCATTTTCACATATGTCTTTCAAGTCATTTTCCACGTCCTTCCCCCTTCCCATTACCTTGCTCTTCATGACTTCTGTTGATTTCTTCTGCTAGTTGACAAAGATTTCCCAGAGTCTACCTGAAGCAAAGGTGAAAAAAGTTTACCCCTTGCTACCAACAGTGTGTCTTCATCTGGATTGCAACAGACAACAGTCATGGTTGTTAATGAAAGAAAGATAATACCAGCAAAGGATTTTACTGCATTTCCCCATCACTTGCTTTGGTCACCATTCACATTCCCCAAATAGCTTTCAACCTTGCAAGTGGCTAATAATAAGGGAGCATTGAAGCTCAGATGACTATGTCTTGAGGAATTTATATGCTATTTTTTTTTTGGAGGGGGGATATTTATTTAGTTTTAGTTTTTAGCATTCATTTCCACAAGATTTTGAGTTATATATTTTCTCCCCGTCTCTTCTCTCCTACCCCCCTCCAACCCAAGATGGCATGCATTCTGATTAGCCCTTTCCACAGTCTGCCCTCCCTTTTATCACCCCACCCCAACACTTTATCCCCTTCTCCCTTACTTTCTTGCAGGGCAAGATAGATTTCTATACCCCATTGCCTGTATATCTTATTTCCCAGTTGCATGTAAAAACAATTTTTGACATTTGTTTTTAAAACTTTGAGTTTCTTCTTCCCTCTCCACCCACCCTCATTGAGAAGGCAAACAATTCAATATAGGTTATACATGTTTCCTTACGCAAAGCACTTCCATAATACTCATGTTGTGAAAGACTAACTATATTTCCCTCCATCTTATATTGCCTCCCATTTATTTGATTTCTATTTCCTTTATGTCGCTTTTCAAAAGTGTTTGCTTCTGACTACCCCTCCCCCAATCTATCCTCCCTTGTATCATCCCCTCCCCTCTTATCTCCTTCCCCTTTACTTTCCTACAGGGTAAGATACCCAATTGAGTGTGTATGTTATTCCCTCCTTAAGTCAAATACAATGAGAGTGAGGTTCACTCATTCCCTTTCACCTCCTACCCTCTTTTCTTCCATTATAACAGTTTTTTCTTGTCTCTTTTATGTTAGTAATTTACCCCATTCTATCTCTCCCTTTCTCCTTCTCTCACCCCTTAATTTCATTTTTTAGATATCATCCCTTCATGTTCAACTCACCCTGATATTTCCTTCAACTACCCTAATACTGAAAAAGGCCCTTATGAGTTACAAATATCACCTTTCCATGTAGGAATATAAACAGTTCAATTTAGTAAGTCCTTTATGATTTCTCTTTCTCATTTATCTTTTCATGCTTCTCTTGATTCTTGCATTTGAGAGTCAAATTTTCTAGTCAGCTCTGGTCTTTTCATCAAGAATGCTTGAAAGTCCTCTATTTCATTGAGTGTCCATATTTTCCCCTGAAATATTATACTCAGTTTTGCTGGGTAGGTGATTCTTGGTTTTAATCCTAGCTCCTTTGACCTCCAGAATATCATATTCCAAGCCCTTCGATCTCTTAACGTAGAAGCTGCTAGATCTTTTGTTATCCTGATTGTGCTTCCACAATACTTGAATTGTTTCTTTCTGGCTGCCTGTAATATTTTCTCCTTGACCTGAGAACTCTGGAATTTGGCTACAATATTCCTAGGAGTTTTCCTTTTGGGATCTTTTTCAACATGTGATCAGTGGATTCATTCAATTTCTATTTTGCCCTCCGGTTCTAGAATATCTGGGCAGTTCTCCTTGATAATTTCTTGAAAGATGATATCTAGGCTCTTTTTTTGATTGGGGCTTTCAGATAGTCCAATAATTTTTAAATTATCTTTCCTGGATATATTTTCCAGGTCCGTGGCTTTTCTAATGAGATATTTTACATTGTTTTCCATTTTTTCATTCTTTTGGTTCTCTTTTATAATATCTTGATTTCTCATAAAGTCATTAGCTTCCATTTGCTCCATTCTAATTTTTAAAGAATTATTTTCTTCAGTGATCTTTTAGACCTCCTTTTCCATTTGGTCAATTCTGCTTTTAAAGACATTCTTCTCCTCATTGGCTTTTTGGACCTCTTTTTCCATTTGGGTTAGTCTATTTTTAAGGTGTTATTTTCTTCAGTATTTTGAGGGTCTTCTTTAGCAAGCTGTTGACTTGTTTTTTCATAATTTTCTTGCATCGCTCTCATTTCTTCTCTTACGTGATTTTCCAAATCCTTTTTGAGCTCTTCCATGACCTGTGACCAATTCATATTTTTCTTGGAGGCTTTTGATGTGGGACCTTTGACTTTGTTGTCTTCTTCCTGTTGTATGTTTTGATCTTTGTCACCAAAGTAAGATTCTGTATTGTACAGTTTTTACACTGTCTGCTCATTTTCCCAGCCAGTTACTTGCCTTTTGAGCTCTCTGCTTCTAGAGTGGAGAGTGCTTTGTCCCAAGCTTCAGGGGTTTTGTGCAGCTGTTTTCAGAGCTACCTCTATAGAGGTACCTGTATATTTTCAATTCTTCTAAGGTGGTATGATCCAAAGAGAGGTGTTTTCTCATCTCCTGGCCAGTGCTCTGGTCTGTGAGTGACCTCAAGCACTCTTTTCTACCTTGGAACCATGAGGAGGATTCCTTCTCCACAGCCACCATAAGCTCTTCCACACTAGCACTCCTCCTCACCCCAGGATTGCCATCCAGGTCTGAGACCCAGATACAAGCAGGGCAAAGTAAGAGAATCCTGCTTCAGCACCAGCAAAGAGATCCCTGCACTCCTGCTCTGACCAGCTACTTGATCCCCTGCCTGTCTGTGGGCCTGGAACTCCAGAAGCAGATGCTACTGATGCCTCTGTTGGTGCAGCTATGTGAGCCACCCTGGGCCTGGGGCCAGACCTCACTCTTTGTCCAACAGAGGTTTCCCACTGACCTGATAAGTTGTCTTTGGCATTCTTGGGTTGAGAAGTCTGGAAATTGCCACAGCTGCTGGTGATTTAGTGCCCTGAGGCCTGTTCTGTCTGATCTGCTCTGGCCCAGTCTGTGCTGGCATGGCCCAAACTGGTCTGCTCTCAGCTCCCAGCAACATGCAATACAGATTCCCAGTGCCTTTCCTGGTTGTCTAGGGCTAGAGATTTATTTCACTGTCATTTTGTGGGTTCTGTAGCTCTAGAATTTGTTTAGAGTCAGTTTTTACACGAATATGGAAGCATTTGGGGGAGAGCTTAAGCAAGTCCCTGCTTTTACTCTGCCACCTTGGCTCTGCCCACTCTATGCCATTGTTGAGGGCCACATGAAGAACTCACCCTAATCAGACATAGGACCTAACCAAGTGCAAAGGAAAGTTGAACTTAGGATGCAAAATTATATAAGAGATGAGAAGGTATTTGAAAAAGTTAAAAGTTTTACGCTCATACAAGCTACAATTGGAAGAGACCTTAGAAATCATTCAGACCAACTGCATCATCTTAGTCATTACAGTTAGTAAATGGAACTTGAATCCTGGTTTCCTGACTTCCTGACTCCAAGACCAATTCTCTCAGCACCGTATCACAATGATTCTATTCATTCTTTCATTCAATAAGATTTATTAATTATACTCTGTTGAATACTGGGAGTGTTGCAACCATAAATATGACATAGTCCCTGCCCTCAAGGATCTTACAATCTCTTAGGTGATATAGGACACAAATACAAACAAATTTAAAATAAAATAGAATGTAGTCATTGAGCGAAAGAGCTACAAAAGGACTAAATAAAAGAGGATCAAATGAGATAATATTTGTAAAGTTCTTAGAACAGTGCCTGGCATGTAGTATTTGTCATCGTTTTTTAGTTGATCAATCATATATGACTCTTCATGACCCCATTTGGGTTTTTCTTGGCTAAGATACTAGAGTGATTTGCCTTTTCTTTCTCCAGCTCATTTTGCAGATGAGGAAACTAAGGCAAACAGGGTTAAGTGACTTACCCAAGGTCATACAGTTACTAAGTGTCTGAGGCCAGATTTAAACTCAGGTCCATCCAATTCCAAGGCAAGTGCTCTATCCACAATGCCACCTAACTTCCCCTAGTAAGCTTTTTAACAAATGCTTATATTCTCCCTTCCTACAAACAAGGTGCTATAAGAATTCATAGGAAGTCAGTTCCTATGAAGGCTCTGTTCTAGTTATAGTAATGAGGGAAGGCTTCATGCAAGTCAAGACATTTAAGCTGGGCTTTGAAGGATGAATAAGCTGTATGAAGAAAAAATCAGAGAGAACTCCCAGGAAAATGAATAAGGAATCTAGGAAGCAGGAAAGAATAAAGCTAATGTAAAGTTGCTATTATTACAGTGAAAATTTAGTTATTCAGCATCATTCATGAAATCCAGTTATCTATAGCTTAGGCCTTTAACAATAATAATAGTTTGCATTTATATCACACTTTAAGATTTTCAAAGTATTTAACATATATCTCACTTAAGCCTTACAGCAACTCGTAGAGGTATTATCCTGATTTTTTACAGCTAAGGAAACTAAGTTAATCAGAATTTAAGCAACTAGCCCAGGATTATAGGGCTGTCAAATGTCTGAGGATGGATTTGAACTCAGCTCTCCATGACTCCCAGTCCAGTGCACTATCCAATGAGCACTTAGCTGCCTTTTGAATGTCAAAACTTGTTTTTTAATTAAAATTTTAATCATACTCAATATACACCTTTCTACATTTCTCTACCTTTTTAGCTGTGTGTTGTGATGGAGACATCCTAATATGAAAGATGAAACCTGGGTTCTGCTCCTGGAATTCTCACAATTAGTTGTGTGGCAAGTCACTTTGTCTTTCTGAGACTCGGTTTCCTCATTTGTAAATGAAGAAATTGAATTTAATGATCACCCTTCAGGTCTAAAATTCTTTTTGGAAAAAACTTTTTTTTCTTGATCCTTCAGGTTAACCATTATGAACAAAAATTATTCTATTGGGCCACCTACTGGGAGTAGCTGTTGATCTTTATGGGTCAGTTTTGGTCCACATGAAATTCCAAGATTGGTTTGCTTTTTGTGTTCCTATGTTTCTTTTTTTGTAGTTTAGTTCTGACTCTTAATTTATCAAGAGCCTGTCAACTCTTACTGCTTGCTGCTGTCAGGATGCCTGCCTCTAGCTGATCCTTTCTTCTTCTCTTACCCAGGTGCATACCTAGTATGCACGGTTTAAGAAACTAAAACAAAACAAAGCAAAAAACTCAATCATTTTAGAATAGTGTGTAAAATAAAGAAGTAGAGCCCCAGGGTCTTGTCAATGAGCAATACAAATGAGTTTTAGTGCAAGAACTTTGTGATGTCTATTTCCTACTGCTCCAAGACCTCGTCTTTTTCACTTTTAGGTCTTAGTTCTATATAGCTGAAGTTGCTGGATAAGCAACCTCTAGATAAATATTGCATATCATATTTTATAACTATTAATAATAGGAAAAACACCACCCCTACACTCCTGTTTCAGTTAAATAACTTTTAATAAAACAGCTTTATTGTTTAATTTAATTAAAGTATTTTAATGAACTTCATTGCAATTTAACTCAGCGCTAATAGAAGTGATTTTTAAACATAATTTAATTGTTGTTGAACTCAATATAAAGTGTTGGTTTTATTCATTTATCTGCATTAAGCATTATTAAGCTTCTCTTCAAGGGAGGGGAGGGAACAAGTATTTATTAAGTTCCTACTATGTGCCATACACTATTCTAAGTACTTTGCAAATATCTCATATGATCTTCAAAACAACACTGTGAGGTAGATGAGGCTATTATCCCCATTTTACAATTGAGGAAATTTAGATAGGCTGAAGTTAAATGACTAGGGTAACACAGCCAGTAAGTATCTGAGGCTGAATTTTAATTCATCTTCCCAACTCCGGGCCAAGTACTCCATCCACTGTGGTGTTATAAAGAGAAGGGCAACCATATTTTCCCTTGTTTGAAAGGTCATGTCGTTTTAGAATGTGTGAATATGCAGTTACATATAACCCTTTACCTCCAAGGTATTGTGCAAGGGCAATCATAATTTTGGAATACGTGTATACATGTGGTTATACAGAATGCTTATCTTTTGTCTTTACCCCAAGTATAATGCAAGGACCATCAGAAGACAATCAAAGTTTACCCTATCTAAAATATCTGAAACCAGTTGATATCTGGGACCAACAGATTCAGAAGACTCTATCCATTCTTCTAGACTACAACGAGCTGTCTCAAGACCAGTGGATGACCAGTAGTAAATACATTTTGACTGTGTATTTCAAATATTCCACAAGTACCTGTGAAAAAATCACTTGTCTTCAGAAGACCATATGTTCCATAGAAGCTTCCTTTCTCTCCATGTCAACTGGTGCTTCTCCCTCACCTTGTCTTCTATCCGTCAACTAAATAAAGCCTGTTGTTGACTTGTACCCCAAATTTTAAATACTTTCTTTTCTTGCCATGACAATTTGAACAAGAATCATTGACCATTTGATGATAGGCCAGATGATTTACAAATGAAGAGGTTTCCACAAATATGCCAAAAACATACAAGTTTACCAGGGTGCCATAAAAGAGATGGAATTGTAGCATTAACCTGGTAGGTCTTTCTTGATGGCGTATTCATTGGTTGGATCCACTAAATTCCTTTTCCAGTAACTTGTCACGTTAGCAAGGTGACCTCTGAGCTCTTTATGGCTGTTATCAGAAAAGTGAGTCCTACCAAAGTGGAAAATCAGCCCAATGATAGACCATGTGTCTAATGAATGGATGACCAACCTAGATAAGTTTGTAAAAGCTTATTACCAGTATACTAACTACTAGGAAATGACAGCATTTTTGACAACAGAAACTTTTGAAGGATGTCTACTAAGGGTCAAGGTGAGTAAGGGAGGGGCCTCATGTCCTGTTTTTTGGAAGGAGTATTCACACTAATGAAATCATGGATGTTTTGGCATGTTTATTATCTGGGCATTGTACTGTGGGCACCTGGCTGCTAAGACTTCAGGGCAGCCTATAAAGTTCCACTGTGGCTGCTAAAAAGACATTTTCCCCAGCAACATCTTTGAAAATCCTTCACTTTACTGTGCCTCTGTCAAAACAGCCTTGGGCTACATCTGTACAGTGCCAGACATAAGTCAATTATCCAGATGCCGCAACACCTCACCTAGCTCTAATGCTGCAGCTCAGCAGCCTCAGTGATTGGGAGCCCCACTCTCAATGAGGAAGGCAGTAAAACAAAGGATTCTGAGCAGCCCAAATGCAGCCCATTAAACTATACAATATAGCTCACATATTGTGGCCATAGGGGAACCCTTCAGGCTCTCACTCAGAGACTATGTGCTCTATAGAACTCTATATACACAGAGTTCTAGCTATCTTAGCGACCTTCTTTTCCAGCCCAAAGCACATTAGACACAGAAAATTAGAAAAGGGAAGGGAGAGCTTCCTAGAGGAAGGCAAATCAATAGTAATGAGAAGCAATAACTAGACAGTGTGGGAAGAAGTAGGGGAAAAGTTACATAAAGCAATATTGCAATTCAGTATAGCAAACACATCAGTAGAATGAAATCATTTTGGTGGTAGGAGAGGAAATGGATCTTTGTAACCCCAGTGCCTGGTCCATTACCCTGTACGTTGTTTCTATCCAAATAATGCTGGTTGATTTAAATTACCTACTGTGTGCAGGGCAATGGACTATCCCTTGGGATACAAAAAGAGAAAATGACACAATCCCTGACCTCAGTAACTTTACGGTCTTGGAGAAAGACAAAGGACATGTACACAAATAAATATAACTTATCTCTACCTCAGAATTCTCTCTTTCTGTTGAGGTCTCCATTATCTTTCCCATTCTCTTGAAATCAGAGTTTCAAACCTTGGAGCCATCCTTGTTTCTTTCCTTTCTCTTACCTCCTGCAGCTGACCAATCACCTAGTTTTTCCAGTTCCATTTCTATACCATGTCTTGCATCTGCTCTCTTCTCACCCTAGTCCACAAAATTTTCACTTCTCATAAGGACTAGTATAATAGTCTTCTAATTGGAAGAGTCATTCCAGATGCTTTCATCTAGAACTTGTCCTCCACACAGCTGCCAAAATCATCTAAGGTCCATCTATCAGCATGTAAGTCCTCTGCTCAAAAACTTTTAGGGGTTCTCTGTTGCCTAAAGGATAACATACAGAATTCTGAGTCTGGTATTAAAAGTCCTTCACAGTCTTGCTCCAACTTGCCTTTCCAATCTTTATTAACATTATTTACCTTAATGTATTTTGAGTTCCGAACTGTACTACCATCTATTTCTGAGTTCCACATTCCATTTAGAATATCTATGCTTTTGGGGTATATTGTGTGATGATGAGCCCTTCTTATATGAGGGCTTACTGAGCCCTTTTCAGGGCTGCTCATCCATCTTTGGGGTCCACCTCTCATCCAGCTCTCATTTGTGACTCCAAGAAGCTTTAGCATAAGCAGTAGTCACACCCTGGTAAAATCCTCTTGGCAGACAGGCTAAACCAGGGTGAGGATAACTGACAGGCCTCAAACTTGTTGTGTTGTTAGGGGGATGTTAACCCCAAGTGTGTGAAGACTCTCCTTGGTGTTATGGGCAGATGAAAATAATTTATTCCAATGGCTCTGAAAGTGACTGAAGCAGGTGCTCTTGAGCTTGTTCAGACATCAAAGATTCCAAAGTCATCCACTGCATTCCAGGACATCTCCAGTCATCCTGACTTTTGTCTTGCCACTGGACTTCAATGACTCTGGAAGAGAGAGTGAGGCTGAAGATTTTGTGCAACTCTGCCTCACTTAAAGCCAATTCAGGCACAAGTCAAGACATAGTCCTATACTGCCATTGGTCCTTTTCAAAGACAAAGGACAAAGAACAACAACCCATGCTTTTGTATATGCCATATTCAAGCCTGAAATGCATAAAGTCTCCATTAGTGCAAATAATGAATCTCTCTGAAATGGTCACATTGTTCATTACTAAGAAGAGATAAGCCTATCAAAGTTAGACATTGCACAATATGGCTGTTACTGTGTACTATGTTCTCTTGGTTCTGGTCACTTCACTCAATGTCAGATGTATAAGTCTTTTCAGGATTTTCTGAAGTCTGCCTTCTCATCATTTCTTATAGCCCAATAGTATTCCATTACATTCATATACCACAACTCATTCAGCCATTCCCCAATTGATGGGCACCTCCCTCGATTTCTAATTCTTTGCCACCACAAAAAGAGCTGCTATAAATATTTTTGTACATGTGGGTCCTTTCCCCAGTTTTCCTCTTCCTTCCTAACCTTGGTTGCATTGGCTTTATTTCTGTAAAAACTTTTCAATTTAATGTAATGAAAATTATCCATTTTGCATTTCATAATGTTCTCTACCTCTTGTTTGGTCATAAATTCTTCTGTTCTCCATAAATCTGACAGGTAAACTATTCCTTGCTTTCCCAGTTTGCTTATAGTCTCAGCCTTTATATCTAAATTATGTACCCATTTTGACATTATTTTGATATATAGTATAAGATGTTGTTCTATGCCTGGTTTCTACCATACTATTTTCCAGTTTTCCCAGTAGTTTTTGTCAAATAGTGAGTTCTTATCACAGAAGCTGGAGTCTTTGGGTTTATCAAACAGTAGATTACTATAGTCATTGATTTACTGTGTCTTGTGTACCTAACCTACTCTACTGATTCACCACTCTATTTCTTAGCAACCTAAAATTATTTTAAAGACAAATTGTACAAGGTAAGTGCTCATATGGAGGTCAGAGGAAGTTGCATAAGGATACACTCAAGGTCTCTGCTGTATCAAATGTGAGACATGGGAGATGCTGGCACAGGACCACCCAGCATAGCACGCACACATCAAAGAAGGTGCCATGTTCTTTGAGCAAAGCAGAATTGCAGTAGCACAAAGGAAAGATGAAATGTACAAATCTGGAGATACCGCCATCCCAAATGGTCATTCAGATTATTTGTTCCTAACTTGTGGTAGAGCCTTCTGAGCTCATGTTGGACTAATCAGCCACAGATGAACACACTATACTTTGGCCCTAACATTATGATGTCATTGGTCTTCTTCAAGTATGGAGGAACAAACATTTCTTACATGGATTCAGTAAGCTTGTTTCATGCATGCATATATACATACACACATATGCACACATAAACATCAGTATATGTGTGTATATATGATTGCATAGGAGTATATACACACATACATATATGTATGCATGACATTTATATGTGTAGTCACAGACACATATATGATCTACATTTCGATGTAACTATTTTCTTTTGCCATCTTATATATTTTACTTCATTCATTGAAAGATGTTATTCTGAGAGGAGCTTTACCAGATTGGAAGAGTCTATACACATACACACAGACAGACAGACAGACAACACACACACACACACATATACATACATTAAGAACTCCTGTACATAAAATCTTTAATGTCACTTTTTGTATTCAAGTTTTTATTGGTGATATGCTAAACTCTGTGCTCACCATGTCCTTTGGGTCATGTATGATTTATCTTCTCTAGAGAGTCAAGTGTTACACGATTAATAAATACATAGAATAAAGAGAAGAATATTTGTGTTTCAAAGTTATGTCCTTGTTTCTCAGAGTATGGTGCAAGTTTCCATATGCAATCTAGTCCTTTTTCTTCCTTAAGGCAGCTAGGTAACACAGTAAATGAAGCATTAGGCCTGAAGTCAGGAAGAACTGAGTTGAAATTCAGCCTTAAATACTTAACTAGCTGTGATAGGTAAGAAAAAACTTAATCTCTGTTTGCTTCAGTTTCCTTAACTAAAAAATGGAGATAGTAACACCTGCCACTTAGAGTTGTTGTGAAGATCAAATGAAATATTTATAAAGTTCTTAGCACAGTGTTGGGAACATAGTAGGTAGTATATAAGTGCCTATTTCCTTCCCCTTCCCCTTCACTCATTCGATTCTGAGTTCGGATAATTGTTCATCCTGTGTCTGTCCAATTTGTACGTGCTTATGTACCAGCTTTGTTTGTTTCTCATCCAACTCCATAGCATTGTCTAGACAATGAAATTGTTCATTTTGTTGGGATTATTCTTTTGTTAGTTTATTTTCCCCACATGAATAGTTAGACTAAACTCTCATGAGAGATTTTGACTCATAAATATCTCTTCAATATTTCAGGGTATGATGCACTCAGCAAAATGTAACCCATTACCAAGAGCATTTTGAAAGTCTTATCATCAAATTGAATCTAAGTTTTATTTAACCGATATTAGGCATTCTCCATTATAGTGAGTTTGAGCACAGAAGGCATTTAATAAAAACTCTCTGAATTGAAGTGAGTTGAATTAACCAACTCAAATGATAATGAGGTAAGGACCCAGGAAAGGCCATGCAGAAAAGAATGAGAGATCGTGGTGGGAAGGTTTTCCTCTTTCATTATATTCTGGTCAATCACTCAAATGGTTTAAATTCTTTTAAAAATGCTTTGTTGATTAAAGAAATAAACAATCAACCACCTGGAAAATACAGCTCTCTAGAATAACAAGTTCCCTAAGTTTTCTGTATAGCAAAAGTTTTATTGGATTTTTGTATGTAGCATTTAGGACTCCTTTTCTTAACAAATAGATTAACCCAAGCTCAAGGTAATTTATAGATCTAGATCCATTCGAAACCATAACACATGATGTGTTCATTTTAACTAATCAGAGAGAGGATATGATTTGCTCAAAGAAAGTCTATTTCATAAAATAACGCAGTAACATAAGTGATAATAGTAAATTAGTAAAACTGGGGTGCAATTTCTAAGAAATGTATACCACAGGAGTAGGAAGAGGGGGCATGCATAGAGATCATATGTTGGGAGCCCTTATATATAGAATATACGTGCCTAGGGGCCAGTATGAAAGGATAATTTATGCCTCTGGCACTAATAGGATAGAAGGAAGAAAGTGTTGTCTTCTTCACCCAGACCTATTCCTACACACTGGGCTCCCTTGGTTTGTTAAGTTTTTTTTTTTGACTGTCAAGAAACTCCTTCCTCTGTATCCTCACTCACTATTAACTTTGTTATATGAAAATTCTCAGGATACCATGGCACAATTTGGGGAAAGGTATCTGAAATGATTTTGTTATGGACACCTATTGGATCACACAAAGGAAGCTGCAAACTATTTGAGGGCAGGAATAGGGTCTTCTCATGCTTTATTATAACCAATCCTGGCCATAAGCAGTATCCAACATAGTAGTATTTCAGGGAAACACATATTCTGTGCTTGTTCAAAAATATCTCCCTCCCTACAAGCAAGAAAAAAACTAAATCTAGAGTCTGAAGGGATCTGAAAGACAGTTTGTTCCAACCCTCTAATTTTAAAGATGAGGAAATTGACGATCAAAGAAGTTAAATTTGCTTCTCAAGGTCACCCACAGGTAGCCAGTTTCAGAGGTAGGATTCTGATCAGTTCCTCTGATTCGAGGGTAGGGTGCTTTCCTCTGTACCAACAATTCAATTCAATTTGATTCAATTTGTTTCAATTCAATTCAGCAAGCAGGGAGAGAGGCAATAAATCTGTTGTTATTCATTCCCCGTTCAGCCACTAAAGTGATTTTTTTCTAAAATGCAGCTCTGAACATGTCACCCCCCTACTTGATAAACTCTCGTGGCTTCCTATTGCCTCCAGGAACAAATATAAAATGCTGCTTGGCAAAGCCCTGCATAGCCTAGCCCCCTGCTACCTTTCCAGTTTTCTTACACTTTAATTCCTAACTTGTACTCTTTGATCCAGTGACACTGGCTTCCTGGCTGTACCATGAACAAGACATTCCATCTCTTGGCTCTGGGCATTTTCTTTGGCTGTCCCTCATGCCTAGAATGCTCTCTCTCCTTTGCTCCAACTACTGACTTCCCTGGCTTCCTTTAAATCCTATTAAAATCTCATCTTTATCAGGAAGCCTTCTCTAGCCTCTCAATTACACTGATTCCTTCTTTTAGTTATTTCCTATCTGTCTTCTCTATAGCTTGCCTTATATGTATTTGTTTTCATTCTCCCCCACCGAACTTGATTCTAAGCTCTTTGAGGGCAGGGATTTATCTTTTGCCTCTTTTTGTATCCCCAGCACTTAGCACAATGTCTGCCACATAGTATATGATTAATAGCTATTTATTGAATGAATGAATGTAAAATAACTCATAATCAATGGAAAAAAAAGGCTTCTCCCAAATATGTGGTAGGCCAATGTGTAATGCCTATGCACATTCTAGTCCTACCATTTTCCCAGAAGCAGTACCCTAGTGTCTTCCACGTGGATATCATCTCAGCAAATTGATGATGTCTGTACATCATAATGTCGGATCTCCTCCTTCCCAGATTACATATGTAAAGTACTTTGCAGAGCATAGAGCACTACATAAATGCTAGCTATTATTTCTATGTCAAGTTGTATTACTCACTATAATCCAAAAATATCCTGCATTTATTTTATCTTTTTTTATCCTTTATTTATCCTAATCTCTCTGCCTGAAATAACCTCTCAAGGTCTGGCTGTCTCAAAAGTACTAGGAAAAGAATGTGCTGCAAGGCAAATCTTTGTGTCTGAAAACTGCAAGTTCTGTAAATAGTTCAGTAAATAGTTTATTCGCTTTGTTACTCTGGGCTATTCACTTAAACTCTCTGTTCCCCAATTTCTTTATCTATAAAATGGGGCAATAATACATTCATTTCCTGGCTAATAGGAGGAGAGCACTTTGGAAAACTCAGCATCTAAAATATGTTATTTTGCTCCTTTTCCAAAGTCCAAATTAAATGTCACTTTCTTTATTAAATTTTCAGAGGAAATGTATTTTAATGGAGAGTGCATTGGATCACATCCAGGTCACAAAGTCCTGGAATCAAATTTTGCCTCCAAGAGTTAGTAGCCGTGTCATCATGTACAAGTCACTTAATCTTTCTGAGCCTCATTTTTTCCTCATAATAATGATAAAAACAAACTGTAGTAAATATGAAAACTATGTAGTAACTATGCAGTTACTATGCCTTGAGATTGTGGGGATTCAAAGGAGAGTTGTACTGCACAGTTAGGAAGATCAATAGGTCTCCCAAATTCTATTATTTTCTTGGTGCTTTGCAAACCTCAAAACACTTTATAAGTGTCAATCAAAATAATAATACTTATAATAGTCATTATTTACATAGTACTTTGAAATTTACAAAGTACTTTATAAATATTACCTCCTTTGATCCTCATACAACCCTGAGAGGTACGTGCTATTATTATTCTCATTTTATAACTGAGGAAACTGAGGCAAACCATGGTTAATTGACTTACACCTAGTAGTAGGTCAGAATTAAGCTCAGGTCTATCTGACTCAGGGTCCAGCACTCTAGCTGCTTCTGGTATTATTATTATCCATTCATCTCAGACGTAATATCTGCCTCCTCAGATCCCTAAGAGAATTTTTATTGTTACTTCTATTCTTCATTTTTTTTTTGGTGGGAGTGGGGCAGGCAGGAGGGGAATAGGCATGGTGAAAATAGTGTTGGCCTCCCACTAGAGAAACCCTGGTTCAATGTACTTATTAGCCATGTGTCTGTGTGCAAAACCCTTCATTTTTCTGAGCCTCAGTTTCCTAATCTGTAAAATAGGCATTATGCTATCGGTTTACTTAACTTGAAGGTGAAAAATATTTTGTAAATAGTTTAGGGCTTTAAACTTTAAAGAAATGTGAGTTCTTATCATGTTACTAAGTGAGTGCTGAGTGACCATGCTTCGTATTTGAATGGACTTCCTCTCCCAAGGCTGTTTACTACTTATATTGAGAAAAATTGCGGGATACTTCATAAGCTGAGAGATGCCAATGAAATATGGACACCATGGGATTTTTCATGCTTTCAGTGAAAGGATCATTATTTTCCTCTAAATTTTATTTTCCTAATTCACATCCCCCAGCTTGCCAGCACAGTGAGAAATCATTGGAGAGGCAGTTCCTCCAATAGCGGATGCAGAAGAATTTGCATTTGCTATAAATAATACAATGCACTATTTCATTGGTGCTCATTGTTTTTATATTAAAGAAAAAGTGAAGAGGGTGCTAGCACTTATGCTCCTTACTTATTTCTTCTTGTTAAGAAGGTTTGAGCAAAATATTTTCTTGGAAATTATGGAAAACTTGAATCCTTTTTATCACTAAAGACTTCTGGGTGTAGGCATCCAGAGAGTCCACAAAGTACACTGGACTTGGAGTCAGAGGATCAGCAGGAAACATAAGATTAAATAACACACTCTATATGACTCACATGCTCATGAGCAATTAATTTCTCTGTCAGTTGCTTCATTTGTAAAATGGGGATACTAGTATGAATATCTCCTACCTCAGAATGTTAGTGTGGGCAATTCACTTTGTCAAACCTTAAAGTGTTACAGAAGTGCAAGCTATTATCATTATTAAGACTGAACCAGGCCCTGGTGGCAAGCAAGGGGCATTCTCATAATATTATTTCCAATCATGTATGCCCAGTCATTAAATGAGACATATTATTTATCTGATGTGCTATGTCCTTGAACATAGATAAGACAGAGGGGAGTGGAGAAGAGTATCCCAGAGATGTTTAAACATATTTAGGCTATGTTTATGAAAATCACTTTATTCTTAAGTAAAAATATTACTCAGGAGAAAAAAATGTAATTTCAGGGATTTGATTTTTAGTTATGTTCATGTTGATATTTTGAAATATAGGGGCCATGTCTATTATTAGCATCTTTCCTTTCCCTTTCTCTTTTTCCATTGCCCCTTCTCCCTACCCATTTTTTCCATTTTCCTTTCCCTTTTCTCTTTCTTTTCTCCTTTCCCTTTTCCCTTTTTCTTTTCCTTCTCTTCCCATTTCCTCTCTTCCCTTATCCCACCTCACCTCAACTTGCTTCATCTCATTCTATCCTATTTCATTTATAATTATAATTATTATATCTTACCTGTATCTTCTACTGACTTGCGTCTGTACATTTGTCTTGGCTAAGTACTAAATATTAGCTTAATCCTGCCAAATTGGCAAGATCTCTCTGACCTTTGACCTAGGGAGGAGCAAAAGTGTACATATTTTCAAGGATGGCAATTTTAGTGACTTTATGAGGCAAACCAATCACTGCCAGATCTTTTCAGTGTTTTCTGTGTACAAGGCCTCAGGAGCCCAAGCAGAATAGTCCTTCCCAAAAGACCATTTTCTCCCATCCCAAGAGCATGCACATCACGGGGAAAAGGCATTCATAGTCACAAAAGGAAAGACACCAAGAAACATCTGACCCCTGCAGTCATGCTGTGATTATATGAGAACAGTTAACTTTTTTTTCTTCTCTTTCTTTCCTCCAAGCACCACATAGGCAGGTGGTAAGGTCTGCTATCAAGATACCAACAACAGAAGTCCAACTTTTCTCTGCTTATATTTGCTGACTACAGGTAACACCAGAAAGGGAGAGAGGCTGGAGTGCGAGAGAGGCTGGAGTGCTTAGAATTACCTAATCTCAGAATTGGAAAAGACCTCAGAGGCCATGCGATTTACTTAGCACTTTTGTAATGTGGAAAATTGGAAGTGTTGGGAAACCCCTTCAAAACTTCTTCAAATCATCTTCATGGAGCATGCAAGGCTTGGATCCATGCAACATGCACGGAGCTAAGCTGATATCCCCTGACCAATTGCTGTGACACATGTGGTTCAGTCCCAAAGACTTTGAACTTTGGGATTGATGAAGAAATTTCTTTATTTGTCCTTTAGTTCTTGTTATGTGATGTGATGAGGGAGGAGGATACTAAGGACACTGAGCCAAAAAGGACTGACCACTGAGCAGCAAGAACTTCCACTCAGTAGATTTCATTTAAATTCTCTACTGAATGTGTAGGGGAAGGGAGGGAGGCTCCCTCCTTCAGTACCATGACTGCTCACACATAACAGCAAAAGTATGTATACATCTTGGTGATCCTGAGACTTAATCTCCAGGCTCTGACTTTCTCTTTTGACTTGTAGTTTTCTCCCTGAACACAGGTGACCAAAAAGCCATCCTAAGGTGACTACCTCATGGAAGCTAGATGTTCGGAGTCATTGATGAGTCTAAGCAACTGGCAGTGTGAAATACTTCTTGCAATCATCACAATGCTTCTCAGAGGAGATGACAGACTACTAAATGGATGATGAGTCATGGCCTGGCTTGCCAGAAGATTAATCAATCAATCAACCAATGGATCTTGAGGCAATTGTTCAGCCAATATAGAGCCAGGATGAAGGTGAAATGGTAAGTGTTCAAAAGTCCTCAAAAATTTTTTATGTTTAAATATTAACTGCAATGGATAGTTTAATAGATTTGATATATTATTGTATAATGTTTCAAGTTTTTATCAGCAGTGTGTTCTAAACATTTCTTTTGCATGAGAGAAATAGATAATTATTCTCTACTTGATCTACCTTGTACATTGAATACTTATTCCTTCATTCAATTAATTGATAAAAATACTAAATATGACAGGGCCAAGAAGAGACCCCTGGACAACTCTAATATTAGAGTCCTCCTTCCAAGTTGACATTGAAGCACTAATGATTACTTTGATTTGAGTCTGGCCATTTAAACAGTTCTGAATCTAATTTTACTATCATCTACTTCATATCTCTTCATCTTTTCCACACATGCAAAAATACCATTATAGCATGCCATAATTTGTTAAGCCCTACTAAAATCTAGGCAAACTCTTTAGACAATATTCTCTTAATCTACCAGTCTAGAAGAGATAGGAATGGAAATTGGACCTATGAATAGAACCTCTAATTTAAGGAGAAAGTCCGAGCCAAAGATGTCTTCATTTTACTCTAGGATCATACTCAACAACCTATCTTCACTTTCTCTACCATGTCTCAGTGTTGATACCTTTCCCCTCCCTCACATACTTTATAGCTCTCTTTTATATATTGTCTTTCCCTTTTAGAATATAAGCTATTTGAGGGCATTTATTTCTTTCTGCTTCTGTTTGTATTCCTAGAAGTTAGCACAGTGTCTGGCACATAGTAAGCACTTAATAAATGCTTATGAATTGACCAACCTATAATTGAAATAGTTTGGAGAACTTCCAGGTGAGAAGACATCTTCTATCAGTTCAGGGCAATGTCTTCTCTATAACTTAGAGAGTGGTCTAGAACAATATGAGGTTAAGTGATTTGTCCAGAGCAACGAAGGCAATATGTAACAGAGGCACAGCTTGAACTCAGGTCTTTTAGCTCTCTGTCCGTGACTCTTTGGCTGCCTCATTCTAGTAAACATATCAAAAAGGAAGAAAGAAAGAGAAAACAAAGTTAGCTTGCCACGAACTTTTGTAGATAAAAATCATTCCTACTCTTTGTCATTATTGCTTTCTTTGATTTTTCTATTTTTTTTTATTATGGTGATTTACTACTGGATATGGCCTGCCTAATCTAGTCCATTGATTCATCACTATTTCTTAGCCAAGACCAGATTGTTTGATGATTATCACTTTGTAATATAGTTTGAAATTTAGTACTGCTAGTCTACCTTCCTTCACATTTTTTATTGATTCCCTTGATATTCTTGACCTTTTTTGTCCTCCCAGAAGCATTTTCCAATTTTTTTTAGCTGTATAAAATAACTCTTTAGTAGTTTGATTGGTGTGGCACTGAATAAGTAAATTACTTTCGGCGGAATCATCATTTTTATTATTTTGACTCAGTCTGCCCATGAACAATTAATATTATTCTAATGCTCAGATCTGTCTTTGTGTGAAAAATGTTTTGTAATTATGTTCATATAATCCCTGGGTTTGTCTTGGCAGGTATACTCCTAAGGATTTTATAATGTATATAGTTATAATAATAACTGATATTTCTTTTTTTATATCTTCCTGCTGAGTTTTGTTGGGAATATATAGAAATGTGTATGATTTATGTGGTTTTATTTTCTATCCTGCAACTTGACTAAAGTTAATTATTTCAATTAAGTTTTTTAGTTGACTCTCTAGGGTTCTCTAAGCATACCACCATATCATCTCTCTGCCTATTTTTATTCCTTCAATTTCTTTTTATTGTCTTATTGCTATAGCTAACATTTCTAATACAATATTGAATAATAGTGGTGATGATGGACATCCACACTTCACCTCTCATCTTAATGGGAAGGCTTCTAGCTTATCTCCATTAGAGATAATGCTTGCTGATAGTTTTACATAAATACTAATTGTCATTTTAAGAAAAATTCCATTTATTCCTATGTTTTCTAGTGTTTTTAACAGGAATGAGTGTTTTATTTTGTTAAAGGCTTTTTCTGAAACAATTGAGGTAATTACATGATTTTTATTATTTTTGTTATAGATATGGTCAATAATGCTGATAGTTTTCCTAATATTGAATGAGTCCTGGTATAAATCTCACCTGCTCGTACCATATACTCTTTGTGCTATATTGCTGTAATCTCTTTGTTAGTATTTTATTACATATATGTATATACATATGTGTATATACATATACATAATATATTACATATATTATATACATAATGAATGTTGATGCAAAACACATATATGTATATATATGTGTTTTGCATCAACACTCATTAGGGAAATTGGTCTATGGTTCTATTTTTGCTCTCTCTGGTTTAGGCATCAAAACCAAACTTTTGTCAGAAAGGGAATTTGGTAGGACTCTTTTTATACCTATTTTTTCAAGTAATTTATATGGTATTAGAATTAATTGTTCTTTAAATTTGGTAAAATTTACTTGCAAATCCATCAGGTCCTGGGGATTTTTTTCTTAAGAAGCTTGTTTACAACTTCGTCAATTTCTTTTTTGAAGATAGAGTCATTTTAGTATTCTATTTTCACTTCTGTTAATCTTGGCAATTTATATTTTTGTAAATATTCACCCATTTAACTTAGATTATCAATTTTTCTGGCATATAATTGGGCAAAGTAACTCCTAATAATTGCTTTAATTTCATTTGCGTTGATGGTGCATTCACCTTTTTATTTTTGATACTGAACATTTGGGTGTTTTTAAATAAAATTAATCAATGGTTCATCTACTTTTTTTTTCATAAAACAACTCTTAGTTTTATTTATTAGTTCAATGGTTTTAAATTTTCAATTCCATTGATCTCTCCTTTGATTTTTAGGATTTCTCTTTTGATGTTTAATTGGGGACTTTTAATTTGTTCCTTTTTAATTTTTTTTAGTTGTGTGCCCAATTCACTATCTGCTCTTTTTTTAAAAAAAAATTTATTTAAGCATTTAAAGATATAAATCTTCCCTTAAATACTGTTTTGGCTACATCTCACAAATTTTCGTATGTTGTCTTATTTTTATCCTTATCTTTAATGAAATTTTCAATTATTTCTATGATTTTTCTCTTTGACCAACTTGTTTAGGATTTGATTATTTAGTTTCCAATTAGTTTTTAACCTATGCTCCCATGGCTTTTTATGGAATATGATTTTTAATGCATTAAAGTCTGAAAAAGGGTGCATTAAACTTTTCTGCTTTTCTGCATTTGTTTATGAGTTATTTGTGCACTAAAATATGGTCAATTTCTATATACCTTATATTCCTATTCAGTTTTCCCCAGAGGTCTATCATACCCAGCTTTTCTAAAGTTCTATTCATCTCCTTAACTTCTTTCTTGTTTATTTTGTGGTTAGATTTATCTAGCTCTGAGAAGGGAAAATTGAGGTCCTCCACTAGTATAGATTTACTATTTGTATACTATTTTCCTCGTATTCCTATTTTCTTTCATTTACCTTTTCCTTTAAGAATGTGAATGTTATACCATTTGGTGCATATTATCTTTGGTACTCTTATTACTTTGTTGTCTATAGTACCTCTTTGGCAAGATGTAGTTTCCCCACTTATCTTTTTAAATTAGATCTACTTTTGCTTTTTGTTCATCTGAGATCACCATTATTACCCCTGCCTTTTTTTTTTACTTCAGCTGTAGCACAATATATTCTTTTACATCTCCTTATTTTAACTCTGTATGTGTCTTTCTATTTCAAGTATTTCCTTATAAACAACACACGGTTAGATTCTGATTTCTAATCCAATTTGCTATCCACTTCTATTTTATAGTTGAATTCATCCCATTCACATTCACAATTATGAATACTGACTGTGCATTTCATTCCATATTATTTTGTATATTTCTTTATCTTTCTTTTTATTCTTTCCCTCCCCCAATATCTGTTTTGCTTCTAATCACTTCCTCTTTTAATCTGCCTTACCTTTTCTCATGCCCCTCCTTTCTTTTAATCTCCATTCCTTCCTAATTCCCTGTTGGGTAAGATAGATTTCTATACTCAATTGAATAGCATATGTATTCTTCCCTTTTTGAACCAATTCATATGAAAGTGAGGTTCAGGTATTACCTATTTTCTTCCTCACTGTAAAAGCTCTTTTTTGTATGCCTCATTTGTTTAAGATAATCTTCCCTCTTTCTTCTTTGTCCCTCTCTGTTCTCCCAGTCCATCTCTTTTCTCATCCATCTTTTTTTTAGATCATCCCAAAATAATTAACTCACTCCTAGGCTATGTGGAATCTTTCTGCCCTAGAAATGATAAAGTTCTTAGGCATTACACATATCATCTTCCTACATAGGAATGTAAACAGTTTAATCTTACTGAGTCCCTTATGATTTCCCTTTCACATTTCCCTCATCATGAGAATTGTATTTGAAAGTCAAATTTTCTATTCATCTCTAGTCTTTTCATCCAGAATGCTTGACAGTTCTCTATTTCATTAAATATCCATTCCCCACCCCCCACTGAAAAATTACACCAAATTTGCTGAATAGGTTATTCTTGGTTGTAATTCTAATTCCTTTATCTTCTAGAATATTATATTTTAAGTCCTCTATTTCTTTAATGTATTAGCTGCTAACTCTTGTGTGTTCCTGACCATGGATTTATGGTATTTTAATGTTTCTCTCTGGATGCTTGAAGCATTTTCTCTTTGATCTGGGAATTCTGGAATTTGGTTATAACATTCCTGGGAATTTTATTTTGGGATTTCTTTGAGGAGGTGATCAGTGGATTCTACTTTATTATCTGGTTCTAGGATATTTGGATAGTTTCTCTTATAATTTCTTAAAATGTGATTTCTAGGCTTTTTCTTTGATCATGGGTTTCAAGCTTTCCAATAATCCTTAAATTATTTCTATTCAGACTGTTTTGCAAGTCACTTGTTTTTCCGATGAAATATTTTGCATTTGGTTTTATTTTTTCTTTTTTGATTTTATTTATCATTTCTTGATGTCTCATAAAGTCAGCTTACACTTGCCCAATTCTCATTTTTAAGGTATTACTTTCTTAATTGAGCTTTTTAATATTTTTTTTTCATTTGGCCAATTTTTAAGGAGTTATTTTCAACAGTGAAGTTTTGAACCTCTTTTTCCATTTGTCCATTTCTGTTGTTTTAAGGTATTATTTTCTCTCTCTCTCTCTTTCTCTCTCTGTCTTTTGCCAAGCTGTTAAGGTACTTTTCATAATTTTCTTGTATCATTCTTACTCCTTTGCCCAATATTTTCTCTATCACTCTTACTTGATTTTTAAAATAATGATTTTACCTCTTGCAGAAATTCTTGTTGGATTTGTGTCAAATTCATTTTTTTTTCCTTTGAGACTTTGCTTATAGTTTTTTTTTACATCATTGCCTTCTACTTTGTGTCTTCATCTTCCCTGTCACCATAGTAGCTTTTTATGGCCAGCTTCTTCTTTTGTTGTTTGCTCATTTTCCTGAGCCTATTTTTTTGAGTTTGAACTTTGTATTAAAGTTAGGCTCTGTTCCCAGACTGGGAGTAGAGAGGGGGCACTATCTTAAGCTTCAAGATTTTTTGCACTGCTGTTTTCAGAGCTAGCTCTAGGGATTTGGAAGTTTTAGGTTCTTCCAAGGTGGTATGATCCAGGGAGAGGTATGGTCATTGCCTTGCTGGTATGTACTCTGGTCCTTATTCAGGAAGTGTCCCTGCTCCCTTACAGCTACAAGTGATACTGCTTCTCACTGCCCCTGTTTCTTTGGGGCAACAAGCAATACTGCTCTTCAGGGTTCCTGCTCCCTTGTGAACAAAAGTGCTAGTGGTTCATATGGTTCCTACTCCCTTTTAATAACAAGTAATAGTGTTCCTCAAGACAGTATTTCTCCCTTTCTCCCTTGAGACAGTGAATGGTCCTCTCTGCCCTGGAACTGTGATCTAGAATTGTGTATAGGCAATGGAGTTTCCAAACATTGTGTTGTCCTGCACTCAGTGCTAGCACAGGAGTCCCCTATAATCTCTTTCTGACCAGTTCTCAGATTCCCCTGCTGTCTGTCCCTGGCTTGATAGCTCCCAAAGCTACTCTCTGCAAGTCTCATGGCTGCTATTGCTGCCTCATGAGCTTTGGTCCAACCCCTACCCTAGTGGCATAGATCTCTCCTTCTGACCTCGTAAGTTGTCTTGAACTAGAAAATGCCACATCCTAATCATTTGTGGGCTCTGCCACTCAAGAATTCGATATAAAGTATTATTTTTAAATTGTTTGGAAGGGAATGTTGGGAGAACTTGGCTGCTTCTTCCACTCTACCATCTTGGCTCTGCCCCCAGAAGTGACTCTATCTTTCCTTTTTTGAAAATTAAGTCAGCATTACCCTTTTCTAATCTATGGGTTTTTCTCATTATGGAGATTTTTAAATCCATAATTTTTAAAAGGATCATTGACAGTGATTGAAAAGTCACATTTGCCAACTCTCTCAGTAGTCTGGGATATACCTTATCTGACCCTGGTGACTTGAACTAATCAAGAGCAGTCAGATACTTGTTTAACTAGTTCTCTACACACCTTGAGTATAATTTCCTTGGAGCTATTTACTATACCTCTTTTCTTCCTGCCCCAGCAGTTCATCTGCAGTACCTTCTTTGTTATAACAAAAACAATAATGTGCAAAATGACAAACCTGTGTTTTGGTTATATTTCTATTATGTGGAATCATCATTTTTATGCTTTAGCAAATAAAAATATTGAATGAGCTTGAGTTCCTATGGCAAACTTAAAGATTTGAAATACAAATATACCAGTGGAGATTCAAATACATTTTTTTCATTATCAACAACCAACATGGGATTAATCAATCATCTGCACCTGTGTGTATGTCACTGTGCTATGTGCTTGGAATAAATACGCGAGTTTCAACTTGGGATAACATCTTACTTAAATCAAAGGAAAAATATCCTTAACCATAAATGTATCAATAGGGGCCTGATTTTAATTAATTTGTTAACTATTATTTCCATCTGTCTATATCAGCTAGTATCACATCTTTAGCTAGTTCTCTATCATGTGCCACGGTTGAGAAGAGATGACTTTTTACTTGTATTAATCTCCAAACATTCTGAGACATCTGCCTCAGAATTTTGCATATTTCACATTTCATAAAATATTCAGAATTTTGCAAAGTGTTAAAATGTTCCTTTAAAGGGACAGCATGTGGGTGGAAAGGAGCTTACTCCAAACTCAATGCCAATTAGGGAAATCATTACTGAAGTTTCATTGCCCCTTCAATTTTATGTTGACCATATAGGATATGTCTTATCATGGGCTCTACTCTCATTTTTTAACTAAAGAAGACATTCCAATATTGTAATCTTGAGAATATATTTGAAAATTAATGCCCATTGCAGTATTCTAACCCTAAAATATGTTTGGAGGACAGAATATATCTTATTTGACAGTAAATATCCTAAGAAGTTATTGCATCTTTCATGATATCTCAAGATGGTTAGGAGGGAGATCAACTGACTCATTTAAAAAGGGCCTCAGAGGGCATCTGAATATGGGTCAGGTAACCACAGGTTGTCTTAATATTCAGTTTTATATATCACAAAAATCATTATAAAACATGTTATAGAAGTAGTTAAAATACCTAAGTTTGATCAGGTTCTGGGGAACAAACTTAATGAATTCAATTTAAATCAAATCAATGGACACTTATTAAGCATCTCTTATTTGCTAGGCACTATGGAAGTAATGGTGATTCAAAGTCAGAACTAAGTAGTACTTGTCCTCAAGTAGCTTACATTCTACTGGAGACTAACATCATGTTCTCAGATAAGTAAATACAAAATTGATGTAGCCTAGGTTTGGTCAAGTGGACCATGTGGTGTAGCATACTAGTTGACAATATTGACAATGCCTGAACCTTCATCCTGTTACTAATTCTCTGATTGATTCTTATGGAATTAAGGGGTATATTCTGATATTTTCTCACAATGCACAATATCTTCAATTAGACCCACCCCAGCTTATAAAATAAACTCAGAAAAAAGCCAAAACTTCCTTCCTTGTATGATTTCTCTCTTTTCTCTCTTTCTCATGGTCTTAAATAATGATTCATGTTCCTAGCTATGAAATTTACTAACAATGTAATAAACAACACAAATATATTTAAATAATGCATTGCAGTGAGAAAGATCATAGCTAGAATCATCAATAACTGTCGACTTCAGCTACTTCTTTACTCTTGAAACACAGTTCTACCATTCAGCTCTCTCAGGATGGCAGTCAGAGTTGGTCAAGAATCTTTAGTACTCCTTCTCTACAGCCTAACAGTGAAGCTCAGTTCTGCCAGTAATTATCTCTTAGCTCCTTTCGAATATGAGAGTTAACTCTCTAAGCCTATCAAAAAAAGCTTTTCTTAGTCTTTCCTCTCTACCTAACATAGTCTTTCTTTAACAATGACAGTTAATAATCTCTCCAGAAGAAGATTCAACTGTAATTCTTTACCAAGATTCTATTCCCTCTTATAGATATAGTAACAGTTTCCATAGTTTGCCATGAGAGGAAGCATTAAAGTTGAGAATCCACATATTCAACATAGATATATCATTCTTGAGGGGGAAACATAAGGGAATAAACATTTATTAAATGCCTACTAAATACCAGACATTATTCTAAGCACTTCACAAATATTATCTCGTGATCCTCATAACCACCCTGTGAGGTAAGTGCCACTTTACAGTTGAGAAAACTGAGGCAGACAGGGGTTAAGCAATATTACTCCATAAATATCTGATATTTGAACCCTTAACTCCAAGTCCCGTGCTCTATTCACTGCAACACTGAGGATGGAAATCTAACAAAGGCAAGTATCATGAAAGATCTCATAAAGGAGTTATCACTTAAGGAACTAGAAAATCTCGGAGGGGAAGATAAGAACAGGGAAAATTTCAGGGACAAGAGACAGCCTGTACTAAAATATTGTGATTGGGGAGAAACCAAGTAGACAAAATTGATTGAAAGTAGAATGTGTGAGGGGGAGTAATTCGAGAGCAATGTGGCAAGATAGGCTAGAGGCAGATTGTGAAAAGCTTTAAATGCCAAACAGATACATTTTTATTTTGTCCTAGAGGCAATAGGTCACCACTGCAAGAGAGTAATAATTCAGGAATATCAATTTAGCAGCTGGGTATGAATGGATGGAAGAAGGAAGAGAATGGAGTAAAGTAGACCAGTTAGGAAACTATTTTAGTAGTTCAGCTTCTGAAAAGAGATCATGGTCTGAGCTGGGGTGCTGACTATAAGTGGGAAGATTATAATACCATGAACAGAAACAGGAAAGTTAGCAACAAATGATACTTTAGGGAGAGGGAGAGAGTGAATTCCATTTTGGATATGTTAAACTTGATATGTCTGTGGAAAGTCCAGGTAGAAATGTCTAGCAGGAAGCTGGTAACACTAGAGCCCAAGAGACATATTACCTTTGGATATGCAGATTTGGGAGAAACATGCGTAGAAATGATAGTATGAAGAATGGGAGCGGATGAAATCATCAAGAACATTGCTAACCAAACTCAGAAGAAACTGATTGATAAACCAATGTGCTGCTTTATTAATCTCTAGTGAAGAATGGTACATATCCATCAGCCCAAGACATACCCTCCTGATGGGCAAATCCAATTAGTAGATCACCTTACCCTCCCAAAAAAGATTTTTAGAGAGTATAGAATCAGAGGGAAGAGAACTATATTTTCTTTATAATAATAATAATAACATCTGACGTTGATAGAATTCTTCAATGTTCTTAGTGCTTTTGACAGACAATAACTCATTTGACTTCACAACACTCATAGGAGGTAGATAATATTATTATCTCTATTTTACATGTGAGGAAACTGAGACTCAGGAGCAAACAATGGGCTCCTGCTCATACAGTTAGTTATTGTTAAAGGTGGGTTTGAACCTATGTCTCCAATGATTTCAAATTCCTGTAACACTGTAAGGTGAAGCACCTTCTTCACAACAAGCCCATGAAGTGGGTAGTGCAAATGTCATCTTCATTCAATGGATGAAGAACCTGAATCTCTGAGTTGTTAAATTACTTATCTTGGGGTACACAAACCACTAGTGAATGTTGGAGGTAGGAATCAAGTGTAGATCTTTTAAATGATAGTCCAGTAGGCTGTCCATTAGGTCCATGTTGCCAGATGAATTATCTTTTTCTGCTATTTTCATATAAAGAATATTTCTGCAACCTGTTGTCAGGTATCAGAGCCCCCTCTGCTCCATGTAGCGCTTCAGGCACATTAGCTGGTTTTTATCCTCTAGTATTCTTTTTTTCAGTATTTTTCTTCAGGCACATACACTCATATAATAGCTTGTCTGCCACATTTTATCATGATGGACAAGACTGGTTATACTTTCTGGCATTACAAGTTATCATATGTGTGATTAGCTCATAAAACATTTTACATCGAAGTTTTCCTGAGAGATTTTAGGAAATACTCTAGGCCAGTGATTGCAATTTAGGGAACATCCCAATCTTATTAGCAATTTATACAGAGAAGCAGATTTTGGCTGGGTGTAAGGAGAACCCTCCCTCCTAAACTTCCTAATCATTAATGGTGTCCATCAGTGTTATAGCTGATGTGGGAAGCAGTGAATAGTGGATTCCCCATCACTAGAGGTTTTTGAGCAGACAGAATGAGCACTTATAGATGTTTAGGATGTTCCCATTCCAGCAATAGCTTGGACTAGATGGCCTCTTAGGTTCCTTATGACTGTAGGGTTCTCAGATTCTAAGATAATTATTAGTTATATTTATGATGGCACCAAGAATACCTGAGTTCATATCCTGCCTTTGACATATACTGGATACATGATCTTGGACTTAACCTTTAACTGTTCTAGGCAATATTCTAAGTCTATAAGTTGCAGAGGAGATACTGAGCTGAATTGGTAGACACTTCTTCACTTGGAAGTTCCCCATAACAATGAAATCCAACAACTGGATCATAAATCCAATAGTTATCCCTGTTCTTTTAATTCTTATTAATTTTTATTTCAGAGCCTGATACTTTTTGTTTTTTTCTATCAAATTCTGGGTCTATCTTATTTGGTTCCTGGAGCCCTCTTGCGTTTTTTGGGTTGTATCATGAAGCTTTTTATCTGACTTTAAATGAAATCCTTTATATATGTTCTTTCTACCTATTAGTATGTGAGCTCCTTGAGATCAGGGGTTGTCTCAGTTTTTCTATGTGTATCCCTTAGCACCGAGTGCTTTACATATAC